>JAEIFJ010002276.1:0-600000 GCA_018903435.1 Leucophenga varia | reverse complement strand
CTTTTCAACAATATCATTATGTCCGTTTATATCACGTTGTATAGCACGGAATTTTTCGAGAGCAGCACGTTTTTCACTCAGATCATTAAGGAATTCATCGGTAGTTTTAATACTTGGTTCAATATCTTCCAGCCATTCAAGAAGTATTTTATACAACTTGAATATCTCTTCGAGTTGAGCTAAGCGATTGGCTAATTTCTGACGCACATCGTTCAAATCAACAAGCAATTTCTCAAAGTCTTGTTTTAATGTTTCGGTATCTTCTTGTATCTTAGCAGCGCCATTTTGTTCGGTATTCAAGATTACCTTTTCTTTAAGTTCGAGCAAATACCGGAGCTTATTTTGACCGGTCTCGAAGCCCTGTCTCAGGTTCTTTACAGTATTCAGTTTAATCTGCACTTCATTCAATGTGCCTGGTATAACTTCGCATTCAGATAATTTTTCACGCGTCTTCTCAATCCACGATTGACATTCTTCATAGAGAGTGTGATGCTGTTGATGCTCTTGGTAATGCACCTCCAAACGACGCATTACTTCCTTGGCCAGTGTCAAAAGTGCATTGTATTTGGTTGTCAATTGCATAATTGCGTTACTAATGCGTGTATCAGAGCATGTTTCGAGTAGGACTTGTGCTTTCATATTTAAATGGTCTAAAGTCTTCTGCCAATCAAACAATGTTTGTAGATGACCTTGGAATTCTTCGAGCACAACCTTCTTCTGCAGTAGACTGTCTTGTAACTTGTTGTATGACTGTACCAAAGCTTCGGTTTTGGTTAACCATTCCAATGCTTCGGTATATTGATCTTGATAGTCTGACCATTTAACAATGCCAACTTCCAAATAATCCTTTGCCTTATTTAGTGCTTCAACATAAGCATCAAACTCCTCCTGTAGCAATGCAACTTCTTCTTCGATGATCTCACGATCCTCTGGCTCTGCATTGCGACAAGCTATCTCGCCCTGTGCAAGTGCATTTTGTAATTTCTTTGAACCTTCTGGTACTTCACTCTGTAGAATCTTAAGTTGGTGTGTCTTTTCGGCAAGTGCTTGTTTATCACCTGTCGGTTCAGAACATTTACTCAAGCGTTCCTTTGCATTACGCAACCAGGTTGCAAATTCGTTACCAGCGTCAATGAGTGCTTGATAATGATCAATAGTGTTCTTTTGTTTTTCGTACAAATCCTTTGCTTGCTTCGTAAGATTCTCATATTTGTTCGATATTTCCGAAGCTGGTGCACCCTGTTGTAGATCAGAAGCCTTCGAAGTGACTGATTGTATCATAGGTTCGAAGGAGACAATATCCTGCACCATGTTGTTTGTTTGACGAAGATTGGCCTTACGTTCGCTCAGTCCACTGCTCAAACCAGGTTGTCCGCGTTGCGACTTTATGACCTTTTGTTCGCATGCTTGCTGTAATTTAGCTTCACGGTCGGTTATCCATTGTTGTAACTGTGAGTAACTTGAGCTATAATCAGCCCATTGCAATAGGTTGGTCTCCAATTGTACTTTAGCTGTGGACATTTTCTTAACTAAACGGTCCCATTCATTTTGCAGATCCTTAATTTCATTATTGATATCATCACGTCCATCAGAACGAGTATTGCGTATGATTTTTTCACCATTGTTTACTGCAGTGTGCACAAGATTCTGACCAGTCTCGCGATTTTTAATAAGATTTTGTATTTGTTCAAGACGCTTCTGTAGTGCTTCTTTGGAACCAGCACCTTCACTACATGTCTGTATAATTTGTTTGGCATTGTTGATCCAGTCCTTAGCAGACTGCACATTTGCATTATATTCACGGTGTTGATCACGATTAGTTTCAACCTTTTTCAGTACATCCTTTGCTAGATTGACTTGTACCTGATAAACTGAACTTAAGTGACGCAGTTGATTATTGACATAGGTGTCAAGATGTGATTTCAACAGTCCTGCAGCAGAAGCATTGAACTTGTCAATGTCCTCTTTACCCTTTTCTAGACGCGCCATTATGTCCCGCATATCGTTTACTTGTTTTTCCTTTTCTGGTAGATTTTTGCACAGATTTAGCTTGTGGTTCTTAACAAGTATATCGATTTGTTGTAGCCATTCAATGAGACGTTCATACTCCTCTTTATATGCGCGCCATTGCACCATGGTAACTTCCAGATTCTCTTTTTGTTGATTGATCTCGCGGAACAAACTCTCGAAGCTATCACGTAGTGCGCGTATATCATTGCGTATGATCTCTTGACCCTGTGTCGATGTACTTGCCAGAACCACTTCGCCGGTGTGCACCAAATGCTCTACAAGAAGTTCACCCTGTGCTTGTTTGTTCAGAAGTGCTTCTGTAGCCTGTAACGGCATTCTCAATAGCAAGTTTATCACTCAAACTACTCTGTTTTAACGATGGGAACTTCTCGCGTGCACGACTAATCCAACTGACCAAATCGTCATAGGCTTCTTTAAATAGACGATGATCTCTGTACTGATCTTGACGTTCAGAAAGCAATTTTTGCGTTTTTGCAAAAAGTTCATCAAATGTATCAAGAACCTTTTGCGCTTGCAACGCTGCTTGACTTTGTTGACCACTAGCAATCATTTCCTTTGCTTGTATTTTCAGTGCATCAACATCAATTTTCCCCCCCCCCCCCTTTCCTCCGGGGGTTTTACGCGGTCAAGCTGCGCACGTTTTTCTGTCATAGTAGTCTGATGTTCAGACAATTCTTTCAATATGCCGTCAAGCCATTCGTTGAATTTGCGCACGTTTTGAACTTGTTCCAAGAAACCTGACCATTGTGTAATGGAGTCATCCAAATTCGATTTAACATCCATTATGCGTAATGCAATACCAGACCATAGTTCTTGCAAATCTGCCAATTCCTTATTAATAGCCTCATGTCCAGCTGGTGCTGTATTTGCCAAAACGCTTTGTGCCAGTTCAAGTGTCTTAAGTATACGTGCAGAGCCTTCATCTTTAAGCAAAGGACGTCTTGAATTGTTGCCAATTTTTTCTCGAGTTCTTTCTGACTCATCGACGACGTGTCGGAACAATAGTCTAACTTTTCTTTAATACCATCAATCCATGATGTGCAATCAGAGATAGCATTAGTGAAATCTTGATGCGTTGTTACATATTGTTGCCAACGGTTATTAAGCTCCTTGACTTTGTGGAAAATTTGTTGGTACTTTGTCACTAGCTCAGGACCTGCAGAACGTGTGCTTGACGGACCCTTTAGAAGTGTTTGTGCTTTCTCAGTGACATTGTCAACTTCCAGTTCCTTAGCACGTACTTCACCCTGCAGCGCTTTAAGTTCCTCTAATTGTGATTTCTTTTTGGGTAGGTCTTCCTTTAGATCAATAGCGTGTAGTTTATTGTCTGTATCTCGAATCCATGCTAGGCACTGATCACGCAATTGTTCGTACTCTGCCCATTGTTGCAGGCGTGCCTCTATAGCTTCAATCGTTGAAGTAATTGATGCTAATAGACTCTCCCATTCCTGTTGTGTAGTATCGATTTGAGATTTAATATTTACTTGACCCACATCGATAGTACCAGGTATAACTTTCTCACCCAATGCTCGAACTTGATCAACACGAGGGAATTCATCGGCTAAGCTAGACTTTAGATTTTTCAAGCGATCAAGATTAGTATGCAAAGAAATCTGCTCAAGATCCAAATCGCCCCAATAATGAACTGTGTTTTGTGTGGCATCAATAAACTCTTGCGCATCCATAACAGCCTTTGAGTATTGCTGATGAGCGCTAACAATGTTTTCATAACGTTCAACATAGCTCTGTGCACGCTTTTGCAAAGCAACATATCTATCAGAAATGTCTTTTAGAATTTGCTCAACATGCTCCGTTTTTTTCTGGTAAATTGGCAGCAATCTCTTGGAGATTACCGACCTCAACTTGGTGATTGTTAATGTCGTTGAGAATATCGCGATAGGATTGCAGTTTTGACCGTTTCTCATCAAGTGTGGTTTTTAATTGCATTTCACTTGGCAGTGACTTCTCTACTTCATTTAACCAGCTCTTTAATTTATCTGCAATTTCGTCGAATCCGGACCACTTTGACATTTTATCTTGTAGTTTTCTGGCAGTACTTCCTATATTATCAAAGAGACTATCAAATGTCTGCTGCAGTTCTTCAAGTTGTGAACGTATAGCTTCACGTCCCTCTGTAGCAGTTGAGGCATAACATTTTTCGCCATGCTCTACAGTACTATTCAAAAGAAGAGTTGCAGTAGATTGTTGAGCAAGAAGCTCTTGGATGACTGTTTGTTTCTTCAGCAGATCATCTCGGGAACCAACCGACGAAAGATCACTACAATCATCAAACTTCGCCTGGGCACTAGCAATCCAGTTTGCACATTGCTTGTATTTTTCATTATATTGATTGTGGTCATGTACAGCTTGTTCACATTTTTTGAGAATTTCCTTAGCTGTTGCTTGAATCGACTGAAAACGTGAAGAGACTTGTTGCACGTTAACTGCGATTCTTGTTTCGCCAGAGCTTTGTATCAACTCGGAAGTATCATCCTTCATTTTATCGAAATCAACTTCATTTTGACGCAAACTTTGTGATAGTGACTGGAAGCGATTTAGTTGTTCATCCTTCTCTTCCATTGTTGACTTAGGATTATAGTTCTTAAGTGAGTTTTCGGCTTCACCCAACCATGAAATTAGACGATCTAGATTGACTTCATAGTCATTCCACTGCTGTAAACGGTTTTCTAGACCACTCTTTACATCGCTCAAAGATCCTCCAAATTTCTCAAAATCAGCATTTAAGTTTGCTAGGTCGCGAGACATAGCTTCTTTTGAACGAACTGGTATATTGGTTGAACTATTTTCAATATGCTCCTCAAAAGCCTTGAGTTTGGCCATACCTTCTGGTAAAGAATCTTGTATTTCCACTATCTTATTAAGTCGAGCCTGTAGAGCAGCTTTATTGCCAGAATAGTCTGAATAGCCAGTTAGACGATCCCAGAGATTTTTCTGATAGTCCTGCTGTGCTTTTTGTAATTCGCTAAACTGCTGATAGACATCAAAAGCACCTTCCAATTCTTGTACCAGTTTAGCACAATCGTTGGCCACTTGCTCATACCGTTTGTTGACGTCATTCACTGCATTACGTATGTCATCGGCAGTTGATGGCGCTGCAGCGTTAAGTAGCACGGCAGCCTTCTCATTAACCGCTTCCACAATGCGTTTATGGGAATTAATATCTTGTGTGGTGGCTTTGTACTTGTACAATTTGGAGCGTATCTCTTGTGCGCTTGTCCATGTCGCAGGATTTTCATTTTGCAGCACCTTTTCAATCTGATCCAACCAGTTGACCACCTGTCCAAGTATATCTTGATAGCTGGTAAGCTGCACGGACTGTGCTTCTTGACGCTTTTGCAAGTTACGAATTCCTTCATCAAGTTTATCCCAACGATCTCGTATGTCACGCATGTCTTTGCGAATCTTCTCCCGGCCTTGTGTAGAAGTTTCGGGTAATGCTTTCTCACCAGCAGAGTTCAAAGCAGAAAACAATGTCTCCGCTTGCTCCTTCTCCGATAGCAATACATCCAGTATATTCGAAGACTGTGCCGGTTCGTCCTTCAATGCCTTCTCTAGCTGAGTTTCAATTGGTTGCAGCCAAAGGTCAACTTCATTGTATTTGTCTTGATATATCTGATGATCATCAACCAAATTAGACCAACGATTAACTACTTCCTTACTGAGCACTTGCAGTAGTTGATAACGGTTTGTGATCTGCGTTGTCAATGTCTTCAGACGATCCGCGCCACAGTTGTTCAACAACGAATGTGCAGCATCACCAAACGCATCAATTTCTTTCTCTTTTTGCAATATTAAATCTCGTTGTATTTTGTATTTCTCCAGCTGTTCTGCCTTTTCGTGCAGAGTGGACTGAAGTGGTTGTTCGCGGAAAACACCCTCTGCGGAACGGCACCATTTAGTTAGTTCCTCGAGATCCTTTTCGAACTTATCCCATTGTTGAAGTACATCCTTCTGTTTGCCTTCAATTCCTTCGATATCGTCAAAGTGACTCTTCATAGTCTGTTCTAGCTCATCGATTTCCTTTTCGAGTACCTCGTTACCTTTATCCGATGTTGTAGGCTTTATTTTCTCAAACTGTTCACGAATGTCACTTATCAGTTTTTGTGCTTGTGGCTTGTTTTGTGCCAATTGTGCTAATGTTTCAATCTTGCGCTTGATATCAGTCTTCTCACCATATGCATCGTCACATTCCAGCAATTTGGCCTTCTCGTTTGAAATCCATGATTTCGCAGTACTCAACGAGTTGTTTAATTCATTGTGTTTTTGAACGCAATCATCCAAATTGTTTAATATTACTTCAGATTTCTGCACAATATTTTGGAAAAGTTGCTTAATCGATTGTAAATATACGTTTAGAGAGTTGTCCTTGATTTGATCAACCAAAACCTGTGCTTTATCGCAAACATTATCCACTAACACATTGTGCGTTGTAATTTCCTGATGTAGCAGTTTGTGATTTTGCAATTGTGCCCGTTTTTCCTGTAAAGTGGTCTTTAGTTCAGTATGACTTTGCATAGCTTTATCAACATCCTTCAGCCATTTTGTAAGCTGATCTTGTGCAATACTAAACTCATTGAATTGCAAAAGACATTGATCAATCTTTTGGGTAGCAGCATTGAGATCATCTGTGTAACTGTCCCACATGCTACGTAGTGAACGTAATTGCTGACGTATAATCTCACGTCCATCGGGACTGGTGTGTCCGTAAAGCTTTTCTCCGCGATCGATCAAATTTTCAAACACAGTCGAGTCAATTATACGTTTATCAGACATTTCACGAAGCTTATTTTGTTGCTCTTGGAGCACATTTTGGTCCCCGACAATATCGTTGCACTTTTCGAGCTCTGCAATTGAAGCTTGAAGATTTTGCTTGAAGTTATCGAAATCGTTGTCGAATGTTTCATGATCCTTTACATAGTTTACATATTTAGCAATCGATTCTTTGCAAAGGTTCTTCAAAGTTTGGTAACGTGTATTTAAACGCGAAAGTTTAAGATTCAAATCGGTTTCACCTTCAATCTCACGTCCCTGGTCCATAAGATCATTGATAGATGAACCACGGTTCTCAATTTCTTTAGCAATGTCCTCCAATTGTTTCAAGAATGTCTTCTTTGCATCTGCAGTATTCTTGAGACTCTGATTTTTAACAATGCTTTCAACATACTTCATCCAGTTATCAAGCTCATCAATAATTGACTCAAATTCATCCCACTTAGAGCAGAGCTGCTTCAGTTTAACAAGAGAGTCTTGACAAAGCATCATAAAGTCATCCCAAGCTTGTTTCGGTTCTTGGAAACCCTTGAGTAATGCTGGATGTCCATTGGGATGTGTTTGTGTGAGCACAGTCTCAAGCAATTTATGGCAAGTATCAAAAATGGAATCACCTTCGGGTTTATGCTGCAAAAGATTCTCAACAACAATGAGTTTTTCCTCGGCACCTTCTTTCTCAAATGTAGTTTCATTTAGAATGTCAATAGCTTCTGATTTAATGGTGTTCAGCCAATCTTGTGCTTTTTCAAGCACTTGGTCGTATGCTTCATGCTTAACAACCTGATTGCTAACGACACCAATGCGATCTGAAATTTTCTTAGATAACTCATTGTATTCCTGTATCGATTCTTCTGTCTTACGCTCAGATTCATCATCACACAAAGTTACTGCCTTATCCTGCAATTGCTTAAGTGCATTCTTGTGTAGCGTGATTTCTTGCAGTTGTGTCTTATAATTTTGTAAAGCTGCTTTCTTGGTAGCTAAAGTTGGATAAAGTTCATCAGTGCTGCTAACCTTTGCTCTTGATTCGTTTAAGTAGTGTGAGACTTGTGTGTAACTTTCCTCAATTGAAGTCTTCTGAATGAGCACACCCTCAACTTGTTGCATCAACGCATTTGCTTCATCGCGTAAATAGTCATATTTTTCACGCATTTGACGTAGTTCAGCGCGTATCTTTTCTCGGTTCTCTGGTGTAACGATCGGATACAAACCTTCTCCGATATCGATTACATTGTTGAGTAACAATTGACCATTATCAATGGTTTTAAGGAAGTTCTTAATAGTTTGTAGTTGCTGTGCTGTTGCTGATGAAGAACCTGGCGAACCCATACGCGCAAGTTCTTGGAACTCAATTTTTGCATCGGACAACCATTCGTTAACATCATTTGCGGCCTTGACATAGTTGGCATTAGATAGTTGTGCACCACGTACCTTGTCCATATACCCAGCCAGACTTTTTGCAACAGTTTGGTAGCGTTGTACTAGGTGCGTTACAAATTGACCAATTCGTGCTTCCGGATTCTTTTCAATTAGTTGCTGCGCAGTTTTTTCTAAGTTGCTAATAGTTGGTTCATGATTCTGTATATCCTGTTGTAGTGACGCTAATTCTTTTTAGTTTTGGTTCAATTTCTGACAAATTAATTTGATTGCTTGTCTCTGCCTTAATGCGACCTTCAACATCTCGCAACCAATTTGAAATCTCTTCATTAGATTGCTCGTACTGAGACCACAAATCCACATTTTCATTAAGAACGTTTTTGATTTGATCGAAGCTCTGTTGTAATGCAAGCATTTCTTTGTTCAGTAATTCCGCATCAGCATTTAAAGCCAAAAGATTCTGTGGAGACTCAACAGCTTTAAGCATATCCAGTGACTTGAGTGTCTCAGCATGGCGTACTTTTACAATCATCGATGCTTTTACCGACTTCTTGTAGTGAGGACTTCTTGACATCCAAGTTGTATTTGTCACTTGTCGATTCAGGTTGACACCATGCTACTTTTTCACGTTGAGTCGCGATGATACGCTTAAGCATAGCAACCTTATCGTCATGGAACTTTTTAAGGAATTGCAATAGTGAGCTTTCGATCTTTTTAGCATATAGATCGACACCTTCGAAACGCTTTTGTACATTATTCAATTCCTTTGGAATAATAGACTCATTGAATGTTGGATAAAGATTGCGTAGCTCGTCGACTTTTTGTTTAATGTTCTCAATCTCGTTGCCACTGTTTTCTAGCTCACCGCGGATTGAACGACACTGCAGCAGACGTTCTATTATTTTGTTATTATCACCAGACATATCGTCGCACTTAATTAACTGTTCGCGTAGTTTGCTAACAATTTCACCAGCGGCCTTAGTGCGCTTACGCAACTCCTGCTCCTGATCATTGAACGAGGACGTCACTGCATTTAAGCGTTCTGCATTGCTCTCAACTTCAGCAAACTGTTCCGCAATCAGCTGATTGAGTGCGCTCAACGCTGGGATTTCAGCACCATTACTAATTTTTATTAAATCATTGGTCTTCTCTAATATGGTATCTTTCAGTGTCTGATATGAAGGTAACTCGGTACGATATTTGCTTAAACGCATTGGACCAAATTCAATCTCAATGGTGTTATCCGCAGCATCACAAAGGCCTTGGTTTGTTTCGGACAGCCATGGCAACAAATCCTTTTGGCATCTTCAATCTGCGACCAGATGACAGCTTCAGTTTCATAAATATGAGCATTTTTCACTGTTCTGTCATGCAAGTCTTGCCATTGTTGTTTCGCGGTGGCGACTTCATTAGCTACCTCCTGTGGAACTGGTTCTCCAATTGCGCTAAATAGCTTGCCAACATTGTTACCACGTCGCTCAAGTTCATCAAGATTAGTTTTTAGTTTTCGGATTTGTTCCATCGTTTTGCGCGTCTTCTCGGAAGCCTGATGTAGTTCTGTCTCATCCCGTGGTTGTTGAGGTATAGCGTTAAACATGTCCTCAGCCTTCTTTATTTCCTTAGAAAATTTATCTTTGGAATCGGCATAATCACGTAATGCTTGGCTAATGAGATTGTACTTCTGTATACGATCGGCAATTTCATTTTGAAGTGAGTCGTAATCCTTGTCTAAAACCAACAAACTCTCCTGAATAGCTGGCATGCTGCCTATATCTTCACGCATCAACAAAGCGCCTTCATCGTGTATACGGTCCTTCAAATCGGATTGGTATTTAATGGCATCATTAAGTGCAACAAGATCAGCGATGATCTGATCGATATTGTTAAGATTTGGATGTTGTTTAAGTATAGCATCTAATTTTGCGCGATTTTCTTGCAACGCACGACCGAAGTTTTGCTCCAGATCGTGGAATTTGTCTTTGCGCACTGTCATTTGTTCGATCTGTTGCATTTGATTTTGTGAACGCAACTTCAAATTATCCAACTTGTGCTCTACATCGTTTACAATTTGTGTGGCAATCAAAGGTTTTCGTGTGAGCGCATCTCTCAATTGAATAGCAGGATTCTCGTCAATTTCTTTAGCTTGAGTCTTCCAGTAATTCAATGATTGTCCAAGATTATCTATTTCGCTGATAGTCTTGTTTAATTCTTCTGCACTGGGGCCCTCGGGTTTATCGAGTTGATGTTTTAAATAATTCAAATGCGATTCAGTATCGTGTTTCCAACCTAACAGCTCGGTCCACTTTTCAAGTGCTACCTTTTTCTGAAGCATATTAGTCTCTAGACTTTGATAGCTAACTACTAGCGCAGTGTAAGCATCATTCAGCGCATTGGCTTCTTCTGGAGTTGCACCCAGAGACAAGTTCTTTGACCTCATCGTAGATGGCATTGAAGCTCGGTTTCTTATCAGCATGTTCTTGCAAAAGTGCGTGTACAACATGTAAACTTGTTTCAACACGTTCGGGATTGATTTCATCTACTTGACCGACCTGGGTACGTAATTGTTCCATCCAATTGGAAAAGTTAACCATTTTGGCATTAAAGTCTTGACGTGATATGATGGCATCGGAAACTTCGTTGATATTGGCACGTGTTGCTCTCAGACAATTTATGCAGTTTGGCCTTCATGTTGTTTACCCTATCCTTAAGTGCAACAGCACCTTCTGGAGCCAAGTGCAAACTTATCTGATCGGCGGCTTGACCGAGAGCAACCAATTTCGCTTGCTGCTCGGAAATCTCATTGTTGAAAGATTTCAATTTGACCAACTCCTTTTCGAGTTTATCAATGTGTGGTGTACTGAGCACAGCAGGACGTCGACCCATTAACTGTTCGCCTTTGTTGACCCAGTCTTCAAGTTTAGCTGATTCGGCATCAAAGGACTTCCAATTGGCGACCAGTTTTTCCAGTTTAGCACTTGCCTGTTTAGCATTTTCATGGACTGCGGTCCAACGGGAGTGCATGGCATCTAATTCATCGGGGGCATTGGTTTTGCATAACATTTTATGACTGATGTTTGAGATGCCTTGGAGTTTGTCCAATTGCTCCAGGCATTGTGTTTCAAATTGTTTGGCATTCTGTTGCATTGCAACGGCTTCTTCAAGTGGATGGGGTTTAGGAACTATATTATTTACCTTGATCTCACTCTGCTCAACGGCGGGCTTAATTTGTTGCAGACCGGCCTGGAATTGTTGCCAGTTAACGAGATCCTCCTTAACAGCCTGAGCCTGATGATCAACATTGCGGTTAATAGCGCTGAGTACCTCTTGCAATTTAGTAATTTCGCCCTTTAGTCGTTTAGCTTCAGCGATGTTTCCTTCCTTTGGTGCCAACTCTGATGCATCAGCGGCCAATAGATCAAGTTGCTTCATGCGTTCACCAAGAACACGCTTAAAGGCTTGTACCTTAACAACGCGTTCTTCGGGCGTAAGATCCTCCGATTGCAATGCTTCGATATTTTTAGGAGCAACCTTGTTTGCCCATTCTTGCAGTTCGGCTAGACGTGACTTGTAATTATTCCATTTGGCACTGTAATCTTCAAGATAACCAACACGATCCTTGACATGTTCCATTGTATTGAAGAACATCTTTTCTACCTCGGCCACTTCTTTTTCGAGTATGGGACGCTTCTCCGCGGCAGCAAGTGGCGCCAGTTCGCCCTTAAGTGCATGCAACTTAGGCAATAGCTGATGCGATGCCTGCTGTAGCTGCACATTGAGTTCTCGTTTCGACTTCAAATCTTGGCTGACATTTTTGGGATCTGTCTGAAGCGGTGTAAGTGCACGCAGTTCAGTCTCAGCCGTTTGTAGCATAGAGAAAATATCGTTCTTTTGATCAACGAAATCATGCCACACAGATTGAGTACCCTTCAACGCCTGTAGTTTATCGGATGTATCAGTATAAGCTTGGTTCCAACCCGTCTCAAGATTTTTAACTTCTGTGTTAACAAACGATGGAGCATGTACATCCTTGCTAAGATCGCGTCCACGTTGCAACATTGACATAATATGTGGCCGCTGATGATCGAGTTGATTAATGGCATATTGCTGTTCTTCAATTAGACGATTTACTCGTTCCAAACTATCTGGTGCTGGGATGTTAGCGGTTTGATCTTTTACCTTAGTCAGCAGGCAAACCACCTCGTGCACCTCACGACGATATGTATAGCATTTCGAGAATACCTCTGTTTTGACCATTGTAATCTCAATAGTCGGTATGAGATTCTTGTAGCGGGCAATAAGGTCTTCCAGTTTTTTCTGTTCCAGATTGGCTTCATCCTCGGTGGCATAGTTAAGTAGTGAGTCGAGCGTTTTGACGAGCCATTTCATGTCCTCACGTTTGTTATCTGCTTCTTGACAGATTTTCTATTAAAAAAAAAAAAAAAAACAAAATTGATACATTAGTAAAATTGAAATATCGATAGATTTTCTGCTAGTTTTGAGCACATTACCACTAGTTCCCTTAGCTGCATGCAAGGTTGGATTGTATATTTTGTGGGTTAATAAGCAATGTTAGGAGATTTATTAATAGTCAATAATAACTTACCTGGAAAACAACTTTCTCTTTTTCGAACTCCTCCATGCTATTGACTTCGTTAACTATGTTCTTTTAGACTTCTATCAACAGAATTCATCCATTCAACCATTTCATTAAACTTCTCGTGGTAACCAATCCATTGTGCGGGAATCTGCTGTAAAGTTTGACGCATTTCATCGACTCTATTGGAAAGCTGTTGCCATTGTGAGCGTGCATTATCATACGCTTGATCCAAGCTGATATCGCCAGGTTGTTGTTGTCTGTAAGCTTGACTAAGACGTTGCATATTTTGCAGGCTTTTTTCGATATTTGGTATGACTCCTTGTTGGCGCAGGAAGTGCTCATTGCGTTGCAGAATAGAATCAACATCCTCGTTGCGGTTAAGGGCCTGTTGTTCCAGTTGCAACTCTTTTTCAACATCCTTCAACGATTGGTAGAAGGCATTTTCATCAAGACGGAACTCAAGCTTTAACAAATGAACAGGAGCTTGACCCAATACCTGCTGCCATCTTGTTTGCAAGTTTTCAACTGTTTGTACAAGTGAAGGTTGTTCAGGTGGTGGCAGTGTTTTAAGCAAATCTTGTGCTGATTGTACCAAATCGTGCATCCAGCGTTCATTAACATTTTCGAAAAAGTATTTTTGTGTCTCAATTGTGGTTTTTGATTCAATATGCTTCTCTATCAGCATTGTCTCAGCCTGAGACAGCCAATCGCTGACAACGCGTTCATTATCCTTGTAATAATTCCATGCATGTCCAGCATCGTTCAAACGTTGCTCCCATTGTTGTGCGTTTTGTATAACATAATTAAAGCGTTCGTTAAGCTGCTGCATGTCATTTTGCGCTGGAGCGGTATCGATCTTATCGTCAGTTGCAACGGATTTCAATAAATTCTGGAACACTTTGTTCTTACTTTCTAACATCGAGCGATAATAAACTGTACGTGAGAAGTATGTCTTGTGCTTGTTCAATTCCTCGTTGATAGCATCACGACCACCAGAAAGACTGTGAGTGCTAAGCAACGATTCGGCTTCGTTCAACCATTGATGAATCTCCTTTTGGCCAGCCTCAAGTGATTCCTGTTGTATTTGTAGCTGATGGAAAAGATGCAATTTCGCAGGTATCTGTGCACGTATGCGCACCAATGATTCCTTCTCTTGTTTTAACAATTTCATCATTTTCTCAACCTCATCACGGGAAAGGTCCTGTATGAGAGCTTGGAAATTACGGCTTATTGTCTTAAACAATTCTTCGTTGTCATCAATTTCACTAGCCAGTTTCTGCAATTGTTCACCATACTGGCGTATTTGTTCTGTATTGCCAAGTACTTGACGTTGGTCAAGCACACTTTCAGCTTGACGTAGCCACTTCGAAAGTTTCTCAATGCCAGATTTGTATTCCTGACGCGAGCGTATAATGTCACCAGCATGCATATATTGCTTTGTATTAGCAAACAAACGCTCGAAACGTTCAGCTAGTAAGCTGTGTTGTTGTCTTAAATTTTGTGCGATAGGTTCCTCACATGAAGCTATCAAATAATTTGCTGCATTTGCAAGTGCTTCAAACTTATCCTTCCAAACAGTTATGTCCTGGAAGAATTCAAGACGGTCATCTTCTGATTGATTAACTTTTTGCTCAGCAAGATGCAACCATTCTTCACAGCTTGGTGCCAATGCATGCCAAGTACGCCAACAGTTTACGACTTCTTCGAGTGAATTCTGACAACACTTCAATTCCATTGAGACACGCTTCCAACGTTCTTCTGTTTCATACATAAAACGATCGATATCGGTAATTTCTTTGCGTGCAACATTGCCTTCGCGTTTGTACTCTTCGACCACTTGTTGCATGTCAACAAATGCCTTTTGGAACTCTTGAAAGATTTTATTACGCGATACAAAGTTTTTATATTGTTCCAATTGTTGCGCTACCTTCTCTTCATGACCATACTTGCCAGTCCAACCCTTCATTTTGTTCTCCACCAAATTTAAGAAGGCAATCAAACAGCATTTATGTTCCAAGAACTTCAAGCGAATGCGACGTTCAGCAGCCTTTGGTCCAACATCTTGTAGACGACGCTCCATATTGCGCAACTGTTCCAATGGTATCTGTTGCGCCAATGGCGAACGTTTAGCATTCTCAAACATAGCCACAATGCGTGGTAAATCGGCAAAGAATAATTTATGCTCCTCTAGCTTTCTACTTATAACAGCAGCGGTTTCTTCATTCATGGCACTTGGTATATCATTATCCATGAGTAGTTTTTCAGCCTCAGCCAGCCATTTACCAACAGCACCAAATTCACCGGGCAATTCAGAATCCAATAACCAGAGCCAATACATCATCTGGTATTGAAGACGTTGCCATAATTCGTTTGTATGCTCCCACGTTTGACGTGAAACCTGCAGAAAACCACTCTGAGTTTCCATCAATTGTTGTAGATGATTGTAGGCAGGTAAATGCGCATCAACCTCTGAACGTGCAAGCAAATATTCGCTAAAATCACGTGGGAACGAATTGGAGATGACCATAGGTTCATATTCAGCGGTCTTCTCAAGCAAGAAACGACGCAATTCATCAAGCTCCTGTTGCACATGCGAGCCATCGCGTGAAGCACCCTATGAACATTAAAAAAAAATTTTAAAATTAATTAATAAATATAATAAAATAGTTAGTAAATATATGTATTTACCTTTGGTTCGGGATACTTGTGCAAAAATTGCGCTACATAAGTCATTATACTCTTTTCATCCGGTTTAGCAACATCCACATCTTCAGCATCTAATAATTTTGCAATACCTAACTTGCTTTCGGCCACATCGAAAGCAGTTTCTAAGCGCTGACGATTACTGGTCTTCTTTAGCTCAGCCAAATTGACCAGATTTGCTTTAATAGCATCAATGAGTGCCAGGAAGGCGACACCATCTCTCCAGCTGGCACCGAAATCCTTAACCTCAACTCCAATGTCTCTGTAAATTTATTTAAAAAAAATTAAAATAGTTTTTTAATATCTGAAACTACACAAATTGCTTCTACTACTTACTTTGGCAGCGCATTGGTAACCCAATTGAGCAGAGTCTTTTTGGCACCCTGCTTCCATTTCTCAGCCTTAAGATCACTTTGCTTTTGATTGCCAACACTATCGAGTGAACTTACCGAACCGCCAATACCATGACCCAAATATTCTAGATTGCGGCTATTCTCCTCGATCTATTAAGTGAAAAAATTCAATTTAGTTTTGTTATTCGTATACAATAGAAGTGTTTATGATACACAACGATTTTTTAGCTATTACGTATAAAAAGAAATAAAAAAATATTATTAAAAATAATAATAATTATGTGCTACTAATAACTACTTCCAATGAAAAAATGATATTCAATTACAAAATGATAATAAAATAGTTACAACTTCAATTGACATTGACAAATTTACCTGTGGCGCATAATTTATAACTACAACTAAGTCTTTCCGCCTCTTTTTACGAAGCTTTTGTTTTGATTTTAGATTTAAATCGAGGAAAAAAGTAAAATGAAGAAAAGTAAAGAGTTTGAATTTATATTTCATTACTATATAGCTTCAATTAATATAGAGAGCGTTCAGAAAATTCGATAGAGTTTCATTAGAATTAAATTTGATGCAAAATAAAGAAAGCCTTTTCATCAATTAAAGTCTTAAGTACTCAATCGAATTTTCAATACGCTTCATACATGAAAAAAGAAAACCAAACATAAAACATGTGCGCTGGTGTTTCAACAACTTCCAATTTTTTCCGGTGTACTAGCAGAGCTTAGCTAGCCTAGATAGCTCTACTAGAAAAGTGCTACTACAAAGCTTTTGTTTTTTTCTTTACTTGAAAGCAGTGCCCTGCACAAATACACTTTACTGTGATTAAAAAAATATAAACGAAATATTTTAGTCAAAACTTACCTGGAAGTACAATATTATTGTCCATATCAGACCCAACACAACTGGTGGTCTCCCATCCACCAGATCTGCGGGATTAATATTGACAAGCTTAATACGTTTGCTAGCTAAAAATTGTAAGGCTGTATTGGCATTGCTCAAAAAATGTGGACGTCTTAGAACGCGACCCTTTTCCACGGGCAAACGTTCGCCGGAAAGCACCTCAAGCAATGCGATAAGTTTGGTACCATCGCGTAAATCATTGATTAAATCATCGACACGAAGCGGTGGAACACGCTGAAAAAAAAAGTGTGGAAAGAAAAAAGTTTATAAGAAAAAGTTTTCATTTAATAGATAAACAAACAATAAATTCCACATTTAATGTGTGCTGCAAAAGAAAAGAAAACCAAGAATTTTTTTTTACCGGAAATGACGCTCATCGTTGGCAGGAAATTTGAAATTGATTTTGCTGCGCATAGTTATGCAAAAAAGAAATTTTTGTCGAACTTTTTCTAAAAGAGTTTTTGAGTCTCTTGTAGCATAAAAACGACTTTTGCATGACACAAGTTTATTTTCGGAGAACTATTTTTATTATCATTTCGGTGCATGTGAAACCTTGTGCTCGTGTTAGGCACCTTTGCTAAAATGCACATTGTACATATTTGCCTTATGGAGTCAATTAAATGCTACATAAAATTATAATGTCTGTTCGTGTTGTTAGTGTATTGCTTTCGACAGTTTGGTTGTTCTGTAGAACTTTAGCTTTTGGTGTTAGCAGCTGTAATAAAATCCCTTTAAAACCTTTTAACTTTTGAACAATCAAAATACCACAAACTTTTTGTTTTTACCTATATTTTTTTTTTTTTTTTTTTTTTTTTGGTATATCATGACGTGCAACAATTTGTCTTGATTTATTTGTTATTTGTATGCGCGCATTCAACAAATTATCGCAAATAAACTATTTTAATGATTTTAATTGATTTAATACTACCATTTGTGGAGTTGAACGCACTTAGTAAAGTGTTAAATTGTTAAATAGCCAATTTTGCTAAACGTTCATATAAGCTATATAATTAAAGTTCGATAGACTTGACTGCAACTTGGCGTCATGCATCGATTTGTGACAATTTTTTTTTTTCTGAGACATTATTAATCTATTATACACTTGTTTTGATTAATGGTTTTGTACTCATATTGAACATGGAAATTCAATTTGAACAGCTGGCGATAAAGATTTCATAAAGTAATAGCGTATTTTTACTTCTCTTAAGACCATAAAACACGTTGACAATTTAAAGCATGAATCCATATTTACATTTCAAATGAACTTGTACTCAATGTGACTTGTCTGGTGATTTATGTACATAAACCAAAAAAATCGTCCAGGTTAGTATTGACGATACACGATATTTAGTAGTAACCAACAAAAGTTTTTTCAAGAAATTTGTATTAGGATTGTATGGAAGCTTTATTTTGTAACTGTCCAATCTATTCTAAATATGTGTGTTTTAATCTAAAATCATATGTAACGGCTTCACCCTTAAATTGGGGTTAAACAAATAACTGTATCTCAAATAGCATTGTTAGGGACCTCTGGTGAAGATTGTGGGTTTAAATGGAGCCAACTACTATGTTGGCAACATATTGGAACGTATTATGTTACCTTACTCTGAAGAGGAAATGCCGTTACGGTAGATTTAAAGGAGCAAACGATTGGTTCTTATGCCACAAAATCAATATTTTGGAGTGGCCTGTACAATCACCGAACCTCAAGGTGTACGAGCTGCTAAACCAAAAAACTCCAAAGATTCATGGCAAGCAGCCAAAAATATTTGGGAGAATATTCCTCTCTCCAGATGCCGCACGCCGATAGCTTCCATGAAGTCCAGATGCATCGACAACATTGTCCCCTGCTGACTGCCGTACTATTCGAAACATATTTAAGGAGAATCCCCCAAGCAAACCTATCCCAAATTACCTTAAAAACTTCTTCAGGAAGTCTAAATTCAGTAAGAGTTGCAAAAGTTTATCAAGTTTTTACCTATTTATCTTTCGTAGTCAAACATACTTCTTTCTTGTTTTTACTTCGACTAATGCTCTTAAGAGTGAACGGTAAGGTCCATCCGATTGACACATATCAAATTCGAAAGCATTGTGCCAACGAAATGGATTTTTAAACCATTTTTGCGTCACACAATTTTTATGAGATGAGGCTAAGTCATGTAAAAATGTCATTAACTGCACCCGAAATGTTTGTGTGCTTATGACTCTAAAACAACTTTCAAATCATTTTGCGGAGTGACCATAGTCAAATATAAAATAAAACTTTTAATTTTCTTCAAACTATCAATTTCAGAAAAGTTTAAGTAATGAAAGAAGATTTGTTTCTTTTTTCTATTTCAACACAATAAGCTCTTTTATAAAATAGTTTTAAAAACTTAAAGCACAATTTTCCCCAAAGGTGTTAAAATGCATTATTAAATTAGCCTAAGCAAACATGCTACACCATAATGCTGCCATGTGTAGAAAGATATAATAGCAACAAGTGCTTAAGTTTAAATAAATAACTCAACGCTATTTTTAACCACAAATTCTTGGAAAGAGTTGAGCTATAGAATAACTTAGCTACTACAATTACGAGTGTCAATCATTTGCACATAGAAAGTAAAATAACCACAATTGAAGTAGAAGAGACATCATAAAACGTAAAGCCAGGCCAAATCAAGTCAAGCAATGCCAATTCGCAAAGGTGCTGCGACTACAATTGACTTGGCCGACTTAGAAAAAAAAAAAAACAACACACACACAATACAGACAGATACATTTGTGGTAAATTAAAAATGCAACTCAAGAAATGCAGCTGAATGCACTTAGAGAGCTCAACGAAAAAAAAAAAAAAAAAAAAGAAAAAGGATTTGACATAATTCAAACAAAAAAAAAAAAAAAAATAAATAAATAGAAAAGAGAAGCGTGCACTAATAAAACTGATTGTCAGTTCTGTCTGTTGCAACATTATTGAGATACAAATCTAACACAAACCCCAAAAGGAGACCCAATAAGAAAAATATTTAGTGCTGAGAAAACCCACGCAAAAGCCTGCAGTCAACTACCAAAGTAATTTTACAAAAACGCCCACTAAACTACATACGAGGGGTGTATGATAATGATTATTGACTTTACTTTAGAGTATAAACTTTATAAACCATCAAAAAAAGATACATTTCTTAAATTTTTTTTTATTTACAAGACTATATTTCAATTTTGCTGGACATAGTCAACTTTATCTGTTAAGTGTATATTGCAGAAGACGAACAACATTTAGAAAAAGCAGTATTTTTTTCTTAAAACCTCAAATTTTGTCTGTCAAAAATATCCTACTATAACTTTTTCATAAAAACCTCGCATCTAAAGCAAACTGAATTACTTACTTTCTGGCTGCATAATGTATTTTATTTTTCTGTCTCTTTTTGTATGTGAGAGTATCTAATGCGCTATCTTTTTAATTTATTTCTGATCTGACTGCAACGACAGCAGCAGCAGCAACAGTAACAGCAACACCAAGCTCACAGATACTATATAATGTATCTGAATGCGCGTATGAGTGAATGTAACTTTGAGAATTTTACCGGCCGGCCGGCTTTACCAAATGCAAGAAAACCAGTTATATTTGTTGGCTTCATGGGGCAAATCAAGTTAACTTGAACAGTTGCAGCCAAAGGAGAAACAAAAAAATAAAAGAACGCATACGCATTTCGATGGCGATAAGTCAGGCAACCGTCTAAAACTTGACTGCATACATACATACATACACATACATACTCATAAAGGCAATCCTGAATAATTTGATTTCAACATTGCCGCCGCGCGTCATTTTATGTACTGCGTGGGGGCAGTAACTTAACAGTTCTTTGCAATGTTGTATCTGAAAAATCTATAATGCATTTGCAATTTAAAGGCGCTTCAGAATGGTAATTTAAATGCAAATTATGCAATGCAATGCATATGAGTCATGTTGCTATTTGAAAATATATCGATTTTGTTTTTTTTTTTTTGCAAATAAATTTATTTTTGCAAAAATTTATTTATATAGCAAATTTGCAGAAAACCTAATAAAGAATAGATACAAAGCTACATATGTACTATATGTTTATTTAACTAATTTATTTTATTGCTCATTGCTCTTTTTTTTATTATTGGTTCAAGCAATTTACACTTGGCAGCCAAACATTTTTTTTTGTATTTCAAGTTGCCAAGCCAAAAAAAAAAATGTATCTAAGTATTTTTTAGCTTTGCTATTTGCATATTGAATTAGTATTATCATGTATCTTTCACTCTCGATCGATCTTGCACGTAGCGCTTCAATAGTACACAATGAATTCATTATATCAACGCACATCAAAAACTTTTATTTTCATACCTACGAAAAAAACAAGCTTCTTTTTTTTATTTTATGTTTTGTACATGCGCTATTGTATATTTCAGTTCAAGGTGATCGGGTTCAGCTAACAAACAAACAAATAAATGTTTTTTTTTTTTTTTTTTTTTTCTTTTCACGCTTCCCATTTTTTGTGTGTTGACGGAATTTGATTAAAATTTATTAACTAATTTATACGATTACGCAGAGTGTCGCTCTAAAAAGAAACATGTTGCACTAACAAAAGTTTTTTTTTTTGAACACGATTTGTTTTACTTGACAGTTCTATGAGATACAAAAGAGTTTGAACAACATTAGCGCTATTGTGTAGGTGTGTATCTTTTGGCTATTATGTCATGATTTTGTTTAATTCTGGCGCCATATAAGCACAGCTTAAAACTTAAAATAGATCGCAATAATTTGTTAATTATGAAATATCAGCAATTAGATTCGATATAGAAGATGCAAATTTTGTTTCTAATTGTAAAATTTTTATTTTAGAAAGTTCTAATGAAGACAAACTGGTGAACGTGTTAAAAATGGAACTGCGTATAAATTTGCTGTCAAAGAAAATTATATCTACTTTCTAAAATCTATTTATTGCAGCAAAAGGCATTTGCTTTATAAAAACTAAACAAAAAAAAAAATAAATTCTTTATATTCATAGATAGATAAAGGTGGCTAAGGGGAAACTACACGTATCCCCACACAATTAGCATATAATTGCCGTTTTGTTACCACTAAAAAATCTCGGTGGGACACCTCTTGAACGTGGAAGGCTATGTGGTATCAGAGCCAACCAGTACAGTTGAGGAAGAATCTAAGTTTGAAGAGACATAAGAGAGCTAGATCGCTAATCTAACCCAAAAACTAGTCTACTTGATCTAAGTGCAGGACACACACAGAGAAAGTGTTCTAACGTTTCCGGGGTGTCCTCTTCCTTACAACTTCTGCAGGTACTGTTATAAGGGATATCTAGTCTAGCCGCGTGTTCCCCGATGGGCCAGTGCCCAGTGATGGCGGCTGTCATTCTCGCAAGTTCTTTGCAAAACTAGCTTTCCTGCAGCTGTTCATATAGTATTTTGCCATATATAGTTGGCAAAAGAGGTAAAGTGGGCGACCCTTTACTCTTTTGGCAACTCATTGGGATCTGAACCGCGACTGGCTGAGATTCACTCCCCGTCTAGCCAGCGCGTCAGCTTGCTCGTTTCCGGGGATATCACTATGCCCTGGGACCCATGAGAGGCAAAGTGTGTTGTGGCGACCAACAAGATTTAGTTGATTTTTACATTCCCTTACTAACTAAGATTTGGTAAAGTGAGCATCCAGCGCTTTGATGGCAGCTTGGCTATCTGAGAAAATGAAAACCGATCTGTTCCGAATCTCCAGCTGCTCCAGTAGCTTGCACGGCTCTAGTACAGCATGGATTTCCGCCTGGAACACACTGCAGAGATCCGGCAGTCGAAAGAACACTTCCACTGCCAAGTCCTCCGAGATATACTCCAGACCCTACACCGCAATCCATCTTGGACCCGTCGGTGTAGCGGGACAGACAATCCTCACTTCCCAGCAGCTCTGCCATCCAGTCTTGCCGTGAATTAATTGTTACTTTATAATCAATTAATTAAACATTTTTATAAACAAATTTTTATAAATTAGTTTTGAATCTTTTTATACCCGCCACACAAGTGGGGAGGGTATTATCATTTTGTCAGAAAGTTTGTAACGCATTAAAGGAGACGTCGTAGACCTATAAAGTATATATATTCTTGATCAGCACGACGAGACGAGTCGATCTAGCCATGTCCGTCTGTCTGTCTGTCCGTCTGTCCGTCCGTCTGTATTTATGCGATTCATTCGCTCAGTTTTAAAGATATTGACCTGAAACTCGGAACTTAAGCTTTTCTCAGTCCTAAGCAGTTCAAGTGTTAAAATCAAAGTGCCACGCCCATTTTAAGGTATAGCCCCCATACAAACTTACCGTTTTTTCTAATTTTTGCATGAAAATAGCTATTATTTATGAATGTAGTCACTCGAAGTTGGAAAGAAATACTTCTAATGTCATCCAATATCAAATCCAAGCTGCCACGCCCATTTTTAGATATAGCCCCCATACAAATTTTCCGCCCAATATCGAATTTCATATGAAAATAGCTATTATTTATGAATGTAGTCACTCAAATTTGGGTAAAAACACTTGTAATGACATTCAATATCAAAACCAAGGTGCCACGCCTATTTTTAGCTAAGGCACCCATACAAACTTATTGATTATTTTCGAACATTTGTATGAAAAAAGTAATTATTTTCAAATATATATTTATAAATGTATATAAGCTACGGATGATCACACATATACTATTCAAAGATTCGTGTGACGGGTATTTAAGCTTCGGTTCCACCGAAGTTAACGTTTTTCCTTGTTTATATTAAAAAATCTGCATTCTTAAGTTTAATAATAAAATTTAACAAAATGCAAATTTCCAATGCCAAGAAAACGACGACAGCAATCAATTTAAATTTGTTTTCCGTTTAAAAAAAGTAAGAATCAGCCGCAACGAATCGAATTATACAGATACAATGCTTAGATAGCATAGATAAATAGTTAAATATGTAGATAGATACTCACCTTCGAGAGGTATGAATTAATCCAATTAGTGAATGTCTTCTTTTGAACACGTTCTTGCTCCTCTGTAAAGAATTACATAAAAAAAAAAAAAAAAAAAAAAAAGAAATTAGTGAATGCATAAGAAACGACTTAAAGAGGCTATAAGTAAAATACTTGTACATTAAATTGTACTTGATAAGATATAGATACATTTAGATACAAGTGTATTTTTTAATTGAATTATCAACAAAGCGTTTGCGTTGGTTTTTGTTTTTTTTTTTTTGTATTAAATACATACTATAAACCACTTGATGACATGTTATAATTAACGAATGACTTCATATTTAGTTGTCGTTTGTTTGCACCTACAGTATCTGTAGATATTCATAAGATAACATTTTGAGATATATTTTGTTTATTTTTTTTCAGCAAAATTGATTACCATTCAAGTGCATAAAAAACAAACTCAAAGATTAATATCTTTAAGTTCAAAAAAAAAAAAGTATCTAAAACCTTTTTTGTACTTCCTTCATATAAAATCGGAACAATTAAATATAATCACGTAATCGCTTTAGAAGTATGTGTAGCTATAATATTACTATAATTACGATAATCACAAGTAGTATTTGAGTAAAAGTTTAAAAGCAAATAAATTTGTATTTGGTATTACGCGTTCAACGCATTCTTTTTTTGCCGGCACTTGGCCAAGTTATTTGTACCAAAAATAGGCACTTGTCTACATATGCATGGAAAAAATATATTTTTTTTCTTCTTTACTGTTAAATGAAAATGCTTTGTAGTTTTTTACAACATAGAACAACGTAGAAACTTTGACTTTAATATAGAAAATATTTATTACAGCCAATTAATAATATTAGCTACAAATTGTTCACAGTTGAGTTACATGCCTAAAATTCTTCATTACAAGACAAATAATTATTTATGAGTTAGATTCTTTAATGCTCAAACGGATGTGTACGTCAATTTATTTTTGGTTATTTATTTATTTTTTTTTTTATGATTATTTAATTCTTTGCTTTTCCTTTCCTATTTATTTATTATTATTTTTTTTTTTTAAGTGACGCAATTTTTTTTATAGACATTTTTCGTATGCACAGGAACAAAAAAAAAAAGTTTTAAAGATAAATTCTACATTAATATAAAATGTTTTCAACATACAAATTAATGATTTAAAATAGAAATTAGTTCAAGGTTGCGTAATTTGAAAAAAGAAAATAAAAAATTAATTTATATTTCTGCATTAATTTAGCAATTTATGTTTTTGATGTGATCTGCTGCCAAGAAAAACGTTTGATTGTGAAATACATTTTTTTGGGGTTTTATTTTTAAACGACAATTAGCTGCAATCATTTTTATTTTTAGTACAAATTAAGGAATTTAAAATAAATTTGAATATAAATGCAAGACCAATATTTTAATATTTTATTAATTAAATTTAATTCTTTTCCATTCATTTCCATTTCATTTATTGCAGACCAAAGAAGTCGACCATTGACCCGACATTCACACTATGCCAGACAGAAGACAAAAAACAAACCACACACCATCGCCAATAAGATCAAAGTTCTAAAAAGCACTGACTGAACTTGACATCCCTGCAAAGATCGTACGGCTCTGTATGATGACGCTAACAAACACCCAAAGCGTTTTCAGGGTCGGTAAAAATATTTCCGATCCCTTTAATAACAAGAGGAGCTTAAGACAGGGCGATGCGATGTCGTTTCACTGCTTCAATCTCCTGATGGAATACATACTACGCCAATGCTTAGACGTTGACCTGACGGGCAATATTTTCTACAAAGGAACAATGCTCCTCGCATATGCCGATGACATAGATATAATCGGCAAAAATCAACGTGCAGTCACCAGGGCTATCTCGAACTTTTAAAGTTAGTCCCGTCCAATGGGTCTATCGGTTATCGAGAGTAAGACGAAGTACTTTGTATCCACCCACAGACAATCAACATGATGTAGACAATCTGTGAGGATAGAGAACTTCAACTTTGAGGTTGTAGAAAGCTACGTCTACTTGGGCACAGATAAAAACGGCCTCAACAACACCAGTCAGGAAACTAAACGAAGCAAATGCGAAGTAGAGCTATGTTATGTTCAGAGAAACAAAAATTAAACTCTACAAATCGCTGATAAGGCCGATCCTGATGTATGGCTCAGAACCATGGGCCATAATAGAATCAGATAAGTCGGCGTTAGGCGTGTTTGAGAGAAAGATACTTCTAAAAATCTTTGGTCCAGTTAGAGAGGGAAATGATATCCGAACGATGAGCTGTACGAGCTACATACTGACATCGACATAGTCAGGAACATCAAATACAAAAGGCTGTCCTGAGCTTATGACCTGTGTCGGATGGATAATTGCGTCCGTCTGTATGTTTTTGAGTAAACGTAAAAAGTATTAAAAACTAGTTTTTTAGCAAAGATAACAATTTTTTAATGTTTTCATTTTTTTTATGGTAATTAAGAATAATTGTGAACATTTGTCAACAAAAAATAAACCAGCTTTCAAGCCAAAGTCAAAACATAAAATTCGTCTTTAACTGGTTCTAAATTCATCAGAATTAAAATTTGCATTTTGTTTGGCGGTTTTAAGCCAAATTAAAAAATACAAAGTATGTTGCTTTTTAAATTTTATATAGTCTTATTTTACGTAACGCATTAAAATATTATAAAAACGTTTTTTTTGTTGATAAACAAAATATTTTTTTAAGTATGCCGGTTGCAACTATGTTATCGCTTAATACTTTCACTAATTTTTTTTAGATAAGCATATACTATGTATGGTTTTTATTACGACATAGAAATACTATATATGGAAAAAAATGTCAAGTGCATCTGATAAGACTAAAAATAAAAACACATTAAAAAAAAAAATTAAAATAAATAATAAATGCGCAAAATTTTTTAGTTGAAACTATAAAGTTAAGCAAAATCGATAAGTTATATTTATTGAAACCAAATCAAAAATTGTAAATTTTTTTTATTTTGCCATTTTTATGTTTAATAACTCAAATGTTTCACTTGAATGACTCAATAAATGTTAAAATTTTATTTTCAAAAATGATTTACAATGCAATCACATGAAAAGTCTACAAAAATAAATTATGCATACAAATTTTTTTTTTTTTTTTTTAGCAAAAGTTTAATAAATAAGTTGTAAATTTTAATAGATATTTTTTATACATATTCTCGTATACAGAATGAAGCACAAACATGTCAAAAAGAATAATATAAAAATTATATACACACATAAGGTTTGCCTCGTTTAAACACAAACAGTGAAAAAAATTATATATTACCAGAGGCAGTGAACTCGTGCACGGAATAGTTTATTATTTATTTTTTTGTTTAATTTATAAAGACCCTACAGTTCAGAGTGGGAAATATGATTTAGTTTGATTTAGTTGTTTAAATGATCAATCAATTCCTCACAATAGTTAAAGTTTTCAATTTTTTTTTCATCAAATTTGACAAAAAGTTTACATAATAATACAGTCATGGGTGGGGTTTCAGCCAAATATCACGTCCAATAAAAATGAAAGTAAAATGTTGCTGATTAAATAACTCGAACGGGGTTTCAATAAGTGCAAAAAAAAAAAAGTTGCGATAACGTTATTTATGTGTAGGGCCTTACTCTTGAATTATAGCAATATTGTTTAAGTAAATTTACTTAATTTCTATTTAAATTATTTTTGATTCAAACATTTTTTAATACAAAACATAATTTTTTAGCGGTAACGGGCTTGTCGTATTTAAGCAGATGACCATTGACCATACCGTGTTCCCATTTTCGAAATCATAAATTGAGTTTTACGTCTTGAGAAACTCTTCTTTTAATAGTTAATTGTATAAATTTTTATGTTATGAAAGAAATTACTTCTCAAGCTTCAAAGCTCAAGCACAATTTTTGTAGCTTACAATTTATTGAAGGGTTTATCGAAACGTAAAACGAAATTTTTTAAGATTTTGGATATGAGAACACAAAAGTATATTTTTGATTAGCTCTCTAACTGTTTGTAGTTCAGCCATTCTTATTTATGGTGAAACACTCCCAATTTTGGTAAAAAAAAAAAAACCAGATGTAAAGCAGTATTATTTAAAGATTGTACCACACTATCGTAAGAACCCTATTCAAATTTCTTTTAATTCTATATATGGTAGTAGCGCATTAGCATGTCTTCTAATTAAAATAAAATTTCTTTTCGTTAAAAAAAAATTTGCAAAAAGCATAAGAAATACATAAAATAAAAGCATAAAAACAATTAAGTTAAATAGCTTAAAAGAAGTTTAACCGTTTTGTCAGTCATTAACAATTTTTCACTGTCAAGAATGAAATAATGAAGCAAATCAAAGCGAAACGAAACTTAAGAAGCATACAAGTTAAGCAGTCAGTCAGTCAGCTATGAGTTAATGATGATCTTTACTTGTAGGTATTGTGTTAAATGTAAAGCATTGTTATTATTATTTTTTTCCATAGCCTTCAACTATAGGCGAATCACTCAATGGAACTAACTATGTACTATAAGATACAACCTATCTATGAAGTACAAATACGCTTTAAATTTTTAATGAATGAAATTCAATTCTTTTAAATCATTATAAAATAGTGGTTGATAAAAAAATACTAAATATAATTATAGAAATTTAAAAAAAAAAAGCCAATCAATAGAGCGAAACGCTATTAAAAACGCACTCTATCAAAAAAAATATATATAAAAGTCTGGCAGTTGTTTGTATTTTTTTTTTCTATAGTTTGGCCTAGTTACAAATGTTATAAACAAAATAGTGAAACACAATATATACTATAAATGTATGTATAGAGTCAGTCTATGTTTAGTTTCCTCTTATTTACTTTTATGCATATAGTTAATTGCTTGGGTTTCCCGAAAAAAAAAAATAAATAAAAAAGCATAAAACTTCTTGTTTGAACATTTGCATAAACAAAATACAGAAGGGGAACTACAATAAAACGCTTCTTCGAATAGTGTAAGCTATTAAATAGATGTACATACTATATATATTGATTTTACATCGATACAAAAGGAAATATCAATGGGTGGCTTGTTGCCAAAGAATTTCTTGCAGCCAGACACACAAAAAAAAAAAAAAAAAAAAAAAAAACTAACAAAATCAACTTTAAATGAACTCGAAATTGCGTGCAGCCAATGAAGAACTAGAATATAATGAGCAGTTAGACAATAGGAAGCGCGATAATTTAAAGTATGTATCTTTAAGATACTTTTTTCTTAGTACCGTATAAATCATTTAATTTTGCTGTTAGCTTTAATTTGATATCGCTTTCTAGACATTTATAAAACTCTAACCAAACGATAATTCAAAAATAATTTACACTTCATAAATTTTAATTGTATGCTGTGAACTAAAAGAAGAAGCATGTATCTTATTAAAAAAATACCAAGAAATGAAACGAAAGAAGTTTACACGTTATGCCTCAATGCAACTAACACAAGCGACAACAGATATTTTTTTTGTTGTAAGAAATAATGTAAATTGTCTGGGATAAACTAAAACTATAGATACTATGCGCATCATATAAGTGTATCTTCAATATAATTGTTGTATGCAAATAAAAAATATATTCAATATGTATATTTAAATGCTTTAGTCAAGTGGCTTACGTCATAGAAATAAGCAAATGATTGTTTATAGATATATAGATATTTTTAGTAATAGATATTTGTTTTATTAATACCTTACAGATACATATAACGCGGCTAGCAGCAAGATAACAAACAAAAGTCAATCATAGTGAAAATAATAAACAAAAAAATAAAATAAAAATAATAATAATAATATTTTAGCACCTACTGAAAAATATTCTATTATATTTGAGTTTTTTTTTCACATATCCGCTAGATACAAACACAAATAAATGCTGCAGCAAAAAAAAAAAAATATTGCGGTTAAACAATTAAACAAAAAACAGCAAGCCACTAGAAAGCATTGAAGAGCTAAATTTAAAGTGGTTTTGACCATAAATTATTTTAGTGAAGCTATCACAGAAGTTGCCCACATTTATTTAGTTCTTTTTTTATAAATTAGAACTTCAAAAGGAAAGTTTTCTTTAGAAATTTTTATGGCTTTTGTTTATAAAATTGATTTATCTTTGAATATGAAAAATTTAGTGTGTACGCTTTGCAAATTAGAATGCTTGAAAATCGTTATAAGAAGTTTGAAACAGGCTAGGAACATCCATAAAAGTTTCATTAAAAAAATTTAAATTTAATAATAAATGACATCTGTAAACATTGCATACATATGTGCTACATGCAAATAAAGAACATCTAATCAAATAAATATGAAAATTATATTTTGTATGTTTTAGATATTCTTTAGATATTTTCAAAAAATTCAACGACAAATACCAAAAAAAAAAAAAAAATTCATTTAAATTTATATTCAACACGCGGCACTGTCAGTATTTATAAAAGTTGTTGTAGGTGTGCTCTTCAGTCATTTAAAAAAAAATTTATTTTAATAAAAATATGCAGAAAAAAATTTTATTTAAATAATTTTTTGGCAATTTATTTAAACACTGAAATATTTATATACAGGTCACGCTGCGTACAAGGTTGTGGGTGTAGCAACAAAATATAAAAGCATAATTCGACTATATCAAATAAATGATCAACGTCAATTTAAGCCCCCTCTACATCCTCTTTTGCTAAAATAAATCTATCAGTTAACTTGATTTAAATCGAATTTTTTTTTTTATATAATTATTTTTTGTGTGCAACACTTTGAATGCAGTTTGAGATACAATCAGTGAGTGTCGCTGTCGCTCTAAAAAGCCGGCTCGAATTTCAATAACGAGTTTAAGGCTAAGGCTTTTTTGTGTGTTTTTGCATATTTGCCGAGTTGGCGCCCGTCACTTTACATTCTAACTGCTGAAGCATTATCAATAGATTTGCCCTCATGTAGCTCACGTTTAGAGAGAGGGGTAACCACATTTTTATTTATTTATTTATTACTATTTTTTTTTACAACAATTACAAACCACTTTGATGTTTATTCTATGGAACAATATTTAAAAAAAGCTAGTTATAGTGTTTTATTTATTATTGTAAAATAAATAAATAATTCAAAGATGATCTCATGATCTCTGTTTGAGATGTTTTAAGTCAGATAATGTAAGTTCACAAATTGAGCGTTGAAAAATGTATTTCGATTTCATTTAGCATTGAACATTGCATTAGATGTCAATCAAGCGACAGCGCTCAGAGTTGTGTGTTATTCTAGCTAGTGCTGGAACGAATCAGTTGAGTTTGGATTAAGGCGAAGGGTTGTGCGTATAGAGCACTAAATGAGAATTTATTAGCTATTATATTTATTTTAATGCCTTTATAAATACGACAAATTTGTTTTTTGTTTTTAAGTTTTTTGTGGTTTTAAGTTTTAGTGTTGTCTCACTGAGCATTAATTTGTAATTATTTATGTTTACAACCTTACATCTCAGTTTCAAAAGATAGACTTTTAAAACCACAAAGCAGACTATGACATAAATATATGTTAACTGAAAATAAGAAGTTTACGTCTGAGCTTCTACTTTATATGAACAAGGTAAGCATCGGAACCTCAAGCAATGTTAATAAATGTCAATATTAAATACCATACTGCCTAGAATAATATTAAATAAATATTAAAAGAACTGTATTTACCATCGTAAATATGAATATAAATAAACGAGGAAAATTTTGATTCTTGGGATCTTATTTGTTTTTTTTATAGTGACTTGAAAAATGCATCTCGAAAATTCTTTTGTGGAACAATTTGCAACAATTTTGGATATAAATAAACATGTTCCCGAACGATTAATGAGCGTTTGTGAAGAAGTTTAGTCAAAATTGAGCTGTTTTTTAAGAAATATTGGTGAATTGATCCATGAAATAATAAGAAAATGACTGCCTAGCATTCAGATAAGTCATGTATGTGGGCCTTGGATTCCAACAGTTCAATGGAAATTTGTCGTTTGGCTAATGACAAAATTTTAAAAAGTCCAAAAAAAAAATTTACAATTAGATTAAAAGCAATTCTAAATAAACTAGTACTGCACTATCAAGTAACTGATAAGGGTCGAAACGTTGCTAATAAAATATTTACAGTCATGGATAAGCAAAGTTTCACAGGAAAAGTGAGAAAAAAATATGAGTCTAACAATTGTAAAATTAATCATAAAAGAATAAGCAGTATGAGCAGTGCAAAAATTGTTTGTCCAATATTACAAGAATATTATACGTATTCAATATTAATATTGAACTATTTCATAAGTTTTAAAAGCAGCTAAATTTGATCAAATATTTTGTTACTAAGCAAATTTCATTTTTTTGAATTAAAAAAATGTTTTTTTTTTTTTTAAATATTTTTTTATATTTTTTTTCGCTATCATTAATAGTTTCCGCGCTACATCATTGTTTGTAAATTTAGCTTAAGTAATTAAATATTTATTTTTAAAACAAATCTTAGAAACGGAATGTAAATTTGTATAGTAGCAAACACTTATTGAGGTATAAACACAAACATTACATAAGCTTTATCTAAAGTTTGGTTAATATTTTTGTTTAAAAAAAGTCCATACTTGGAGACTTTATCTTTGAGTGTCTTTATACTGCTTAAAGACCAGAGAAACAATGACCTAATTTTTGATGTTGATAATGTATATACTTGTTCATTTCTACTATGCCTAGGTGCGAAAAGTGTGTCAAACCAGCGCATCTTACTTGTGGGAATGTCTTTAGTAGGGTTGGCAGCAATTGTAACCAGAAAGACTAAAAAAATTGGTGAAAAGAATGCCCAGAATTTGTAGCTCTATCATCAAATCGAAAGACCATATTATTGATAAAAAACCGATCAAATTTCTTTGTTTTACAAAAAAAATATATTCTAAAAAATGTAATTTCAAACAACTACGTTATACAAAAACGACAATAAATGCGATAAATAAAAAAAAAAATTTTTGCAGGGTAATGTATCTATAATACAATACAATTTTTACATATACATATTTAGTCGAACTAGCTATGTCTGTCCATCTGTCTGTCCTGTCTGTCTGCCGCATGAAATATTTTCTCGGAGACTATAAAAGATAGGGCCACCATATTTAAAACTTGTAGGCCTAATACGTCAAGTATACTCTTACAAACGGTTTTTCTCTAGCCCCATTTTAAGGGGAACACCAAAATTTTTGGTTTTTGCATTAAAACGTCATTGTTTCTTATTCTAGGAAGTCTACATTTTGTATAAATAATGCCTACTAAAGTCCCAATAAAATAGATTAATATGGGTAGGTCCAACAAAATTTTGTGTATAGCTCCCAAACAAATATACCCAAATTTTTTAAGTTTTTGTGTGAAAATTTAATTCAATAAGGTATGGTAGTAAGATAGAACTTAACTTAAGGTACATAAATATTGGGTACAGGGTATCTTGCAGTCGAGCATACTCGACTTCAGCGTTCTTTTTTGTTTTTTTTTATGGGATATAACGACAAAATTTTACATTTTGTTGACATCATGTTACTTTTAAACTGGTTTTTTAGCGAATTTTTGTTTGTCAGTATGTACCATATAGTATATATAAAATCCTTAAAAATCAATAATCTTATATGCTTATTGTCATTATTTCGAACATTTAAACAGCTAAAAGTCATGCCAACTTTGGGAGTGGCCATTGAAAAGCTATTTGTATATTTGCAGACCAAAGTAGAGGCAATGAGTTATATACTCGATTTATGTATTTTTCTTTTTGTCGCATTGCATTTGATTTATATTTTCAAAGATATAAATATAAAAAAAATTGGCAAAAAGTACAGAAATCTATAAAAAAAAAATATCATAAAATGCTAAAAGCCTATAAAAAAATATTAGGCATACATAATCATTAGACCTAGATTGTTTTCGAGTAATCTGATGTATTTATTTTATTTTTTTGTATCTTTTTTTGTATTTTTATTTAATATTAAGCTTAAATCATTGATTTCGTTTATAAAACATATTTATAAAACAAAGAAAAAAATTTTTGACACGCAATTCTATGCGTTTCCCAAAATGCTTCTATATGAAACATCTTAATGACTTTGCCATTGATATTGCACGCAATTCTAATTTATGACAAACAATGGTGTGCGACAAACTGCTAAATTAAAGATAAAATCCGATATTCCTATACAAACAAAAAAAAAAAATTTACCTATTATAAAAATATAAAAAAAAGGTACTTAAAATTTATTTATATAATATTTTATGAAATTATTGTTATAAATTTATTAAGAAATGCAATTACGCTGCATTATTTCTAATGCTTTCAACTATTAAACTTGCTGCCAAAAAGTCGACAAAATTACGCTAGACACAACAATAAGAATAAAAAAAAAACCAAAAATAAAATATAGACCTTTAGACATAGACTTAATTGCTTGTTGGGCGTAACATAATAACAACCGAGGTCACATATCAAAGTCAGACAGACAGACCGAAAAATAGATGAGCCAAACGGCAGTGACTACTAAATAATAATATTGATAGAAACCCTTCAATGGATGTAGTAAAAGGGTTGTTGTTCCCCTCGATTTTCAAAATAACTCAATATAAAATAAAAAGAAAAGAAATTTGAATGCCAAAATTGCTTAGACAAATATTGCATTTGATAAAATTCAAAATGTGTGTGTGTATTTATTTTGCTATCTCTCTATATGTCCGTCTGTCTGCAGTCATATGCTTAACAACCAAGCAGCTTGATCAAATTTACATAAGAATACCAAATAAAAAAAATTAAAATAAAAAATAAATAAAACAAATTTTAAATAAAAGCGAAAAAATTTTATATGACTTGTACAATTTTATGTGTTATTTTGAGAACAAGTTCAAACTAAAGTCGAATTTTAAATGGCGCTATACAAGATACATAACTATTACTTACAGGTTTCGAATGCTACTTGACGCTCTTGAATGAGACAAGTTTGATGATGTCATTTAGTGTTAAGTTTTCCAGTTGCTATTTTCTATGTACTTTTTTTTTGTGAATGTAAGTTTTTTTATTGCTATCGATTTTGTTGTAATAATTAATTTAGTAAATGTGCGCAGTGCAAGTTCTCAAACATAGAATTTTATAGGCAGACGGCCTGACCTTGACATTAGAAAAGGCAATGAGTACGTGCCAAATAATACACTAAATTAAGTTTTGAACCATTCCAAAGAAAAGTTTGATATTTTGGGGCATTAAGGTAAGAAAACACAAAATAAAAACATCCGCCCACTTTTTAAGACTTTTACTACAAATTAAAGCTCACGCAAATGTTTGAACTGTTCTAGTTTTTATGTCATTTCCATTTATAGAGTAGTCCCCATACAAATTCGTGCCTTCTGTCCGAAATTTTTTTAGGGTTAATGACGAAATAGACTTTTTGAGCATATAACAAATTTTTGTAAATATTTTAAAAGTTGGAACTATCAAAAATGGAAGAACCCTCACTTTCGCTTTACTCGATGAGAAAGTTTCACCATTGAGTTCTATTAAAAAGTGTTGATCATTGACAAACCATAAGATACATACTTAGACATAAGATATTGTAAGCCAAAGCATTTCTAACCAAACCTTAAGAAATTTTGTGTAATTACCTCTCATCTCCTTGATATGACTATCATATTGGGAATTACTACGTGCGAAAGTTTTCGACGCCATTGTGGATTGGAACTCTTGAAATTCGTTTGTATTATTATTATTATTGCTACTACTACTGCAGCTGATACTTTGCTCACGTTGAGTCTGATAATCACCACGCAGACTTCTATTGAAAGTACCGCTGACAACGGACCCCAATTTTGGGGTCGTAGCAGTAGTAGTAATATGTGTATCACTTGCACTCGCGTATTCACTTGCGCTTGGCACTATAACCACACGACTGGCTGCAATGCCTTCCGTTTCAGAATCGTCGCCGTTATCGTCACCGTCGTTTTCGTCGTCGTCCTTATTTAACTTATAACCCGTACGTTTTTCAATTGTGCGCGGCGTTTCAAAATGTACCGTAGTACCGGATTTAAATGATATATTACCCGCTGGCGAAACCGTTACTGTACCGATACTGCGTTTTATATTTTGATTTTTACTTTCATCAGGCGACGACGTGTGCGTTTCAAGAGTATTTTTGGTCGTCGTCGTTTTTGAAGTTGTGGTCTTCGAGGTTTTCGTTATCGTTTTGTGTCTTACAATTTGTTGGGATTCTTCCGTCGAAGAACCACGCAATTGGCACGTTTCTTGAATACTACTGCCAGTTGCTGCTGCTTGTTGGTTTTGTGGTTGCTCCGTTGTTGTTGTCTTTGTTGTTATTTGCCATGGTAGTTCACTTGACTGCTGTTGTTGTTCTTGTTTTTGTTGCTGCGTTTGTTTAGTTACCAAGCCGCCCACCACATGCACCTTTTGTGTTTGTTGTTGTTGCTGTTGTCCTTGCCACTGTTGCTGTTGCTGTTGTCGTCGCCTAGGGTTGCTACTACCACCAACTGTAATGTCAATGTTACCAGTTGGTGATAGTGGCGTTGCCATGACATCCTCAACACTTTGCTCCAATGTACTATCGAAACCTTGCTGCTGCTGAAAATGGCGTATGCGCGCACGCACTGACGATAAGTCAGTTTCATCGCGGCTTTCCGTAAGTGTACTCCACATTTCTGCAGCGGCAAGTTCATCTTCCAATTTAATAAGTATACGTCTACCGCCAGCGGTCATATCAACACTACGTGTAGGTGTTAACGGTGTTGAGCGACCACTGGAATAGGAAGCACGCGAAATCGAACGTTCCGGTGTACGTAGCTCGCGCATTGGTGAATCACGTGGTGAGACATAGCCCTCACCATGACGATAAATCTTTTCCTCAGTATAGCCACCATCGGATGTCATTGAAGCGGTTATTATAGTGCGTACACCATCAGCCGTTTGCACTTCACGCACAGTCTGCTCACCGGCAAGAAAACGTGCAGTGGCGTTTTTCGGATCCGAAGGACTTATTGGCGTTTGCTCTGCAGCAGCAGCATGCGGTTGTCGTGTACTTGTAGACGTTGTAGTGCGTAGCGTAACATTAAATGGACCACTGCCACTTTCGGCCATACGTTCCATATCGCGTGATAAGTCTTTCTTTACGATACGTCGTGTTGTGGTGCGTAGCGTAACATTGAATGGCGACAATTGTTCATTAATATCGCCACATTCCGGTCCAGCGCTCAATTTACTTGTGGTCTTAAGTGTCACATTAAACGGACTTGCCAGCTGCTCACTGTGTACTTCAACCAATTTACGTTCGGCTGGTTGTGGTGTTGCACGCAATTGTATTTGTTGAAATGCTAACTTTGCCTCAGCTTCGGCAAGACCACGTTGTCGCTCTTCGCGTAAACGTCGTTCAATCTCATGCACATCGATATCAAAAGGATTCTCTGCATCATATTCATCATCATAGGTAATTTGCGTTGCAGTGGTATAAGCAGCAGCACCACTACTACTTGAAGAGCTAGTGGCACGTTCCGGCGTACCAGCACGTAAATCATCCGGCGTTTGCTCAGCAGCTCGTTTAACAGCTACACCAACAGCAACAACAGGTGATACACCAGTGGACCATACCTTCTCATATTGCGCAACTTTGTGTCGCAAACGTTGTGGTGTTTGCGGACGCTCGACAGGATTTCGTTCTCGCTCCAACTGTTCCACCAACTTTTCCTCTTCCAACTCTTTTTCTGTTCTTGTGCTCATTGAAGTGGTTACAGTTTTCATATAGGTACGTGTCACTGTCGATGTTTCCAATTGTCTAACGGACGAAGCCGATGCTTCTTCGGCAATTGCAACTGCCGCTGCTTCTGCCACTTCATCAGCTGTGTTACGCTTCGCACTGCGTCGCGTACGAACAGCTGGTATTGGCGTTCGTGTTCGTGCATCCTGTTCTACTTCTTCTAAATTTGTTGGTATTGGTATTGATGGTGGTGGCTCTTTTTGTTGGCCAGATGCCGTTGCTTCTCGACGGCTATCTGCCATGGCATTGATTTTGCAATTATGTTGCTTTTGTTATTTATTGTTATTGTTAATCTAAAGTTGCACATCGAAGTTTTTTTTTTTTTTTTTGGAGTCGACAAACGTTGCACGACACAAATAAAATATCTTTCTCTTTTTTTTTTTTCTTCTATGCAAAATTGATTTTTCTCACGCAAACGTTGTCGTTAAAACGAGTCATTGAGTTTTCCACGAGAGTACGAGTTAGTTTTTCCTCAATGGCAGGCGTTGCGTAGCTCCTTTTGCAACGTATTGAATATACGTAAAGGAAAACGTAACAACCACCACAAGTACAATACTACTACTACTCCAACAAAAAAAAAAAAAAAAAAGGTGTGTTAAGAACTATACGCACTTTTAATTATTTTTTAAATGGATTTTTTCGTTTTAACTTTTATTAACAAAAACACTTTTTTATTGCGTCGTCTTTAGAACACTTTTTACGACTTTAACTCGATTTTAGCTGATTTCTTTTAGTACCAACATTAAAAATATTTTTTGAGCTTGTTTTTTTTTCGCTTATTTTTAAGACGCTGCTCTACGCCAATAATTATAATTTTTTTCTTTTTTCAACACATTTAACAACAACAAAAAATAATTTAAGCATCATCTAATATATCACACAATCATTCAAATACAAATATACACAAACTATAGCCGAGCTTAAAATTCATTAATATGTAAAATAGTCACATTGCGCTTAAATTATTATTATTATTAAGCGTCGCGTTTAATTTCCCAAATCGACGACGCGCTATTTCCAATCCGTTTTCGTAGAAAGCCGGTTCGATACTGAGTAGCCGAGCCGAGAGTAGAAATTCGGTTTTTTTTAGAAGCGAATAACGTAAAAAGTTACTGAAGCAAAAAGCGCAATACGTGATGCCGACGACGCCTTGACCAGACCAAAGTTAAACTCAATCGGATGGGACAAAATGCCGAAGAGAGAACAGTAACAGCAGCAGCAGTAATAGCAACAACAACAATAACAAACACAAAAAGCAAAAATAAAAACAACCGGCAATGTTAAGCCAAGCCAAAGCATGCACAGTGGCTCGAAATTAAAAAAAAAAAAAATAAATAAAAAATAACAATTTTTCAAATCCAAAGTATTTTAAAAGGAAAAAGTAGATGCCTTGTGACCATTTACTTTAAATTTTTTTTTTAAAGTAATAAAATAGTATGAAAAATCAGTATTCACTTTTTGAAAAACTTTCTTTTCCTCTCACACCTGCTCCATTACATGTATGGCTTTTCTATGGTGCACTTTAATTTCGTTATTAAAGATCTATCTTAACAATTTAAGGAAGGTTGTCAATAAAATTTATACAATAATATTAACACACTGTGCAAAGCTTTAAAATTTGTTATCTTGGAGAGCTCTAAAGTAAAGGCATTTGTAGTGTGAGTAATATACGAAAGGGAGAGACAGAAAGCCAAGAGCGCGCACGTGAGCACATTGATAATACAATACGTTTATACTACGCATTGAGCTTTTTACTACGTTTTTTAAACGTTTACGTATACTACTACACTTGTTACGTTTTGAGAGTTTAAATAGGACATATCCTTTTAAGAGGGTTGATTTATCATTTACCTCGTATAATCGTAAACATTAATCAAATCTCAACCTTATAAATTCCGCTGTAAGGTACAAGTGACGTCATAAAGAAAAGCATAAAGGGTGGTTTTTACATTTTCAATCCTTTTTTTTCCAAACACATACTCGTACATACATATATGCATAGATTTTTCTTACCGACTTTGTTGTAAATTACCGTGAGAAAATTATTTTAAGCTTTTCTATTTTGCTGTGGAAAATCTTAAAAAACTAACTTGTTATGCTCATCCGACGTAATGTAAAACGAGAAATTTTTGTTTATCTGAATGTTTGTAATGCGCTCAACTTTAAAACTTCACATAAAAGAAGAAAAAACGTTATCTTCGGTAGCACCGAAGCTCTAATACCAACCCCACGAAACTTTAATTTTATAATCATATTCAATAAATCTTAAAATATATCGATATAAAACGAAATTGTGCTAGTGTACTTATTATTTTGGCCATATGTGTATGTTACAGATCTGACCATTATAGCTTACATCCCCATATACATACTGCCCGTTTTAGAGTTATTTATACCATGTTCCCCAAGGGATTCGCTCTCCGTCTGCCGTAGGACCGAAAGATCGAGAAGATATAGCTGCAGATCGTTTTCAAAATTATTTTTCCTACCATTCAAACATAAAAACTCAATTTTTCAGGCCTATGTTATTTTTGTAACCATTTTTATTACAATTAATTAATTTTACAAGTTCCCTCGTCTCATATTTTTTAAATAAAAAAATATCTAATTTTATTTTAAAAAAATAAATCTACTACACTCTGAAAGTTTTAAATTCTAAAATAACTAGTTAAAAATACATTTTTTTTAATTTTTGTATTCCTGGTAAAATTAGTTACTAATTATTTTCTCAACTAAATTTATTTACAAAACAATAAAAAAAAATTCAAAGAAATTAGTATTTATTTTTATCCAAATAGCAAACATAAATCTTATAGATACTTTTAATATCTTTTTTTATTGCTCATAAAATAAAAACCAAAACAATACAACAGCAAATACTTAGAATTTAAATACTTAGTTTACAACAGCTTAATGATGTAAGAGAAATTTTATTTTAAAATGTGGCAAACCGCATGTTTCACATAAATTTTTTACAACTTAACTAATAAAAACTACCAACGTCCTTGACAATGAGTGACTCAATTGCATTGCTGTGACGTTCTATATCAAAATATTTTAAACGAAAAAAAATGTATTTTAAACAAATCATACTATAAATTCGGATAATAAAAATTCAGAAAAAGTTTATACAAAACACCCACCTACAAAAAGTTCACACCTTGGCATAAAGCATTTCTATTTAAATTGAAAATAAAATTTGAAATCTATTTTTTCCTCTTCAATATTTACTTTTTCATTAATGGTTTTTAGTTGGTACTCTATTTATAAACACTAAGAAAAAAAAAAGAAATCCATTCATTTGTTGCACGAAGATGGACGCTGGTAATAAAATCGACGCACTAACATAAAAAGTCAATTAGTCTTTGCAAAAAAAAAAAAAAAATAAATAAATTCTTCTTTTTTTCGTGCAAATATATCTTTGAATTAATAAATATTTGCATAAATCGTTAAATGCATTCTTAATGAATTTGCTGTGATTTTTAATTGCCGTTTTGTTTTATTTATTTATATACAAAAAAATCCATATAACTGTTTTGGCGTAGATCAATTAAATGCAAAAAGCGTCGACAGTTGTGCTTGCTGTGTTTTGCAGATACATAGATACATCGTATACGATTACGTTTGTGTCTGGTACGTGTGAAAAATTTTTAAAATTAGTTTCGGAAAATTTATTTTTAAATAATTTTATATACATACGTACATACATATGTACTATACACATATGTACGTTAGCGTCATTAGGCAATTTGTGGGCGTCTTATGTGTACATTTAGTATGTATTGAAAATATTGAAAACAATTGCAAAAGTATCTTCAAAATGCATTGAGAGTAAATTATTTTAGAATTATTCTTTTTCTATAAAAATTCAAATTACTTAAAATTTAAAAATAAATGAATTTGGATGATTCAGCAGAAATACAAAATAGTAAATTAGTTAATAAAAAAATTTTGAATCCTGGTTAAAGAGAAAAAAATTAAGCCGGTAATCTTTTTTCGACCAGAGCGATCACTACTCTAGAACATTACTTAATTCGCTGCAAGCACCTGCTATAAGTGATTATGTGCTTTAAAAATATACATTTATTTTAAACTTTGTTCACTACTTGGAAAATTCGTGGTGATTAACTGTTTTTGAAAATATGCAAGAGATAAGAATGGCCACGAAAAATGTATCTCAAGGATCGTACTCGAGATAAAAATCAAAAAAATTATTTTGTTGAACAAAAATAACGTGGTTTAAGTTATTATATTAAGTTATATTTTCGTGAAAATTTGATACTAACAACAAATGAATTAATTATTTTCAACTAAAAACAAAAATTCTAATTTTTATATTCTTATTTAAATCATAATTTTATTCCGATTTGGACAATCTTAGGCTTTATGTTTTTGTAATGAAATAACATTAAAATAAAATTTTTAAAATAATTTATTATAATTTCTTTCTACCAAAAAAATTAAATAAAAAATTTACAATATTCAGTAAAACAAGAAAAATTAAATTTTTTTCGTGTTTCAACCTTGTTTTACCAAAAGTATTCAATTGATATTCACAATTAGCATATCGTCATGTAGAAGAAGTAATTATCTTTCAAATTAGCTGTTCAGCTTTTTGGAACTATCCATTCTCTTGATATATAGTAAAAACGGATAAAAGTACCAAAGGATATCACGAGAACGATTTTTAAGAAAAATTTTTCGTGGCATTTTTTGGAACTTAAGCCACAAAATACAGGGAAATAGATCTATGAGAACTCAGAACTTTTGACGAAGTTAAAATTTGTAAACTGGTGTTTATGAGGCATTCTCTGAGCAAAGATCCACCATAAAAAAATATTGATTTGGCAATAAAATATGTTGAAGTGTACGTTGGGATGTGGGCCATGTTATCAGGGGCATTTAGTTTAATTGACGATAACTTTTGACTGTATTGATGAGTTTTAAAATGGTTCGGGGATACTTGTGCAGAATTTCCTAAACTTTCAAATGATATTATTTTCAAAAATTTATTTTTGACCACAAAAACGCAAAAAAATTTTATGCCCCCCTTCAAAAATTTTCTAAACTACCCTTCCTTCCTCCGCCCATTTTCAAATTTTTGTAAAATTATTTATTTATTTTATTTTGAAGGAATCCAATTAAAATTTTGTAAAATCAATACCAATGTCCACCTAAGTGAACACTATTGATATGGTAAGGATCGGGCTAATATAACATAAAGCCTGTATACAAATTTGACCAAATTCATCGGAAACTTAATCTAAGCACATGGTGAACATATAAACTATGAAAATGTTGTGTAACGGGTATTTCAGCTTCGGTTCTACCGAATTAACGTTTTTCCTTTTCTGAAATTCAAAAAAAATTTCTCAGATTCAGTTTAAAAAAATATTTTTTCTAGCTTTTCTAAAAGCCTTAAATCGAATCTGATAACCATTTTATTCCATCGCTTCAGGTTGTTGACCAATTTAGTCGTATCCGTCTGTCTGTCAAAAAAATGTTACCCTGATCTGTAGGTGTAAAATAATTTTTTGGAGTCAGTGAAAAAATAATATTGTCAAGAGAACTTATTTGAAACTGAGCGAATAAATCGTGCAGACAGACAGACATAGTTAAATCGGCAAATGTTCTGACGTGATGAAATGAAATTGACTTTGGTTTTGATCTCAAAAACATAAAAATTACATGGTCAGACCTTTAAGTCAGAATAAAAAAATTTGTTATGGACAGACGGATATTGCTAAATTATCCTAAAAACAAAAGCTATGGAATGAAGGGTATCGGATTCGAATTTAGCGACCCAAAATTCTAGTTGGAGAGGCGTCATATTATATATATAAGAATGAATGCCACATATATACTTCAGTACAATAAACAAGTTTTTAGTTTAAAAAAATAAATTAAAAACTAAACAAATCTAAAACTTTACAAACTATTGAAAACTTTCATTTAGAAATCTATTTAAAGTACGCAAATGTGTACCCAAAATAATAGCACAAACAGCACTGCGCAAGAGAGAATTTCTTCCCAGATCACAAGAGAAATAGAGCACGCTGTTCAACTAAAATAGAACTTCTTGCGACATTAAAGCTAAAAATATAATAAAAAAAGAAAATTAGGCGTTGTCACAAAATAAAAAAAAGGCCTAGAAGAAAGTTGTTATAAAGATTTTCGGCTTTTAGAAAACATACAAATAGAAAAACAACTAAAATAAGAATAACAAATTTAATTTATAAATAACAAATGAAGCAATTTCCCATGTGACATCATCAAAAAAACGCATTGCAGCACAGCCTGACAAAACTTTATAAACAAAATAAATAAAGAGATGTATACAAAAATAACAAACTGCCAACACATGAAAGTGTATTTCAATTTATAAGTCTCGATTCATTATAAAAAAATGATCTCATTGGTGTTGAATAATTAAACACTATGAAAAAAAAAACAAACACACACACATACACCATGGTGATCACAAAAATGTGATCATCACATTAGTAAGTTGTATCGAGAATACGAGAGGATATAGCCTGAAAAACAAAAAAGACGTTTGTGCCGCCAATTAAAAAAATTTCCAAAGCGTGAAGATAATCAATTGAAATTTTTTAGATAATCAGTTTTTAAAAATAAAAACAATCAAATTGGTCAAAAAGGAAATTGTTTTCAAAATTGAACGTGCCTTGTTAAAACTGATTATGTTTCATTGAATACACAAAACAACAATTGAACGATTGACATTCAATTGCTGTCATCAATGCTGGTGCTGGTATTGCACAATTTATTTTTTATTTTTGGCATTGCCAAAAAAATTTATATGCTAAAACCATTTTGCGACATTATGTCATTTCTAAATAAATAAATCGACAGTCAAAACAAAAATGTTCAACGATTTTGTCTTTTTTTTATTTTTTTAAATTTATTTGTACAAAAATAGTCTTCGAAAATAGAAAATTGCTAGGAAAACTTTCTATTTGATAATAAATTTTATACAAAATTCATTTTCTTGCTATTTTAATTCAGGCCCTTTGCTACACAAAATATTTACACTGTAGGCGTGTGGGTCAAGTTCAACTGGCATTTCAATATTTACACTGTCGCTATGGGTGATTCAACTTGTTTCAACTTGCTGCAGAGTCATGCTTCAGTGCCAAAAAAATATATATTTACACGGTTATTTATTGTAAAAGAAAATGAAAGGTGATTGTCAGTTGGCCTAAAAGAAAAGTGCCGGGTGAATAATTGCAAAGCTGAGTCATTTTACGTCTTGGGGGAGGCAAGCAATTTGCTTTCAATTTGTAAGCAATTAACAAAAATAAAAAAAAAAAAAAGAATTTTAAAATTAAAGAATTGAATTGAAAATTTTAAATGGAATGTTGAATGGAAAATGGAAAAGTTTTATGCAAATTGTATTTGTTTATGCTTTCAACTTTCGTTCAACTTAGCTTAGAGCTATTACAAAATGGAGTTGAACAAGAGTTGAAAGCATTCAAATATAAATTGAAACTAAAAAATTAACTAGAATACTAGACAAAATAGGCGAAACATAAAAAAATAAAAAAAAAACCTTAACTTCGGTGGAACCGAAGCTGAAATACCCGTTACATGATGATTAGACTAGTTTTTCTTTGTATTGGGGCTATATGCTATAAAATGATCCTACTTCAATCATGTGTTCTATTGTAATCAATAAGTATTTTGATCACATTTGAAATAAATAGCTTCAAAATTAAAAATTTTTTCATACAAATACTCACAAATTGGCGGTAAATTTCTATTAGGGTTATATGTTATAGGGATCCCACCTCAAGCATGGGTCCTTTTCTAAATATGGGCTGCTTTTAGAAGTGTTTTTACCGTATTTAAAACATATCGCTTTATTAATAATCCATTTTTCTAATAAAAACACAAAAATTGGCGGTAGTTTTTTACGGGGCTACATGCAATTGTGGTCTCACCTCAACCATGGGTACTTTCTAAGCATGAATTGCTATTAGAAGTGTATTTCCCATATTTGAAACAAATCGCTTCATAATTAATCTATTTTCTTGTCAACACTCAAAAATTGGCAGTTAATTTTTATGGGGCTATATGTTTTAATGGCCCTGCCTCAACCATGGGTCCTTATCTAAACATGGATTGAAGTTAAATGTGTTTTGACTGCTGGGTAAATCGCTTCATAAACAACCCATTTTTTGTAAAAAAAACTCGAAAATTTATATGGGGCATATGTCTAAAAATTGGAGTGGTCCTATGATCCTACGTACTTTAACTGCTCCAGTTTAGACACAATATTAGTATGGGCCTATACATTAAAATGGACATGGCACCTTGGTTTTGAAATTAGATGACATGAAATGTATTTTGACCCAATTTGGAGTGAATACATATATAAATAAGACCAATTTTCAGACAAAAATTCGAAAATGGGCGGAAAATTTGTATGGAGGTTATACCTCATAGTGGGCGTGGCAGTCTGAATTTAACATACAAACTACCTAGGTCTGAAAAAGTTTAATTTCGAGTTTCTCCTCAATATCTTCAAAACTAAGCGAATGAATCACCTCGTAACAGACAGACATATGTACAGACGGACATGGCTAATCGATTCGTCTCACCAAGCTGATTAAGAATATACATGTACTTTATGGGGTTTACGGTTTTATCGAAATTTTTGCTAAACTAAGTAAGTTATCGTCGATTTTTCGGTTAGTATTAAAACCAAAATAATTCTGGAGACATTTTTTAAAATACTTTGTTTTAAAAATTTTTTATCGAGACTAATATTTCCAAGATTTTAAAGAGTTCGAAACACCACCAGCTTGATTATTTACGTGGTGGATCTTAAATTTTTGTTTAATTAAAATTAATTACTAAATGTTTATATGAACTAAAAGTATTCTTATCTCAATTTTTGCTTCAGTCGACTTAAGCAGTTCTTCCTTTTTACCACAGATATATTGAATGATATTGAATAACAATATTGATTGATTTGTTATTCAATTTCAATTCAAATTAATTATGTTTCAACTTACCTTGCAACTGCAATATAGTCATCTGATATTCGGCTAATTTCTCGTCGATATAATCCTGCGATTGATTCGCAATAATTTCAGCTGTCGATGGACCAAATTCCTCTTCATCATCATAAATCACATACGATTTAGGTTGTGGAGGCTCCAACGGCACGCCAACAAAGTCGATTTGATCATGTCCATGTTGTTGTTGTCGTTGTTGTTGTTGTTGTTGCGGATGTTGTCTCGGCTGTCGTTGTTGTTGTTGTTGTTGTTGATGATGATGTTGTTGCTGTTGTTGATGATGATGATTATATGATGCTTGTGGTCCCATAGCTGCTGCTGCACCGCCCGAACTATCATATAGATGCGACATAGGCGTTTGCCTTGCGCTGCCATACATGAAATCCGAGCTTGGTGTTTGACAGACAATAGGCGATGGCGTCGGCGACAATTGAAACGAGCTTGTCGGCGCTGTGCCATATGAATTCTGATGTTGTAATGGCGTTAGCGGACGGAAGGGACGTGGACCGCTACCAAATGAAGTCGGCGATGGACTTACACCGACCACAACGCTACGTACTGGTGGCCCTTGTGTCGGTGTTGGTGGTTGCGGTGGTGCATAATAGTTGGGCTGATGAAACGCTGGTGGCGCTTGAAATGGTGCAGGTGATTGATTGCCACCTGTTGCACCTGTTGGAACGCCACTAGGCCATTGTGGTACCGGACGACGTGGTCCTGAGATTATTGGCGGTGGACTAGGTGCCCATGGCGATGGTGGACGGTAAAGAAAAGATGATGGGGACGGTGAGGCGGGATTATGCGCACGTGGATTCCAGCCACGCGGCCCCGAGCCATACGGTGGCTGCGGCGGTTGCTGCCCGGACATGACGGTTGCTCACACACAAAACGTTGAGGTTTGTAGAATAATATTTTTTTTTATTTATGAGATGCGTAAATTTTAAAATAAAATTTTCTTCAAAATTCCTTTTATTTATTTAATTATTATTTTTTTTTGCACTTTATATGAGCATGTTACACTGAAAAAAATGCCAATATAAAAAAATTTTTTCAATGCTGTGTCAAATTATGTTAAAAACAATTACTCATTATATTTTTGCAATTTTTCAGGTACCCTAATGACCACTCAATTTTTTAAAACAAAATCTTTTTGCGCATCAGGTGATCATAAAACATTTTTTAACAACCTAAATCTGTCAGAATAGCATATAAATCATGACCCAGAAACATTTCGTTTTTTTTTTAAATATCACATCCAAAAATCATTTTCAAAATTTGCTCGAGACTCATTCAAAAACATTAGATTACGCATAAATTTCGTGCTATTTTCATAGAATATTCCAATTTTGTACTTTTGAAAATTTTTTTGCACAACGGAAGTGGGTTACTTTTTAGATTTTCTCATTTAAAAATGGCGCTGACGCCATCGCAACTTTTCATTTCTATTATTTTTTATTTATTTATTTTTTGAACACTTAGTTTATATTAGATTTTCCAAAATGTTCGCGTCGACAGCATTTATTCGCTGCGTGCTGTCACATTTTTTTAAAAAATATTTTTGAAGATAATTTACTATGAAAATCGAGCAAGAAAATATAAATTTCAGCAACATGGAGCGGATTAGCTGCTGTCAAAATGAAAATAAAGAAAAAAACTATGTATATATTTTGAAGGTCTGCAGCATGACAAATGTGACGAATGCTGCATGCTGTTTGAAGTGATAAGCTTAAAATTTTGAACATATTCTAGATGAAGCTCTAAAGATGTAACAAGTAAAAAAACGGATTAGAGGTTTCTCCTTTTTTTGAAATTTGTACATTATGTAAAAGATTTAAAATTTTACTTTATGAAAAATTTCGAACATTTTTGTTTTTCTAGCTCGATAAACAGAATGGAATAAAATCAATCAGAGCATGCAAATGGAACATGGGGATAAAAAAATAAAATATGCTCAAGAACATTAGCCCATTTAGATCGACTTGTCTCATCGAGCTGATCAAGAATATATATACTTTATGGGGTCTACGACATATCCTTCAATGCGTTACAAACCTTTAGATAAACTGAACATACCCTTCACCATCTGTGTTTGTAAGTATGATTGTGCTTTATTGGAGATCAGATTTTTGGACTGAACATCTTGAAATTTTCACAAACTGTAGGTTTTTTATAAATATTTTTATTATTTTTACTTTAGTTCTATACAGGGTCCTTGAATCTGGAAAAGCAATATCTTTGAAATGTGAAGACCTAGAAACTTGATTACTACTAGATGCATTTTAAAAGAGGTTTAAAAATATAACGTGTTCTAGGGGATTTCCAACATTTGAACCTGGGTTCAATGGGTGACCCTAAATACATTTTTTATCTTCATTTTTTAATTTCATTTAAACATGAGGGGGGTAGCGATGTAAAAAATATTTATTTTCCAGGTTTCTACATTAAATCTACGTAAAAGAGTTATTTTCCCATGTCAAATACATGGGACACTTCAGGGGCTTTGCGGCAACATTAAATATTATCCGATTTAAAAAAGGAAAAATATGGGTCTTCTTATTTTCGATATAGAACAATCTTTAGGGGCTGAGCGCATAACATTTTTTGGGACCCACCGTTATATCAGCATTAACAGGAGAGTCGATCTAGGTGTGTCTGTCTGTCCATCTGTTCTGCTGTCCACCGTATGAAACGGATTATCTCAGAGACTATAAGAGATACCCTCTCAATTTTTCAAACATACAAATATGTATACCTTAATTTTTGAACTTAATGTAGAAAAAACTTGTTTGTTTCTTAACATAGAATGGTCAAATAAAGTCTGGCATATATAAACATACAATGAAAATGGTACTAAGATAGGACATAAATTAAGGTTCATAAAAATTGGATGCAGCATATCTCGTAATCGAGCATACTCGACTGGTTTTTCTAAGTTTTTCTTTTAGACATTCGAATTATTATCAGTCAGGCTCTTATTTTCAATATTAGTGAATTACTTTTCAAATAAATTCTTATAATCTTAAAATTCACAAACAGTTTAAGTATAACAATTGAAATTTCTGCGTAATCTGATGTGAGAGGTCAACAAGGGCAATTTAAAAATAATTTTATAAATACAGTGAATGTATTACACGAAAAAACAATTTATCTACAATTATATTTACTCTTTGATTTTTCATTAAAAATATTAATCAATTGAAAAATTCAAACAAAATTCAAATTTATTTTACTATGCAAATTTGTCTGCGTCAGTTTAAATTGAATTAAATCGGAAAGCAACTATTTCCAAAATGAATTTTCCAGACAAAAATAAATTTTCGCAAAAACAAAAAAATAAATAAATTGCAAAATCGAGTGAAATGTTGCTGAAATAAAAATTTTGGTAAAATCAATAAAAATACACTACAGAAATTTTGTATATAAACATATCTTGACACAGCTTTTTTTTTTCTTGAGTTATTCTGAATTTTCAAATTTCGGAATTTAATAAAATTCAAAATTTAATGTCATCATTAAGGCCTGCTTGCCTTAAGCAGTTCTTTCATAAATATTTTTCAGTGTATATACACGTTCCATACATATATCTGTCTGTCAAAATAACTTTCTTTATAGTTTGGGGATGTTGAGGTCACCGCCCACCACTTAAATATCGCCCCAAAAAATATCGCTTTAATTTTTCATTAATAGCAACAGCGATGTTGGCGACCAATTCTTCCGCTCAACTGCGGCGACTGTGGTTGCTGCTGCTTCTGCTGCTTTTTCGTTTAAATTCAAAAATAGAAATGAACTCAGTTCGTTAAACTTTCCTTTCTGTTCTCTCGAATCGAAAACGTTTTCAAAAACTTTTCTATACGCAGTTTTTTTCTTATTTTTCTTCACCAATGCACAACACTTTGCAAAACATGCTTTTTAGATTTTCACTTTTGAGTTTCAAATTCACTTTTAAGAAATTTGTTTTTATTTCATTTGTAATTTAAATAAATTTTCAAATAATCTTTAACCTTTTTTTTTCACAGTGTACACTTAAAATTTTTTTTTTGAAAATTTAACTCAAAATCGTATATGTAACTCAAATGCATTAATGAAAAACGTGTTGACCACGCTAAATAAATTTTAGTTACGTAATACTTGGAAAAAAATATTTATTATTTTAAAAACAAACCATTAAGGATATTTTTTTATTTTATCTTTTAAAAACACACAAAGCACTTGATTTATTATTTTTATTTTTTTTTTTTATTTGATAACAATCGATTTGCACTTTTTGTAAAAATTTTCAATTGAATATGAAGAGACTATCTATAGATCTATATATATGTAATTATTTATATATATATTGTATAGGTATATGTGTGTGTGTGGCAGCTTTAGAAGATTTGTGTGGAACAACAAATCTTCACGTTGAGGAAGTTTTTGAAAAAAACCGAGAACAACACTCGACGAGCACGAAACACTAACTGAACGTGAAGAAAAACTTTTTGGAAAATTCAGACAGATCAAAACTTTAAGAAAATTCATTAGCAGCAGCAGCAGAAACGTCGTCGTGTGCATAAGAAAATAAATACGAATCTTTTCGTGAAAAATTGACGAAGTGGCGTCTCTTAAGATTCGTATTTTTTCGTGTATTATTTTTGTGGTTTTTCTTTTGACATCGTTTAAGGCGCCGAAAAAAAAGAGATGAGAAAAAGCTTAATGTGCGCGGGAAAAACATGAGTTTTTATTTTCATTATTTTATTTATTTTTTTTTATGGTTCGATGTTGTTTTGTAAACATTTTTCTTTTTGTTTATTTTTTTTTTTTTTTTTGATGGTTGCTCAACACAAAATGGTTGCCGGCGAATAATCAAAGAAGAACATGAGAAAATTTGCCGGTTTTGCTTTGATTTTGCTTTGATCTAAAAAGACAGAATAGAATAACACATGCAAAAACAAAAACATATGTGATCGAAAATATTAAGTAGTGAACTAGTTGGACCCTACTTTGTGAATTTGTGTTCGTTGAATCGGAATTTGTCAACCGATTTTCCTTTTTCAATTTTATTATCTTGAAAATTATTTTTATAGCCGTTACACGTATATTCAGTTTGTCGAAAAGTTTGCAACGCATTAAAGGAGACGTCGTAGACAACATAAAGTATATATATATATATATATATATATTCTTGATCAGCTCGATGAGGCGGGTCGATCTAGTCATGTTCTTCTGTCTGTTTACTTCAACGCGAATTACTCGGAGAATACTGGAGATATTTAGCTGAAATTTGAAACGCAAGCCTTTTCTCGCAACGATCAGGTCAAGTTTGAATATGAAAATGCCACGCCCATTTACATTTTTATTTTTTCTATTTAAATCTATCAAAAAGGTATTTCTCAGCATGGATAAAAAAGTTGATAGACTGATGAAGCCATTAAAACACAAAAAGCTCTAAACGGGTTCATAACCCGGTCCTATTGTGATCATAGGTTGCTACAATAATTATTTTGAAGTTATTTGAAATAAATCGCTTCATAAATAAGCATTTTTTCATACAAACAGTTTAAATTTAGAAGTAAATTTCTATATGTTATAAGACCTTGGAATCGGAAAAGCATTCTCTGCGATGGGGATGGGATGGTAAGAGCTAGAGACTTAATATAAGGCTCATTTGGAAGGTAGCTAGGTCCAAAATTTGGAACCAATGGGGCCTTTTTTTGGTTTTTTTTATTTAGGCCAATGGCAGATTGGTGCATCGGTGTTTATCGAAATTCGAACCCTACCCACTTGGGGACTCAAAATCGAATGAACCATCTTTTTTAACTCTCTTGTTATAACTCGGTTACGAAGAGGACTAGAGACTTGATATAAGGCGCATTTAAAAGATAGTTAGATAATATTTTTGGCGTATTCAAGGGATTTCCAAATTTTCGACCTTGGACCCACAGGTGAACCCAAATAGTTTTTTGACCAATTTGTTTTTGTTTTAGATTTTCAGTGAGTTGAAAAATTACGTGTTTTGAAAAAATTTGACCCGGGTCCTAATCGGGCCTTGAAACCGGAATGGCCATATCTTTAGAATGAAAAGACGAAACTAGGCGCATTTGACAGAGGGTATAAAATATGTTTGACGTATTCAAGGGATTCCAAATTTGGATCTGGGCCTTATTTGGAGCTTAAAAAAAATGTATTTCCCCAAAACACCTTAAATAATGGTCGGAGATGATTTGTGACTGTAAATAATTTTTAATAGAGAATTCGCTGCCATGTATTAAAAACTTTTCTAATAGCATGTCGGCGAAAAACCATCACCACGGCGGCTAGTTAGTATCCAACTTCGTTGGTCGTTTTCATAGATAATCAAATGCTAGATCAATTATTCTGACCTATTAGCATTTGAAAAACACCTTCAGACATGATACGATACCCCGATAATTTGAATATTCCAAATTAGGTAAATTTTTCTGTGCTGTCCATTAACGACAAAAAATTGGAGATACAATTTGGATTTCGATTTTGGAATAAAATATGAAGTCTTAGAGCGAAATTATGTAGATAGTCCCGCATTTTTCGCTATATCATCGAAATTAAAAAATACGCTGTGTTTAAATTGATTTAAATTTAATTTCTTTTTAACTTAACAAATAAATAACAATTGACTACCTACCGCACTTTTAAAGCACAAAATTTGTTATTCAAATCGTAAAAATCATCTTTATCCTCCTCGGCACTCTTCGAATCCAAGCAATCAGCGTATGGATCACAAATTGTTGCTGGTTCGCTAGCTGCTGACTTTTTACGTGCCGCCTGTCTCTGTTTCTTAAGCACACGTTTATTTACTACTTTTGACGTCGTTGATTGTGCCTGCGTACGTTTCCAAATGGGTACAAATGGCGCACACCAATCAAACAAAAAACAATAGAAATCAAACATAAGTTGTGAATCCTTAAAGATAAAATGTTCGACATAGTATTTTACATCAGGTCGCGTACGCAGCAAATCATAAAGATTATAGAGAAATACACCGCAATAGAGTTGACCCATGCGTGGACTTTCGTATGGCTGATCAAGTAGCGCATTTAAACCACGTAATTGATACACGACCGATTGAAATTCTGCATATGCATGCAAGACTAATGTTGAATAAAGATCATATTTCTTTTTAAAAATCTCCTGCATATGAAAGTGTGGCAGCAAACGTTCTTGTACTAAATAACAATCCGATTTGGGTACATGTGCCATACGTGCGGGTATCGATAACTCAAGTAGCGCTGGTTTAATGCAACGTTTAATACCATCCGCTGCTTCCTTATCGCGTACTTCACGTTCTTTTTTGATAATTTTACTGAAGCGTTTATCAAATGCCTTTAGTTCACGTTCTGCCGGAATTGTTGCATCCACAGTGCGCAACACTACCGCGCATATAACGAGCGCATGTAAATGTATCAAATCATAATGCTGTGATTTTTGTAGCCAATAAACAATAGCCAAAAAATAGAGTTGTAAATCTTTAGGTAATTCATTAATTTTGTTAAAGAGCATATCTACATCCAAATCATGCATTTTATGCTCGAAAACGACGCGTAAATGACGCGCATCTGGCGCATTAGGCTCGAAAGGATATTTAAGTAAATGCTTCTCTATGCCATAGCGTATATAATGTATATTAGTGACACGTACTTTACGGCTCAGATATGTATATTCAATAGGTACTTTGTTTCCTTCTGTATCTATTTGTTCCTCAGTCTCGGCACCATGGACGGAATTTAATAATGTAAAAACATAATTTAGTATTGGCAAAGCTAATTCGTTGCCATCATTGTGCGGAAAATGTTCAATTTGTGGATTATTTATATATTTGCGTAGATGCACTAAATCGACAAAATAACGTGAAAGATGCGCAGGATATAGTTTGTCAAGAAACCAGTCTGGAAAGAGCAGAGTTTTATCGACAATTTCAACGGCTTCTTCATCATCTTCTTCCTCGTCTTCGGTTGTTTCTTCGCTGCAATCGCTATTAACAGTAGCAGCAACGTTTTCTACTTTTTCCTCAGTTTCCACATTTTTTTCTTCATCATGCTCATTTTCTGAGTCGCTAGCATCTTCCAATGCACTTTCCGTTTCACTTTCAGCACTATCGCTGTTTTCCAAGATTTGTTCATGCTCCACCACCTCGTCGGCAGCTAATTGTTTAAAAGGATTTTTATAATAGCGCTTAAAGAAATCATACGAATGACACAACTCATTTGAATATCCAGAAATAGCTGCTTCAATCTGTGCCAGCAAAGATTCGCGCTGATGCTAAAATTTAAATGAAAATACAATTAATAGTTAAGAGTTTTATGAAAAATAAAATATTCAACTCAAACCTTCTTTAAGCGCGACAAAATCTTAGATAGCGCCGATTCGGCTGTCTCCTGTCGTAACCATTTGATAATAACTTTAATTCTGCGCTGTTGTTGTTTTAAATTTTTCTTGCGTCCCACTTTACCCATACCGGCAGCAAAGAAATTCTTAAACGATGAACGTGCTATATAATCATTACCTAGTAGTGCTGCAAAAAGCGGTAATTTTGCTTCACACAGCGCATTACGTCCGCAAAGATGCTCAATGCGATATATGCAACAGTCAAGATATTTATATGTTTTGCCCGGCTTTACGTCTGCATTATTAGCGCTTGACACTTGAATGCCACCCGACATTATCTTCTGTGCTTTAGTACGTTTTTCAACATTCTTCACTTCTGACTTACGCAACTGACGTTCCCCAACAGTACCATCAGCAGCAGTAGCAGCTTTTGCCTTTACATGCTTTGTATGCGCCTTTACTGTAAGCGTTATAAGCGGAATATAACGTACATTGTGTATATAGAAATCTGAATCGTACGATAATACCGGACAATTAAGTTTACGTCCCAATGCCGCAAGTTCATCGTCAGCTTCAAAAACGCAACGCATCACCGGAATACCACAATCTTTAACGGCATCAACAAAAACCTCTTTCATGTGTAGCGGAAAAAGCGTAACGGAGGCACAAGGATTAATACGTTTAATAACTGAAATTTTACCGCGTAGACGTTTGCTAACTGTGCGCAATTTACGTTGCTCATAGCCACCATCCATTAAAACATACGCATGTATATTGCACTCTGCCAAGACATGGAAAAATTGTACAATTGCACGGTAGAAATCATCATAATCTCCTCCGAAAGCAGAATAAATTCCCGTTACATCGCGATACAAGTTACAGGCTAAATTATCGCCATCAATGACCAGATTACAATCATGCAATTCATACGGTTTAAGGTAAATCTCTGCATGACGCGCAATGTAGCTGGTCAGACCGCGTACACCCATAATATTATTTATTAATTAATTCTTCGATTAACTTCAATGTACTTGTGAAGTTTGTTTATGCGGCGAAATAAATGTAAATAAAGTGTACTCCCCTACACGTGCTCCTGCTACAGGTAACTGTGCAGCTGTGTTTGTACAGATCATATTTGAGTGCTGCCATTCACTTGTATAATTTTTTGCAGTAATTTATTTTCGAATAAGGTACTTCTTTAAAATAAACATAATATAACGTCGTATAAAGGTAAATATTCAGTTTGACGTTGATCTTCTCGACGCTCTCTGGCATGCGTTTCATTGGGCTTCTAGTCAATTTATAAATTAGCTACATTTTTATAACACAAGATAAAGAAACGGTAAAAAAAATAGCTAATATTATGTCAACCAGTGTAATTCAAAAAAAAAAAAAAATGGGCACACCAAAATGACATTCACACCATGAAAAGTAAAATTAAAATGCAACACTGTTATTTGTCGCACTGCTATTTGTCGCATGCCTGTCGCATTATTTATGGCGACTTTGCCGCAGCATCTGCATTGTTGGTAAAAATAAATTAATTTCTCTTTTTTTTTTTATTTATTTTTTAAAAGCAGAAAAAGTGATATATTTAAATATGGGTTGATTAACTTTTGTAAACTCTCTACTCCTTTTTTTTTTTTTTTTTTTTGCACGTGAACAAGTAGCTACTACACAAAAAATATAAAGTGATAACGCCAAACAACAAATTACAACAACAAAATTAAGAAATAAAATTAAACAAAATGCATTCATCGGAAAGGATATTGTAATATTACACAGAGTGGTGTTACTCTGTATCTTAAGTATAAAAGGCAAATATTTTTTTTTTTTTTTTTTTTTTTTTTTTTTTGTGCCTACTGTGAAATCAATCGAGCCGGCATCGATTTTGTACACAATTATAATAATAAAAGCAATAATCAATAATTTCAACAACATCTTCGATCTTAATAAACACAACATACAAAATGCTCAATGCAGTGGCGGGCTATTGTTCCACTGTACGTGCATTCCAGAACCGGGATTTAGTTGCGCTAAATAACAAGATTCCCGAACTGCGTTTGCTGCTCTCATGTGTTGTCTGCCGTCAACTGCTTGTCGATCCATATACGCCAGGTCTTTGTCAACATAATGTTTGCCGCCTGTGCGTACGCGGACGTAAGCAATTGCGTCCGAAATGTGCACACTGCAATGATCTATGTGATTTTAAGAGCTACACAGAGAATCGCAGTTTGGCATGGGTATTGCTTGCTTACAAAAGTCTTTGTACAAGTCTCAAAATTAGTGGCATTTGTTTCTCGCTCGGCAACTTCCAAACACAATATCCCATACGAAACAAAGATAAACCTTCAATAGATTTGCCACGCAGAACTATAAAGGAATTTATACTGGAGGGACGAAGTTATGATGATGTTTGCAATAAATTTACTGAAGACTTACCGCGACCCATGCCAGCGCGTCTGGCCAGCCCAGCAAAAATACATTCATCGTTGCCGGATGAAAATCTACCGATAACCACTGCGACTGTACCTGCTGGTTTCACTGAAGAGCCGGCACTACCAGAAGCTATGTATCAGGAAGTCGATCAGCATCAATTAGCTGAAATGGAAATGGAAATTGCAGCGGGTGGTGTACCTGATGCGGAACAACATTATCTAACTGCAACTCAGTCAGATATTGTGGATAATCTAGCAGGTGGTACAATACATACACTGATACCAATACATGGCGATACACCAATGGAATTTACCACTACACCATTTAGTCAGGCTTCGACAATGGGTGAACAATCAAACTGGGTGCAATTTGTTGAACTTACAGATGAAAATGTTGTCATTAGTGATGCGGTTGCTGCTGATGGAAGTGGTATACTGAGCAGCATCGAAACAGTGCCAACTATTGAACAACATGATGTGCATGATGTAGAAGTAGAAGAACTACATGTAACTGAAAGCCCAATTGTTAATGCTGTAGAGAGTGTATCGATTCCAATTGATACAAACACTGTAATAACAACAACAGCAATTACCTCAACGGTTGCAGCTAGTTCTAGTGAAGATTTAGTCAGTAAATCCATAACTGCTTCTATGCAGCAACCACCACAAATGAAACGAAAACGTAATTCTAGCGCCAATGACACCGCCGATAGCGATAATATAGCAACAAATAATGCACAAAATGTTATTAAAAGCAGAAAAAAGAAGAAAGCAAATGATAGTGCAACCGAGGAAAGTTCAGAATCTTCACCAGAGAAAAGTAAAAAGCTAAACGTCCTAAATGTCGCTGTGGTGGTAGTAGTATATTGACTTCACGTCGCAATTTTACTTGTTTTCGGCAGCGTTGCCCGTGCTATGCATCGCAGCAAGGATGCATCAATTGCAATTGTGTCGGTTGTCATAATCCCTATAAGGCAGATGGTTCCTATGTAACAACAGCTATGACCATGACAACTGATACAAGTCCGCAACAAGAAATGGCTACAGTCTCAACAACGACGGTAACAACTAGCGCCACTATTGGATCGATTAACGCTACACAAGAACGAAGTCATTCGCAACTGAGTAGTGATTCCACAACACAACCAGAATATCCACCAGTGCTTATACAAAACGATGATGGGCAATATCAACGTAAGTTTTTTATTTGTGAGATAACTTTAAGTAAAAAAAATTTTTTTTACCCTAAACCGATCTTATTGCCGTTAAAGTATTTTAAGAAAAAAAAACACACTTTGGTATTTTAAAACACAACTTTAAAAATAATGGTTCCAGAGAGGTCCCATTTTTGTTTCACTACTCTTCATCCTAGTTCAATTTAAAGAAAAAACAACTCTGAAACATCTACATTCCTTTTCAATTTTTATATTTTTTCCCGATTTTTCAAATCTTCTATGAAGACTATTTCGGAATTAGTAACTTTATTTACAGAATGAATTAAATGATTGCATATTTTATAAATTCTGATTAAATTTAAACTAAAAAATATAGTTCATATTATACGCAACATTTCTTTCCTTCACAGCGATTAATCTTTTCAATGAAAAAGGTCAACCACTTAATCCGGCTACACTTAATTTAGAGTCTATTGAACTGCAGACAATATCTGGAAATAAAGTTGCAACAATAACTGCTTACGTTGTAAAGCCAGGCACAAAAGTTCTACCCTTAACAAGCAATGCAGACAATGCTTCGAGCAATAATGTTGTAGCTTCAAAAAACGCCGGTGATCAGCAATGTAATGTCACAACAGCAACTACTACCATAACTACAAGTACTAAATTGGATCAACACATGATGACATCCGTAGCAACGGCGCAGTTTAAGCCAGAAAAACGGTGCCCTCAAGTCATAAGTGTAGAGACTATTTCTGGTCCGAGTGGCTCACGAACAGATTTCTCAAACAGTTCACCGCATACCAATTTAAATGATACAATATCGGAACAATTAAGCCATGGACTTTCCGATGCAAATGATTTGTAAGCTTATTATTTGGTTTTTTGTTCACTTTGGTATTTCTTTAGAATTGTCCAAAATTTGTATGGACTGTAGAATGTAATTTAATCTTTGTTAATTTTTTGTGTAACTATTCTAGTAAAACTTCGGTATAATCGGAGTTAATCAATTTATTTTATATTAGCTTTGGTATTTTTTTTTTTTTACGTAAAAATAATTTATTGGCTTTTAGTAGCTATATAACAAAGTGTGATTTGCTGCAATAGTTTTGTTTTTAATTTTATTTTTTTAAACATCACACTTGGTAGAAATTATTCTAAATAAGAGAAATCGATTTATATATTATTATATTATAATATAATTTTACTTTTTAGGAATTTACTGCAATATATTGACTTTGCTGGCTTAGTATAAACACGCGATTAAAAAGCTTATTTATTAAGAAAAAAAAAATTGTGAGATAGCAAATTCTAAATTTTTAAATATTTTTTTTTTTTTTGAGGTCATCTAATTTTTTGTGTAACTTCTCATATGTCCAGTCTTTTTTTGTTGTAAATTTCGAAAAGAAACAAAATTTTTAGTAATGTGCAAAGTGTAAAATATTTTTAATATGTGTAAAGCTCTGTTTAGAATATGAAGTTTTTTCGGTAGAGCTAAAAAAAAAAAATTATTCTTTAGACACAAGTTGAGTAAAATCCGTTTATAGATTTACAGCAAAAAGTTTTGCGGAATTCACAGATAAATAAGTTTTCATTTTTATCAAGCACTCTTAGAGTCCTATTAAAAATAGAATACATAAAAAAATATTTCTGTGTCTAAAAATGTTATGTCCCTTTAAATATTTGATTTGTACTACAATAGAATAAGATCTACGGTGCTTTAATTAAGAACTTGTGCTCTCTAGTTCTCAGACCTCTAGCAACTACTAATAGTCAGACCAAAAATAACATAGGACAAGCTGACAAAAAATAGAACAAAAAAGTCTCACCCTTTATTTATTGAGTCTCTTCATTCTACCGAAAAACTCTGTAGTCTAACGGGTTTAGAGCTACATATAAAAAAATGTTTAGTTTTACTGTTTTTTTTTTATAATTTTAAGAATTTTTTTTATAATTTTAAGATTTTTTTTTATAATTTTAAAACTTTTTTTTTTATAATTTTAAGATTTTTTTTTATAATTTTAAGGGTTTTTTTTTATAGTTTTAAGACTTTTTTTTTATAGCTATAAGAATTTTTTTTTTTTATAGTAATAACCATTTTTTTTATAGTTATAAGAAAATAATTTTTTTTTGGCACGTAATAAATTTTTTGTTTTAAACATTAATTAAAAAATTAATTTATAATATCGAAATAAAATATATTTAAAAAAAAAACAAACAACAAAACTGTATCTCATACCACTGTGCTTGAGCTTAAATACTTCCGGTAGCATTATATTGACTCAATTATGAGCGCTATGAAGTACGCATCTCCTAGTTCTCCGTCGTTTTTTCGAGGTTTATTATCTGTTTATTAAAGTACAGCTCATTTGTGCCGCATCTTTCAAAGTATGCGCTTCATTTAAGCGCAGCATACGGATTAAAATTCGATTTATCAGCAAAAATCTTTGTGCTAATATTGATAAGAAGAGTTTTTCTATAGAAAATAATTATTTTTCGTTTTACACAAAATATGAAGCTAAAACAACATCACGGGTTGGTGTGCCTAGTCAGTTTATGTTTAATATTAAACAAGGTACACGCGCAGGATAAGCATGAAAATTGTAAGTGAACTTTGAACAAATGTATATATATGCATATAAAACCATTAATTATTTCAATTCTTTTTTATATAGCTCTGGATGACTCGAGCGATACGCAAGATGCTGCCACAAATTCTATCGTTGATCACAATATCGAGGTGAGCAAGAATCGTGTGGCTGCGCAGTTGCTTGCTGTATTGGAGCATTACAAGCAAACGGATCCAGTAGGTTTTCCGGGCGCACCTATACCCGATCCTATGGATGTACCAGATATAAAAAGAGTCTGGGCATGGCTAATTTGAATATGATGCAAGTAAAAGCATATGGACTATCGAAATTTCGTATAGTTAGCATAAATGCAGATGTAAAAGCAATGAAGGTATGTTAACGTCACAGATTTATTTAGTGTTTGTGATAAGCTCAACTTGATGCGATAAGTAATCTTTATTTTTTATTTTTGAAAAAAATTTCTCTCATTCTCTTTCTCTCTCTCTCTGTATCTTTCTTTAGGTTGAAGCTGGCATTGAATTAGATGAGATGCTTGTCAAAGGCATGTATACATTGAGTTCATTCTTCTCCAAAGCAAATGGTCCCTTTTCAGTGCTACTTAAGAAAGTATTTGTTAAAAGCTCTGCCACGCTTGCTGTTGAACGCGATGGTCATCTGACGACAGAGCGCATTAAAATGGATATTAATTTTGCAAATATGGCTATGGATTTTCAAAATCTCGGCTTTATGGGCACCGTTTTTCAGGGAATTGTCAACTCAGCACCTAATTTAGTGTTTGACGCCATGAAACCATTCATGCTGCAAGAGGCAGATAAAAAGTTAAGAGCTGAAATTAATACAAATATTGAGAAGCTAATGGGTGATCGTCGGCTGCCTAATTCAATAACACCTCTGGATATGGCTATAGCTGAAGGTCGCAAAAAGGTACGCGCTATGGGCTACGATCCCTACCATGTACCGGACGCTAATCGTACTTTGGGTGTATTTAGTGTACAGCTTGCAAATACCTGGATAAATGGCATTTCCAGTTTTTATCGTGTTGGCGATATGATTGTCTCAATGGATAATAATACAATACATTTGCGTTTGCAAGTTGGTACCCAGGAAATATCTGGTGCTGGCCAATGGGAAGTGGGCTTAGGCTTAGTAACACGCATTGGTCATGTACAGTTTACAGTACAGCATATACGTTTGACAGTTGGTATCAGTCAACCTTTAGATACACGTAAGCATCCGCAAATTAATGATTTACAAATCGATATGGGCAATATACAAGTGCGCTGTGATGGCGCTGGTACCATGGACTATGTAATGGAATTCTTGGTAAATGTGCTACCAAATTTATTGCGTTATCAAATTATGGATGCGCTAGAGAATCCTATTAAGATGCGTATACAAGAGAAGTTCAATACAATCGATGTCGAGCAGGCTATTAAAGATAATTTCGAAAAATTTCAATCGGGGGACAACAACTTTTCTTTCGATTTTAAGTTTTAAATGGCTTTTTATCATTATAATTATAATGTGTTGTAACATATATATATTTGTATATTGTTTAAATAAAATAAAATAATACACCATTTGTAATGTAATGCGCTGAGGAATGTTTCTATATTTAGGGATCCTGTACGGAGAAGCACATAAGCTGTAGACGCATGTTATGCTTGACCTGTTCCAGAATTTCATCAGCGCGTCGCAATTGTTCGGAGTTTAGAGGTGGATTTATAGCTTCCAAAGCTTCGAGGAAATAGTTTCTGAAAAGTAAAAAAATATCACAGTTTAAACTATCTTTCTCTTCAAAACCTATATTTAGAGTATACTTACTTGCCCGTTTCATTAGTGTAAAATTTAAGCGCATCACGAAGAAGTCGTATATCTACGCTTGCTTGTATAGCACCCGTATAGCTAAAACTTTGTACGCAACTCATTAAACGTGCCAATTCTTCAGAAATGGTCAGTACTATAGGTTCTAGTATAGGGCGCAGCAGTGCTGGTGAAATTGTGTATATTTCCGAGTAAACGCCAACTAAGTTATCGCAACATTCGTGCGCATACGGGCGTAGTTTACCAATTTCCATTTCATTATCCCATTGAAAACAGCCTAAATACATCGAAGGCTCTATAGTTCCGACCAGTGGATCGCCTTTGTGCTCTACATACTCCTCTAGTAAATTCGTAAATAATTGGTTGACTGTATACCTTGACGTTTCAATAGCAAGTGTGGGAAGTGGATAGCCATATTTTACAAAAATGTCACCGATATGCGGAAAGAAACTCTTATTGCAGTATGCATAGTTGGCTAAGCAGCAAAGCATGCGCTGCTCCCATGTTACCACAGAAGTGTTGCTCCAAAATCGACCTGACGTCGGATCATTTTGTAGAGCATTTGGAAAACCAAGCAATTGAGATACATTATGCGTTGGGGTCTCTTCGTCATGCGATTGAAAAGCTAATTCCTCAATAACACCACTAAAAGCGGATAGAAATTCTTGCAGCCGTTGCGAAACTTCACGTTGACCATCCGATTGCGGTTCAAGAAGATTACCTTCTCTGTAATTATAAAATGTTGTTAGTTTCTTATATGCCATAGTATATTCCCATTGTACATACCTGATTTCGGGACTCATACAAACACTCTGTACCTCGTCGAGTGTCTCTACTAGTAATTCTTCTAAACACGCCGGCAACATGGTGGCTCCTGGGAAATCTTCAACACCTAATTCCCATGTTTCTTGTTCTCCAAATTTCTTGCAACGATCTGTTGCACGCTTGAATATAATTGAGAAACAAAACAAACGTATCTCATCAATCATTTTCTGTATGATTTCTAATGCTTCAGAAGGTAGATCCAAACTAATAAGTGTTGCATACGCTATGCGTGTAAAGCGCAAACATTGTGGTAACCAAGGTAGAAATTGATGTGTCGCTGATGAGGTACCTATAGGCCAAGCCAAACCGGTTGTTTGGCGCAATGTACGCTGATCTGCAGCAATGAGTACAGCAACGCGCAAGTAACCACAAAATTTCTCAATTGCATTCAGTATCATACGCTTAAAGTCTCCTGGTTTCGGATCGTGCTGTCCTCGTAGCTCTCCGGTAAAATAAAGCTGTCCTAAACGCCATAAATCAGGCAACTGTGAAGCAGCAATATCGCAGATTTCCTCGCAAAAATTAACGCGGTTTGGTGTCTGATTTGGGTCACGATTTTTGGTTTCTGCAAACGAAAATTACTTTTGAATTTATTTCTAAGGAAAAATTTATACATTATACGCACTGTCCTGTACGGCAGCATCCTTGTTGGTATACTGTTCGTACGTCTGTCGAAATGTTGCCTCCAAATATTTAGCACGCGCATCGATTGCATCCCATGCTGGATCTATATTACGTAATTTATCACCAATTGCAGTACCACTCTGTTGTACCTCCAGACTAGTAAGTGCTTTAATGAGCTTTTTCTGCTGATCCACGCTCTGTGGCATCTTTACTACTTTCTCATGCAACTGTTTACGTATTTGTAAAATACGCTGATCGACTTCTTCGAGAACTTTGCGAAAAATTGGAATTTCCGTTTTGCCAAAAGATTCTTGGCACGCGAATAATCATTTACCACAATGTCATATTCGCCCGACTGTGCCCGACGATCCACAGAATTCGGTAGACAGAAGAGAAACTTGTGTCGTGACAAGGCAAAGAGTACGGCGCGCGTGGAGTCAGCTTTTTCTTTGCGTACCAGCACATCGGTAAAAATCTTTTGCGATTCACTAATGGAATCTAGAATTGAAAATGGGAGACACGTATATTTACGTTACTTAAAATATATGCAAAGTGTTACTTACTTTCAATTGACTGCTCTAGCACCTTAAGCGGTTCGTTACCATGTAACTTAACATCTTCTTGCAGTTTATCGCGTATATTCATTAAAGTATCCAACTGATCAATTACAGAACCAGCATTCGATTTTAAAAACGAGAGTTGACCTTCCTTTTGACTTTCTACTTTACGTTTTAGATATGACAAACCCGCTTTCAGATCTTCAAATGAGGTAGCCAAATGGTTTTCAAGCAAAAACCATGCCGGTGAAAAGTTTTCCTGTGACAAATCACCACTGGCATCGGGAAAAAGATCACGTAAATCTTCCGGTATCTTCTGTTGTTCATTGCCTTCAATCGATAAACCAAGCGGATCATCCTGTGTAAGGCCTGATTGCGTCAACGTGCGACGACCCCAAGCAAAGTTTTGAGTTGGCGACTCTTCAATCCATACTGCCGACTCTTTTAATGGTCCTATAGTTTCATGATAGGCACGGAATTGTACTGTTGATGTGCCCTCACCGCCACTGAATGTGGTTACAATGATGTCACCTTTACCCTTTGCAGGACCAGTACGTGCAATAATTTTATTTGAAGACTTCCATTCGGCAGAAAGTAGACAATCCGAACCGCAGATCTTAAGTCCTAAAAGCTAATTTATCAATTTGTCGCTTTTATGGTATATGCATGTCTGTACGTACCAATTAGATCCTGTGCACGGGTACCTAGAAACTCGCCACGTATAATAATGCGTGTACCAGGTGGTCCTTCTTTAGGTGAAAGACCAGTAACTACTGGCTGTGGAGCCATACTTAATTGAAAATGGCAATAAGAAAAACAAACAAGAACTTTTTAAATTGTTGACACCCACTGTTGAAAATTTTGCTGAAAATACGCTCAGCTGTTTTGCAAAGGGCTACAAGATAATCAAACTGTAGACTAAAAATCTTTTTTTAAATAAATACGAACAAGTAAATATTCTGGCTTATTAATTATGAATGCACTATTTAAGCATTTTTATAAAGCATTTATTTATTTTATTCATAATCAATCAGAAGAGACACGATAATGCGTTGCATCCCTAGCATCTTGTAAACAGCTGATTTTTGTGCTGTTTGAGGAAAATGACAAAAAATGGATGACGTCGCCAATGCGAAAAGTGAAAATGAAAATTTGCGTAAAATACGCAATCGTTTAATGCAATGGGAAGCCAAAACAGATGCACTGGCAGCGCTAAATCCACAACAGGAGGAATATATTGACGTATTGACTAATCTATGGCGTGATGATGCATCTAACGTAAGCTTAAAACATTCTTTCGTTTAAAACCTCTGTAGTAAATATGCTTAAACTTACTTTTAGAGCACGCCCACTGCTACTACGCCCACAAAGGATGTAGCACCAGAACAGAGATTGATCAATGCAGTCGCTGGTATACCGCAACAGCCAACGCTACCGGCTAAGGGCATTGATACAACCAGCGATTTCTTGCTTTGGTTCGACGGTGTTAACAGTGAAATACAGCAACGTGGCGATAATATCTATCATAAATATTTACAACAGCTAGAACAACGTAGCACAGAGTGTACGCATATATTAACACAGATATCGGTGGCCATAGAACGACTAAAAAATCTTGGAGAAGAATATGAATTTGTTTCGCAAAAGACTAGCGCACTCAATACAGCCAGTGAACAGTTAATCGAAGAGCAAGAGAAGTTGCAGGCACTTAGCGATGAAATACAAAAACGTTTACACTTTTTCAATCAGGTTGAGCATCTGAATCAACGGCTACAAAGCCCTACACTATCAGTGGCTAGTGAAGCATTTCGCGAGTGTCTTAATCGTATCGATCAGTGCCTACTCTACTTGGCGGAGCATGTAAGTGCAAGATACAAACAAGTTGTAAATTTTACAATTTCTTATAATTCAATTTTATTATAATCCATTAGCCCAAATTTAAAGATGCACCTACCTTCAGTCTTAAATACAAACAATGCCTAAACAAAGCAACAACATTGGTGCGTAATTATGTCAGTACGGTTATAAACCAAGCAACTGAAGCAACTTTACATCCGAAAACGAATAGCAACATTAGTGACGCTACACTTAATTCACCAGATACAGCGTTTGCGCTGTATTATGGCAAATATCAAACATCGGCGGCAAAAGTTAAACGCGTAGCACAATTAATTGAAACGCGTCTTGAAAACAGTAATGAATATGTACAGCTACTGACGGAATTGCAGCAGCATTACCTTTCACAACGCGCTAGTGTTATGTCGCCAGCAGTGCAGCAATCCATACAGAATATACAGACTTCGCATAAAGGTGATCATTGCGCATTAATGCGTAGCACATGTGCCTTTTTAGTGCATGTATCTCAAGATGAGCAACGTTTGTATTATCAATTCTTTAGCACCGGCGGTGATCAACTAAAGTAAGTGCTTAAAAAATTTAAAGTTTGAGATTTGCTGATAAAAACTTAAAATTTTAGTGTCTATTTGGAAGGCTTATGTACCATACTCTATGATACAATGCGTCCGTATATTATACACATTAATCATTTGGAAACACTTGCGGAAATCTGTTCAATTTTGCGTATAGAAATGCTCGAGGAACATGTGCAGCAAAATCGTAAGTTTATTTTTAATTATTTAAATGCGCTATATTTATTGTTTATTTGTATCACTTAAAGCCACTGCACTGGAAGCTTTTGCCGCCATTGCCAATCAGCTGCTTCAAGATGTACAGGAACGTTTAGTCTTTCGGGCACATCTTTATCTGCAATCGGATATACAAAACTATAATCCTTCATCAGGAGACTTAGCGTATCCCGAGAAACTTGAAATGATGGAGGTATGTGCTTTAATTCCTTTTATTCCTTTAATTTAAAAGTTCTCTTAAATTTATATATGTATATTTATTTTTTCATATTAAATAGAGTATTGCCCTCTCGCTACAAGAGCCACAACAACTGCGACGTACCGATTCACGCTCATCACTTGTGTCCAGCGTATCCAATGCTGTAGAGACAGAAAGTGTTGTTAGTGCATATAGCACAAAGCAAATAAGTAAATAGTTTATTGTATTTTAAAAGTTTGTTTTTAATTAAATAATTTAATCAATTACAGATTCACCTGCTGATCTACACGGCATGTGGTATCCAACTGTACGACGTACGTTGGTCTGTTTATCGCGTCTGTATAGATGTGTCGATCGTCCAATATTCCAGGGGCTGTCACAGGAAGCATTAAAACTTTGCATACACAGTGTATCACATGCGGCACACAAAATATCAGCAGCAAAGGTAATCGAATTTCAGTTTTTATATAATTTTTTGACATTTCCGAACTGCATATTTCATTTTCTTTATAGACACCAATCGATGGTGAGCTTTTCGAAATTAAGCATTTGCTAATACTTCGCGAACAGATTGCTCCATTTCGCGTCGATTTTACCGTTAAGGAAACCTCATTGGATTTCAGTAAAGTCAAGACAGCTGCCTTTGGTTTGCTGCAAAAGCGTAAACAACTTTTTTCCATGGGTAGTAACAATGCATTGCTTGAATTTTTACTTGAGGGTACACCACAGATTAAAGAACATTTACTGGATTCACGGAAAGAAGTTGATCGACAGCTAAAAACCGTGTGCGAGCAATTTATTAAAGATGCGGTACATATGTTAGTCGGACCAGTTATGACATTTCTAGAAAAAGCACAAGCACTATTAGCAAATGAGGCAAAATCAAACCCAACCGCTGCAACGGATATTGATAAAACGCCGAAAAAAAATCAGTTATGTTTTGCGACAGAGCACTTGGGCAAGTCCACAACAGATTAGCAGTGTTGTACAGGAAACACAGCGTTTAATTAAAGGCAAACTATCGGTATTACAACGTGCAATGCAGTTATATTTGAGTAATCGTGATACTGAGTTTATAATATTTCGGCCTATACGCGTAAGTAGTATAAAACTTATTGAATCTGTCTTAGATTATTTGCAATTATTATTAATTTTTTTTTTATAGAATAACATTATACAATCTTTTGTAAAACTGGAACAATTATTGACAACAAATGGTTACACCGCGGATGATATGATTATAACTAGCTGTCCTACAGCAGAACAAGTATCCATATTGTTATCTAGCGCTAGTATACTTGCGGCGGAGGGTTTGGCAAGCTTTGCAGCGGTGGCTGCGACGCGTAAATTTAGTACCTCATCATCTACGCACGAACCGCCGCCAAGCAGAAAAATAAGCACCACATCAACACAAAAATCGGTTGAAGAAGAACCGTGTAAAAGCAATGACGACAAAAACGTTGTCGCTGAAAGTGTGCCTGCAGTTTTAGAAGAAAACATAACGGCGGAGGAATTAAAGTCTCAAAAAGAAGAGCTGCCGTTGACGACGTCAGCACAATAACCCATTAAATGGTCAGCAAACGTGTATTCTATTTATATATTAATAAAAAAAATCTAGTTGCAAAGTTTATAAATTAACTTAAATATTTCTTTAATTTTTTTTTTTTTGTATTTGGGTGGCAAACGACGGAATGATGTATCTCACTCTGCGCATTAAGCTTAACTATTAACAATTATTTAAACTTAACTAGAATTCGCAGCATACGAATGACGACCAGCGAATGTTTTGAAGTTTATACTTAGAACGAAAAAACGAAAACATTGGTACATAAACAAGTAAAACTAACATAGTATGTCAATGCAGCAAAGGCAACTACATATTATTGCCGCTGCTTGGTCAGTGTTTTTAGTAATAGGTGTCGTGCTGAAGAAAACAACAACATTTTTTGAGATATGCAGCATTTTTGTAAACTATACTTAAGTTAGGAAAGCGAACATTTGTCCTTGGCATTGCCTTGTTGTGTATCGCGTCCTCCAACGGTAACGCGTTGTCCAGTGGTAGTAGTTGTTGTTGACTCATTTCGACGATTACGATCGGCAGCCTCATCTTGTTCCATAATAGAAAGTGCTAAAGCGCGTGCCAAAGCTTCATCCTCAGTCTAAAAAAAAAAAAAAAAAACGAACAAACACAAGTTAGAGTAATATTTATTTACATATTAATTGTACTACTTACCATATTACCCTGTATATTTTGTACTTGACTAGTAGTCGTTGTTGTTGAGCGCTGGCCAGCCAGCAATTGCCTGGGTTTTGGATTGGTGTTGAATAGTGAAGTCGGCTTATTGTTACGTCTATATTCAGCTGCTTGACTGTTTTCATAGCATAAAAGAAAGGTAATTATAATTTAATTTGCCTTGAAAATGATTACACACAAGTGACTACTTACGCAGCCATGGAACGCGTATTATTTTCGTTGGTTTTTTTGAAAATACTAGCGATATTCGACGATGACGTTGATGCTGCCGCCGCCGCTGACCCATTACAATCATGATCTGCCGTATGTCGATGACGTAAACAAAAGTTAAGTCTACACTGTGAACATGTTACTGGTATCAATTCTTTGCGCTTGCAGCCTTTAGCGTTGCAGCGATTAGTATAAATTTTCTTTGTATCCGATTTGCATTGTTTGTCTATGTGTTGGCTTACAGTTAAATCGGGTTCTACGCCAGGAGCAGTGGGTACAGGTTCACTACAAAGTGGACAAATTGGTACTTGTACATCTTTTTTTGTAGGCACTAGGGCAGTTGTGACGTGTGTAACTAAAATGCGAAGAGCAGAAGACTTTGTCGCATGCATCGCATTTCATAGGCAGAAAATCTGTAAGAGGATTGAGGTATAATTAATTCAATTAACATTACTTCCGCGTACATACATATATTTTTAATGTGTTGGGTGATGTTTTAACGAAAAAAAAAATATATATGCGCGTCAAATTACTTACCCAGTCTGTTGCAAGTGGCTTCATTGCAATGTTTGCCCAAATGAGGAAACTCCATTTTCAAAAAATTTTTAAATTACTATTAGAAACACTTGTTACGAATTGACTAATGTAGATTTCGTGGCGCGCTCTTATTATATACATATAAAAAAGCTTCTCGAAAAATACATACGCCAACAGAAAAAAAAACAGAATGACTATACAAACTCTGCTTGTTCTTACTTTAAGCAATCACACTGCAACGACTATACATACTAGTATGACACTGACAATTCAAGCAGCAATAGAACTCTCGTTTTTTTGCTTTTGGTAGAGATTTGGTAAAAAAGTTGAATTGATACATTTATACATATTTATTTAAAAGAACACTACTTCTTACCATGATAAAATAACTAGCAATACATGTTATTGCTCTTTTTTCGATTTATCAAGTAATTAGGAAGTAGAACGTGAAAACTGTTTTGCTGATAACTTAAAATCAAAAATATATTGGTTTAAAATGCCAAATTTTTGAGCTCTTTGGCATTAAAAAAGAATAAACTAATTTAAGATTCTAAATATAAAATAAACAGATTTTTTTTTTGTTTTATGCTATAAAAACGTAACGGATAAAACGTAAAAAAACTTAAAAAATGGTCGTATAAAGAAAATTACACCATGAATCAAACTGCTTTTTGGCGTTGTTAACAGCAGCAACAAACTTTCTTTTACTGTGAATGAATTTGACACTCACACGAAATCAAAGACACATATATGCATGCATGTAATATCTTAGTTTATTATTTATTCTGTTTATGAAGGTCGTAGTAGCGTCGGTCTTAATAACAACGAACGAGCGAGAATAACAAAACAATTGCATTTTGTAAATTTACACTTATATGCATGGTAATATTTTAGTTTGATACTGTTTATTTTAAATGCAAAACATATGCAACAAGTGTTTCACCTAATAGTGATCAAGAATTAAAAAAAAAAGCCAAGAAAACAAGTTGTGTATGTTTAATTAAAAAAATAATCAAATTTGTTGTGCATCGTATAACACTGTGGACGCCACCCAAACCAAACCGATTTATTTATTGTTGTTGCTGCTGCTGTTGCCACACAAACAACGCCGCATGCAAATAGTAAACGCTTGTTCTGCGCTATACAACAACAAAAGAAGTAACAAAAAAAAACAAGAAATAAGTGAATAATTTAATGCAAAATACTCGAATAGAACGTGAAGTTTTCTGTGTGTGACTTTAATAAATAATTTAAGTGACTCAGTGCTTGGCTTCTACGTAAGAAGAAATATCGGCGTCGCTGCCGCACCTTGCCTTTTGTGACTTAACGTTGTTTTTTTTCTTGTTTCCTTTCTTTTTTTTTGTTTGTTTCTTGCCTACTTTTTATTGCGATCTTGTGCGTGCACGGTGCTGTTTTGATTTGAAGAAATAAATAATTCGTATTTCTTTTATTTAAATTCGAAATATTTTTTTACAAAAAAGCGCGTTAATTCTCAATTTAAAAATAATTTTTGTGTTTTTTTGTGTGTTTATTATTTTTTACAGCTTTACTACAGCAACAACAATAAAAAAAAAATACGAAAACTACCACAACGATTAAATATCCTGCAAAATTAAATAGAAATCAACAATAATAATTATTAAAAAAATCTATTTTTGTGTAAGTCATTTTAATATATAAATAGTATATATAAATTTTTAATTACTTTCTACCACATGCGGAAACCATAAAAATACAATAACAATAATAACTACAGTGTTAGGTCTTATTAAGTGATAAAAATAATCAAAGATTGAAAAAGTCCAAAATTTGGATTATGGTTGCAAATGAACTATATCTAATAATTATCCGATCATATCCAAATTTATATACTTTATTGCGGTTTTAGATAAAATTCATAAAAAGATTGGATAAGTGCCAAACAAAATTTCATACTATATGTAATGGTGGTTAAAAAGCTTCCATTGGCATAATTTTATTTAGCTATTATTACTAAAAGTCGATAATTTAAATTTTAAAGATAAAAAATGTCGATTTTTTTATGGGGCTATACTTAAATGTGGGCGTGTCACATTGGTTTAAAAATACACTCACCGGGTCCAAGGATCTGGAAAAAATAAAGCTGAAAATTTAGGCTTAATACGATAAAAATTCTTTGATTTTTATTTACTTTTTGAAAATATGCTAATATTTATGTACACGTTGTAATTAATAAAATTTAACATTAGCTAGGCTTCACTGTACAACATTCATAAGAACAGTATATAAACCAACTGTATTTGCTTGTAATGAATAAATAAAAATGCCGATAAACACACAGATACATTTGTATCTACGAATACTTTTACATGTGTAAAAGTATGCATTTTTATACAGTAGTATGTGTTTTTGTTTTTACATATGCTTGCTTGCGTCTGTATAAATACGCGCTCTGGGTGTTTGTGCAAGCGTCATATGCATCCATCCCATTTAACTCAAACAAGTAAAGAACCAACCACCAAATGCAACAACACCACCATAATATACGCTACCAAACTTTACCATTCATAGGATCAGATCGTCGTCTACTTCGACGCTTTAGTTTGAGTTCGTTCACATTAGCTGATTAAATAGTTTTTTTTATTTTGCTATTCTTGTATCTTTTGTTGTAGCAATTGAGTAACACAAAGAGATACTTAAGTATATCTCAATATAAGTGACTGACAGACGGGCAGACTACATACTGAATAGCTACAATTTTTACAAAACGCGTGGGCTCTATAATGCTCTTTGTAGCCCTATATCCAAGCTTTAACTTAATTGTGTATATTTTGCACTCTCTACGCCACTGCTGCCGTTTACCGCCTACAAATGCGCCTGCGCACAAATCGTCCTCCGCGGCAAAAAAAAAAAAAAATCTCAGTTCGCGCCAACTTGTTAAGCGAGTTTTGTGAGTCTTTGCTGTTTGTTTGTGTTTTTTTTTTTTTTTTTCATTTCTTTGGCTTTTGTACATTTTTACATATAAACTATCTCGTTCGATTTGCAATATCTTGACTTGTTTTTCTTATGCTAGATCGAATTGATTTAACGTTGTCTTTCTCTGTTTCTCTCTCTCTCTTTCGGATATTTTGTTTATTTTTTTCTAAATGACGCTAGATTTCCTTTTTTGGTTTGTTTGGCTTTGATTCTTGCTTTAGTGCTATTTTTAGTCAAGGAAGCAAGTTTTATGGTTTAAAAAGAAATATAGACAAAAAGAAATAATAAACGCTTGAACCGGTCTAAATCAATCCAAATAGACTTTGACCTGGCACGAAGTTGCAATGTGATTTTCTTTTGCAAGTATTTCGTTTTGTTTTTGTGTCTAATTAATGCGCTAAAATTTTTTTTTTCTTTTTTTGACTACCTGCATACAAGTATATAAACAATATGTATCTCGCAAGTTCTTCCTTGTTACGCTGCACAACCGCCTACTAGACTATCTTTTATTTTTTGTACGTGTTACTTCCTGTGCGCATCGAATTTCACGTATTGTCTCCTGTCAACCGTCTGTCTGGTGTTCAATTTGCGCCTCATAAATTTATTTGGCAGTCATTAAATACACATTTTGAGATTGTATCTTGTTTATGTGAATACACAAAATGTAAATGATTTCTATAGATATTATGTCATTATGTAAGGATTTTTCGATTTCATACAGTGACAACAGAGTGTACTTTAAGTCGTTGCTCTATCAGACAGTCTCTGTGGAATATGATTTTCTCTTTTAACTTTGTAGCTAGGGAACGCTTTATAACAAAAAAAAAAAATCTCGAATTTCGAATATTTCTTTAAAAAAAAAAAAAATTCTTCTGTCATTACAGCAATAAATTGCTTGATATATCTTAGTTCCATTTAAAATTGCCAATTTTCTTAAAAATACTCTTTACTTATTTATTTGAATATCTCAAATAAAATTTTCACACATCTAAAATAAATATCTAAATTTATAAAAATAGATATAAATCGCAAAAGGAGCGCTACAAATTATGTTAATTTATGAATTTCCTTCTTCATTTTGTCTATCTTCTATTGTTGCTATCTTAAAGTTGACCTTCTCTTGTCAACATTAATTTTTAGCATTTTCCCACATTTTTGTATATGTACCATGTTTCTATTATTTTTCCATTTATTTATTATTTTTAGATAACAATAAAATGCCACGCGTTAAATTGAAAAAAAAAAATTCTTTAATTTTATTTTTTATTTTTTTTTAAACATTTGTAGCACCCTATTCACATCTGTTGTTTTTTTGACGTAAATTGATTAATGATTTTTAAATAATTAAAAAAATTAAAATATTTAATAATTAATAATTATTTTTTTTTTTTTGCAGATACTTTTTTTTACAAATACAACAAATAATTAGTGTATAAGAATAAAAAAAAAATATTATAAAATATTTTTGATACAAACAAGACGAATTGATTTTGATAGACAAAATTGAGAGAAGAAGCAGAATAAATATACAAAATGTTGAAATTTATACGCGGTAAAGGTCAACAACCGACAGCGGAAAGACAACGCTTACAAAAAGAATTATTTACATATCGAAAGGTAAGTTAACTTAACAAATGTATTACTTAGTTACATTTTATAGATGCATAAGCCTGAGTTTAAATTATATTTAAATTAAAAATAGATTTTTAAGTAGTATCTTTTTTGTTGTTGTTCTACGCTACTTGACACCAGTAAACAAAGTTATACTTGAGTGATTTTAAAACAATCTTCCAATTTTTTTTTTTTCTTTTAAGTTTACGCGTTTCAAATGTGACAACCACAAATTCTCGACAGATTTGTAATTATTTATGCTGTTACATAGACTGTCAACGCGCAATGCGCGCATGCGCATGCAACCAATTTAAACTTCACACCCCAATTACTTGAAATAACATTGTGCTGCATTCAAAATGGAATTTATAGCATTTCGATGTCAAATTGTTGTCGACGATGACAGAAGCGACAAAAACTGCATATAATCATTTTTTGTTCTGCTCCATTTCACTGCTGCTGCTGTTTGCTGGCTGGTTTAGTTTTCTTTATATACATTTTTTTAATTAAATATGTTTATTCATTCTGTAATTTTCAAGATTCAGCATTTCTTATATGCATTTCATCTCTTTTTCTTTCCTTGCTCTTCTTCTTTCAATTCATTGACTATTGACTGCCTTGACTTGCATTGGGTTGGGTCGTCATTGTCGGAAGTTTTTAATTGGGTTCAAGTGGCTTTTTAGCATATAAATATTGTATATTTATATGCAGTATACATACATATGTATATTGCAACATATAAAAAAAAATGTATCTAAATAAGCAAAATATTTTGTTTAACTGAAATACATACATATATGTTGTACTACATCATTGTGCTTATCGCAGTCTTAAATATCGATTTCGTTGTTATCTATATAACTGATAAGCGTCTGAAATAATGTACATATATAAATGGTAGGTGTATTTATCTACAAAAAGAGCAAAATAAAAGTATTACGAATATTGGGACTAATACATTTTGCTTTCTTACCTCTTTATGAGTCTAAATGTATCTATAATTGTACACTCATCACATTTCTTTGAAATAATTCTGTAAAGTATGTGTGTGCGTGTTTATATCTTTTTGTTGGTTTATAATATCGACGTGTAAAGTGTCGCTATTTAATAATATTTAATGCTTTTTGTCGTGGTAGGTAAACAACATACAAATTCATACCAACGCCCTGTGGTCTACAATAGTACGACGTGCTTTTATAGCTTGTTCGTTAAGGGGCATAGAAGAGAAGAAAGCGCATTAAGCACATTTTTATTAGTAGTTACCATTGTCTTTGATACACTACACTTGAAAATGATTGGCATATATGGGCATGAAATTGAAAAGTATCTAAAAAGGTATCTAATATTTAAAGTTATAAAACTTTATACATCTTTTACAATTTTAATCTACCAGTTACTTTTTATTGCTCTTGATTCAACATTAGATTAAGAACTATTCTATGAATTTTAGCTTTTATAAACTATTTAGCAATTTTTACGGGTCCTATTAATAATATTTAGATTGAGGGAATTAATGTATCTTTTAGTTATTTATATAGATATATTGTATTGAACTTAATTCTATATTAGATGTATCAAAATACAAATTTATTCAAGGCAATAATTTACATTGATTCTAGAGAACGTTTTTGGATTCAGAAAAAAAAAAATATTATGCCTGAAAATAATAAATTAAATTTATTTCTTTTAATAAACAGTATATTGGCTTTAGTGCCGATGATTCTTTTTTAATTTGACTAAATATTTCTACGTGTTTTTGTTTTTTCATGTCGGTATGCAATAAATTATGTGGGCGCTGTTATTGTGCCTCTTGGCCAAATATACAAAGATACACATACACACACCCACCTATGAAAAACGACAAACACGATATACAACTCTTTGCAATCGTAGATTAGCATGCTTTTTGTGTTATTGAAACAAAAAAATGAAAAAAGAAAAACTAACATTGTTAAAGGAGCAGTGACCATTTGCTATGTGTATTGTTTGGGTGTGGCGTCGCAAAGCTATTTAGTCTAATCAGCGACGTTATTGACTTTGACGTCGTCATTGTTCCTCACACTGCTCGAATCATCTTCAGCGCGTCACTCGATTCATTGATTTTTTTGAAACTACTTGACTTGAACAATAATTACCCACAAGCAGATTCTTGTTTTTTTATTTTGCAAATATATTTGCCGGTTGTTTTTTTTTTTTTTTTTTTTTTTTTTGCAAAAAATCAAAATGGAAAAAATGGAAAGAAGCCATTATGATTCACGCTTCATTCAAGAATAGCTACGAAAAAAAAATCAATTAATATGCAAAATAAATAAATACAAATGCCGTTTTTACTATGAAACTTTATTTGATTTATATTTATTTATAACATGCTAAAAAATATTTTTTTAGAGAAAAATATTAAAAAGTAACTTGTATATTTTTTTTTCTCAAATCCAAACGTTGTGGGAAAATTCATTTTAAAATTGAAAATTAAAAGTTGTATCTTAATTGCAATATAACAATATAAAAATCCACGTGCCTTTCATTGCCATGCCGTCTCAATTTTCGCATATTTACCGCATCTAGCCGGGATGGCCCTGACACGCTGCGCCGCCCAATGACATCATCTGTGCAAGCTTAACGCGAGCAAATACATCTTCACTATGTTTGTATGTACATACTTGAATACAGGCAATGGTGGCATGTGTTAGTAGTAAAGTAATGCGTCATCTTGACGTCGCCGTCGTTGTTATTTGTTGTCATCAGTGCTGCTGTTTTTTTTTTTTTTTTTTTTTGTCAAGTGTCCGTAGCGGCATTTCGCCGGTCAACAGCGGTTTGGCTTATAACGCAGGTTTAAATGGTCATTAAATATTTTTTGTTTTTTGTTTTATAGGCGAGTCGTGTGTTTTTTTCAAGATTTGTTATACATTTGACCTAAATAAAATATTAAATTTGACATTTATCTTATTGACGAACCAAATAGATATTGAAGAGCCTTTAAAATATTATTTATGCCTAAGTAATATTAATTCAGTATTTTTCTGCTAATATGTATATATTAAAAATATAAATATAATTGAAGAAAATGTGTTTTCAAAGTTTCTTATAATTGATAAGTGAATGTGTCATCAAAGTAATTTTCCAGGTGGTAACATATGAAACCGCTTGTAATAAAGATGTGGTTCAAAGTAATGTTCATCGCTAGCTATACGTTCTTTCTATCGCTTAGACAATTTGTGTATGCCACGCCAAAGGAATTGTTGGCTTTTTCTTAGCGAAGTGCGTATCCCATCTAAGCGAACAAGTAAATTTCTATTGAAACCAAGTCTGGTGAATAAGCCGCATGCTAAAGAACTTCTCAACTAATGTGATGGTGCAAAATCGTGCAGGAAAATCACTTTGGGTTGCCCTTTTTGATATTCTCATATATCCTTTTCTAAATTTTTGGGTTTTTTGCATGGAAAATTTATTGTTTCTTATTTTTGGAACTATAAATCCCAACAAAATATTCCGAAGGTTGGAACGCATAAAAAGGCGCCCGAAAAACTTAATATTATTGGTATAGCCCCTCTTCTATGCGTCAAAAGGTATAACATCAAATTTTTTTTTTTGGTCTTACAGTTTGTATGAACCGCGCCACACTTATAGCCCCCATACAAACTTACCACTTTTTTTCGATTTTTGTATGAAAATAATTATTGTTTTTGGAATGTATTTACTACAGATTGGGTAAAAGCACTTATAAAGGCACCCAATATGAAAAGCAAGGTGCCACGCACATTTTTAGGTATAGCCCCTATACAAACCTAGCGCCTATTTTTGAGTTTTTGTATGAAAATAATTCTTATTTATGAATATATATTTACTCCAATCTGGGTAAAATCAGTTCTACTGTCAACCTATGAATATACAATCGATATGACAAGGATCGGACCCCATACAAACACACCTTCTATTTTCTATTTTTTCAAGAAAATGTTTTTATACATATCTCCATTTTTAGCTTAAAATTTTACTTATATGTTTCTAATTTGAGCCCCTGCAACTTGAGTTGTCCCCACCCAACTCCTCTTGGGAATTATAATCTACATCAATTTATATTGTATAATCATGTATTTCGTACTGAGTCTAAGCAAAACTGATACTTTGTTTAAATACGCTCGTACTGCATTTTTAAGACCTTGTTATAATTTACTAAACTAATTTTAAAACAATGCGTCTTTCTTTGTCTATATAAAGTATTCGTAAACGTACATACAAACGTTTAAGTACAGTGCTCGCTCAGTGTCTATTGAATTCATATATCAATATAGAATAATTTAATTAATGCCCTTGTGGCTTACACTGCTAGCTACCCTAGCTGGCCCTATTTATTTAGTTAGCTAACTGATAACAAAAATATTAAACGATTATTTTGTTGTGTCTTCCGCATTGACATGATATTCTGACTTTTAACGCTGTACATATTCACTTTGCGGTTTCATGTATGTCAACGTCTAAATTTACAATTGCGAAATTTTTACACAGACGTACGGATATACTTTGTAGTTTTTTTTTTTTTTGTACTTGCATAAACAGAAAATAATTAAATTTGATACAATTGACACATTTTTTCGCGCCTTTTTTTTTTTTTTTTTTTTTTGTTACACCCTTTCATAAGTAAATTTTATTTTGATTGATTGAAATATTGTAATATGTATTTTTGCATGCTGATGAATGAATTTTGAAAAGTTAAAAACAGAAAAAGAAGGAAAAAAACGCAGTTGTATATTGTATTTTGATATCATTGACATAAAAATATATCCCGCGATGATTGCGAAACGCTGTTGTTGTATCAAATTATGCGTATTAAGCATTTCTTATCACATATTTAGTTATGTTGTACGAGTACATTTCTATATTTATACAATAAATGCAGTTTAGCGTAACGAATATAATATTAAAAAAATTCCCATAAGCATTCATGATCTCATTTCGTATGGCTGCTGTCAGTAGTCAGATTGCCGCTTGGAATCTCATTCATTTGTACAATCGTGGAATTTACTTTATTTGACTAAAAAGCAACCGTACATATTATATAATTATTGAGTCATTTTGCATTTTTTCTAATTCTTACAATTAGCTTAATTATTAGATTATGGGACGGACTTCATTGTGTCTTTTTCAGCCAGCAAGTATTACAAATATCACAGTTTATTCTGTATGCATCATCAATGAAAATAATAAATTATTTTATACGTTTTCGAATGTATGCTTTGTGATATCATTGCCAGTAAAATTGACTCTGATAAGATTATGTCTCATATTTTTATTATTATATTTATTTGTAAAAAAATACAATAAAAATTAAGTATCGGTATTAGTGTTGAAAAACAAGTGATTTTTCGAAATGATTCAAATTTTGTTTAGATCTAATTAAAGTTTAGTTATTATATAGTCCGTCATAGCTACTTTATACCAAGTTTGCATTATTTGTATTGAAAAATCGATTTAAAGCTGCACAAATAATCGAACCGATTTATACAAAAAGCTAAATATTGAAACAAATTTTCCATATATTATATTTAGAAAGCAAAAAGCATAAGCAGAGCTATACGTCATAAGCGTTGTTTTCGATAATTCGATTCCTGTAAATCGATTTATCAATGCGAACGGAAACGTAGTGGAAACGCAACAGACTTTTTCAAATATCGTTTTTTATCGATAGTAAAATTGTTGGAAAAATTAAAAAAATTGTTTATGGAAATTAAATAATTTTGAATACTTATAAAAAATCCAAATCCTTAAAAACATTCAGAAATAATATTATTGCCTCAGTAAACGAGTTTACACTCTTCCGTAGACCTCATAAAGTATATATATATATATATTCTTGATCAGCTCGATGGGATGAGTCGATCTTGCCATGTCTGTTTATTTTAACTCAATTTTCTCGGAGACTACTGAAAATATTTTGCTGAAATTTGATTATTTCCGATTTTTTTTTTTTTTGAATATCTGCGTTTTAAGCTTAAAATTTGATACCAATATTGTTGAATTGTATCAGACCATTGATCTCCACTCATCCCATACCAAGCCACTGATGATTTCACATATCTCTTTAAAAATTGGTGTAACGGGTATTTAAGCTTCGGTTTCACCGTTGTCAAAGTTTTTCCTTGTTTTTCATAGAATTTTAGTTAATGGCATTGCTCATAATTTTGTTTGGATTGCGCATACAAAAATGGTACACAAAAAAAAAAAACTATGTTTGCTGTTGATAAGAAAAACATGTTGATAAGATTTCAAATGTATGGAAGTATGAGAAATGTTGCACCTGTAATTAGGTCGTCTTTTAGTTAGTTGCCTTACATCTCAATTTAGCGGTTTTTTTTTTAAATAGATAAGTGCAGTAAAACGAACAGAATTTTGTCAGTTTTGAAAGAGTAACTATTGCGTTTCTTTATATTTGTATACCTACGAGTAAATGTACCGATAGTGATTTTTATGGTTCTTAGTAAATAAACTTTGTATGTTTTAAGTTTCGAAATTTAATTACAATCATTTAACTTCTTTCTAAAATATATGATATGTACTTATTTGTAACTACGATGACTAATTTTTATAAAGTATGACCTTACTGATTGGAAAATTTTACCAATTTATGGTTTAAGTTTATCTTGAAATTTGTTTTTTTTTAGATTTATATCAGGAGTACCTAAACTATATGTATTTTATTTCAATGTCAGTAATTGTAACGCTTAAATTGATTTTATGTCTTAAATGGTTTGTACCTTTGGAATGTGAAGGGAATTTATGATTCATTTTTAGCCTTGATATATTATACCAATTTTTATATTAAAAATGAATTACGTTTATTTTTTTCATTTAATTTATTAATTTAATTTATAACTCAATGCCAGAAAAAAATATTTGACTGTCTTTATTATTTATAATACACAAACACTGAGATTTGAATAAAAAACTTAACTAAAAAGTCAAATACGATATTCTATGGAATCATTTGCGGTTTATGTGAGTCATCAATCATACGCAACGTTGTACAGTTAACCCAATTTGAATCATAAATGGTTTTATGGCACAAATGGCTTTCCGAATTGATTGATTACGCTATTGGCGCTATTTTCGGGCCTATTTTTCAGCAACTACGAAATTTGTCTGAGTTTAAAAATAATCGAAATTTTTTAATTTAATTTTTTTTTAATATAGCTTGGTGAAATTTTATACTTTGTTAGCATTTATTCAATACACAATACAATAATTTATTTTTCATAATAATAGAATAAAATATTCATAAAATAAATTAAAATATGAAAAACGTGAAGCTGTTGCATTGTTAATTAAAATTCAAAATATGCAAATCGAGTATATCCGAATATATGTGAATAGGTAAGAGCGTAGGGTGCTGCAAAAAAAACAAAATGATTTATAAGTATAAATGAGGCGCAGCTTTAATGTTGGGCGATTACATTTTTTTTAATTTTATTTAAAATTGTTTCAACTATACAAAATTTATATTATTTTTTCCCCATTTTACTTCCATTAATACCTATAATATATAATATGTACCCGAAATCGGTTAAAAAGGAAACTCGAAATAAATACAATTGGAGTAACTCAAGTCTACTGCTAGGAAAATGATCAACTCGACTCGTTTAAATTCGGTATGAGTCAACTCGGGTATGTCAACTTCAACTCAAATCGAATCGGATACTCGATTAAGTTGATCGGATTCTCGATTATGCAATAGTTTTAGTATTGATTAAAATTATAATAGAATCTCATTATAAAATAGTTTTGACACTCAAAATATTAAGTCTAGGAGTTAATGCATAGGCTTTTGCGTTTGGATTGCCGTAGTTCAAGTCCCAATAAATCATTCGGATAATCGAACGAAACAGTCGGATAACCAAAACTACGGACACTCGGTTTAGAAATTACTCGTTTATTCGATTAAAAAAGTGAGCTAAATCGATTATTCGACTCATCGGCTCGAGTAAGTCAAGACTCGATTATATCTGTTTTTCGGGTTAATCGCTGCAGGGCTCTACTTTAACTTTATGCGGGCCCTATTTGGTTAGTTCGTTTTACATTTTAAGTTAATAATAATAATGCTAATCACGTTTGGTGGATAGTCATTATTATATTCAACATAAGCATGAAGCATAATAGAAAGCCAACAAATGCTCCAATCCACTCTAAGCTTTTATTTTACTCTTGTTATTTTAGTTCTGGTCACGCTATAAAGCCATAATACAAAAAAAAAAATACAATTCATAGTAACATAATAGAAGTACAATTTACTGCTGAGAGCATAAAAGATCAACTTGTTTATAGTCAATAGCGCACCGTATTACAAATGCATGAGAGGGTATTAAGACTATGCTGTGCGCAAGCGGGCAACAGCCAGATACATGGCTCTTCTTAGTTACTATAACGACGACGTAATCACTTCAGATATACCACTTCACAAAGCTATGTATAAGTTTTTAAAGTAGTTTTACTATGTTAGTATTGTATATATGCTTCTTCTTCTTCAACTGATGCGGTGTAGCAACAACATTAATGCCAACAACAGCCAACAACATCTATTTCAACTTAGCCAACTTCATTTTGTTTGAATTATTCTCGGTTTTGTTTTACTCAACAACGTACTTGTCGTTGTCGTTGTTGTTGTTGTTTTGTATCTATATGTATACTCGTATCTACAATTGTATAAAACCCGGCTTGATTCAACATAGTCATGTTTGTTTGTCTTTTGTTCAGTTGCTTTAGATACACGCAATATAAATATAAGCAGATACATACAGTGTTGCAGTGAGCGGGGGTTTCTACTAATAAAAGTTTTAAACAGAAATATTCTACCTACACCACTGTTTAAATAAATATATACTAGCATGCAAAAACAGTTTTTTTTTTTTTTTTTTTTTTTGTAATTTTTATTTATTGTATTTTTATTATTTCCAGCAGTTTTTTATCTGCTTTTTTTTAACATACTTAATAAATTAAATTTGCTTTGGTGTAGTTAACATAAAAATGGTTTATAGAATTTGTTGGTAAATACACTGAAAAAAAAAAATATATAAAAATCAAGGAAAAACGTTAACTTCGGTGGAATCAAAGCTGAAGTTCACCAGGTGGATTGAATTTCACGATGAATTTGGTCAAACTTGTATGGATACTTTATGTTATATTTGCCCGATCTTTACCAAATCGGTAGTGTTCACTAAGGCGGACATTGGAATTGATTTTACTAAATTTAAATTGGATCCATTCGGAAAAAAAAAATGTTCCAATACAAAAACTCAAAAATGGGCGGTAACTTTTTATGGGTGCTGTACTTAAAAATGGGCATAGGACCTTGGATTTGATATGGATGACATAAGAAGTGTTTTTACCAAATTTAGAACGAATATTTATAAATAATACCTATTTTCATACAAAAATTCGAAAATGGGCGGTAAATTTGTATGGGGGCTATGCCTAAAATTGGGCACGGTACCTTTTTTTCTGACATACAAACTGCATAGTACCAAATAGCTTAACTTCAAAATTTCTTGTCAATATCTTAAAAACATTATGAGTAAAACGCATCGCAACAGCCAGACAGATGGTCGTATAGCAAATGGTGTCTAAAAAACTTTCAGTGTATTACTTATTAGCTCAACTAAACCAATTGCAACACAAAATTTTATTGTATTAAAACCAAAAGAAGCAAACTCGATTAAAATTCTTTAAAAAAACCAATGATCTATGAAATAGTATAAATTTTTTTTTATCCATTTATGTACTTCATGAAAAAAATAGTGAAGACTGTGCCTGACATGAGATGACAAACAAAGTTCAAATTATGCCAGCTTGAGACAAAAAAAGCATAAGAGAGTTTTTTTTTTTTGTGCTAGTAGTGCTTTATATTTCACAATCAACTCAAAATTACACTCGACTCCTTGAAGAAGAAGAATGAGTTAAAAGTCAATTGTAAAACCACAAACCCCAAACCACAAGAGCTCTGCTGCTAACTTCTACTTATTTCCGGCGAATTTGAACTTTTGGCTTTTCACTCAGTTGCAACTGATGAATATTGTGTATGATGATGATGATGATTGCTCAAGCAAGAAGCTAAAATGGATAACTTTAGTAAAAGATCAGCAGTAGCAGTTTATTTTAAAGCTGTAAGCTCAATGCACACCACAAACATTGAAACGAAGAGTTGAGTGCAAAGTTGAAACACAACTGAAGCGAAGCGTTGAAACTTCTTCAGACGTCAGCACATTGAATTTAGGTCGAAATAGCAAAGTTCTTCACGCTTTGCTTGTTATTTTGTAGTTTTTATTTATTTAAATCTTTCATTCATTTTTTGTTTGTTAGATACTTTAATAATATCTTCTTGCTTCAAGAGACTCTCACTCCTCAAACTTGCTCATTCACTTATTGCTGTATCTCTCACTCTGTCCCCTTAGGCAAATTTTGTTGTAAAACCACAACAAAAAAAGAAAAAAAAAACCTTTAAGAATAAAGAAAGTATGAAAAACTGTTTTTCGGGTTAGAAGCACACAAACACACTAACACACACACACAATAAAATGACAACGCTCGAAATTTTATTTTGTCTTAGGTTCGAAAGTGTCTGCTGAGGTTTATGCGATTCAGTTAAGCGATGCTTTTTTACACGGAAGGTTTCCATAATAGTTCATGTCTAGAGCAGCAGCGCATAGCAAGTGAGGGTGATAGTGCAGGAAGCGGAAATGGCGGTCAACGACAAGTTCAGAAGGTACCGTTTGAAAAAGATTTCGTAACTACTTCTCCAGCCAGTTACAGATTTTATGAGGAAGAGTTTTGAAATGGATTGCAATGAAAAGTATCTTAAAGATACTTTTATAAAAGTCAAATAGATACTCAGCGTATATCAATTGTATCTATTTTATTCAGTTTATAGAACTTGTGAAAAATAAATCAGCCGATTTTTATGAACACTTGAATATACATTATCCATGCTGTCTGTCAACTGTAAAACAAAGCATACCAGCTGTTTTGTATCTTGTATCTGCATATCTTCAAAATTAATCTCAAGTGTATGCAACTTGAGCTGAAACTTACGACATCCATCGTCATAAAGGAAATGTCAAGAGAACTTCTGTAAAATGCTTCAATGCCCACTCGAACTTAAATGAATGAATTGGTGTGTAGGAGGCTTTTGTCTCTTAGAGGCTGACATTATCAAACGCTGGCGATCGTTTGGCTATTCCTTTATACATTAAACTCACTTAAGTTGTACTACAAACTTGAATGGCCAATTTTTTTTGAAGCACAATGAAAGCAGCGTCCAAATATTTAGAGCTGTCATTAGCAGCAGCTGTCTGCTGCTTGCCATGAATTGAGCACAAAAGCTTAGAGATTTTTTTGAAGAAAAAAAAAATAAAGCCAAAGTAATTATAAGCTAGCACAAAGAAGAAACGTACGAATGAACAACTTTAAAAAATAAAATAGAAAATAAAAACCTATAACAGTATTTTATTTAATTTTCATAATTACATTTTTTTCATCTTTTGCTTTTACAGACTGCACAGCATGGCTTCCCACATAAGCCTTCGGCATTGGCCTATGATCCAGTCTCTCAGCTCATGGCCATCGGTACACAAACGGGCGCCATTAAAATCTTTGGACAGCCTGGTGTTGAGTTTTATGGACAACACACGATGGTCAATAACTCTGCAACTGAACTGAATGTACAATTACTTGAATGGGTTTACGGTACGGGACGTGTACTTTCGTTGACAGCATCGAATCAATTGATTTTATGGGAACCAGTTGGCACTACATTAGTTGCCATCAAAAGTTTACCATTCGACGGTAAATTGAAAAAGGTTTCGTCGTTGTGTTGCTCGTTAAACAAAGACATTGTTTGGATTGGCACTGAAGGTGGCAATATTTATCAATTTGATTTGAAGTCGTTCAGCATACGAGAACCGGTTATTTATCATGATGTGGTACTAGAACAAGTTCCACCTACGTATAAACTAAATCCAGGTGCGATTGAATCAATACGTCAACTGCCGAATGCATTGAATCAATTGTTGATTGCATACAATCGTGGCTTATGTGTGCTTTGGGATTTGGAGACTTCTTCAGTTGTGCGTGCATTTGTAGCGCCGGGACATGGACAGAGCGTAGGTCTGTATATAAGTGAGACAGGCAAACACTTTACATGGTATCACGCAGATGGTTCATATGCTACTTGGGAACTCAATAGCACCGATGTGCCGAAAAATGTTAATTATGTGCCTTATGGACCAGATCCGTGTAAAAGCATAAATCGTTTGTACAAGGGAAAGAGAGGGTAGGTTTTTAGTTTTGTTTAGTTAAAAAAAAAAATATTTAAATTTCTATTTCATTTAACTTTATAGCGACGTCGATGTGGTTATTTTTTCGGGTGGCATGCCACGCTCTGCCTATGGTGATCACAATTGCGTTTCTGTGCACGCTAGCGACGGAAATAAAGTGTGCTTGGATTTCACTTCTAAAGTTATTGATTTCTTTGTCACTTACGCAAAAGATACACAGGACGATTCGGCGCAAGTGCTTATAGTGCTTTTAGAGGAGGAGCTCTGCGCCTATGATCTCACCGATCCAAAAATACCGGTAGTAAAGGCGCCATACCTACATTCGGTACATGCCTCGGCAGTAACTTGCAATTATTTGGCTTCACAAGTTTCACAAGAAGTGTACAATAAAATACTGCGTGCTGGCAATGCACAAGATGTGGATTGCAGCAACATTGATTGGCCTATAACGGGTGGTGTTTTGAATGAAGAGAGCGCTGCTGAAGATGTTGGCGTTGATGAGGCAACAAAGGAGTATGAAGTATTGTTAACTGGACACGAAGATGGTTCAGTGAAATTCTGGGATTGTACAAGCGTGGTGCTTATGCCGATATACAATTTTAAGACCGCAAATATCTTTGGAACTGAAAATCAAGATGACATTCCATTGGATTCAGTAGAACAAGTAGATGAATCGGAACCACCATTCCGTAAAGCTGGGCTCTTTGATCCTTATTCAGATGATCCACGTTTAGCCGTCAAGAAAGTTGCATTCTGCGCAAAAGCAGGACAGTTAATTGTTGGTGGTACCGCAGGTCAGATTGTTATTGCCAATTTTGATGCTACAGAAGATACCGAACGTGCTGGTTTGAAAGTTAGCACCATGAATTTGGTCAGTGATCGTGATGGATTTGTATGGAAAGGACATGATCAGTTAAATGTGCGCGCTAATCTGTTGGAAGAAAATGCTGCGCCTGTTGGTGAAGGTAGTGTGCATGTGACTGGTGTTTTGCAGGTGCTGCCACCGGCAAGTATTACTTGTTTAGCATTGGAAGCCAATTGGGGTGTAGTATCTGGCGGTACTGCACATGGTTTAGTGTTATTCGATTTTAAGAACTTTGTGCCGGTCTTTCATCGTTGTACATTGAATCCAAATGGTAAGTGCGATATATAAGGTAATAGGTATTTGTTTTTTAATAACAAAAACGCTTTTCTTATAGATCTAACCGGCGCTGGTGAGCAATTGTCGCGTCGCAAATCATTCAAAAAATCGCTGCGTGAATCATTCCGCAAATTGCGCAAAGGGCGCTCAACACGCAACAATCCCAGTACTCAAGTACCGACAACAGTATGTATCATTGAAGTTACTTTGTTTTTAATATGTATCCCATTGTGTGAGACTAATTTAAATATCTAAATCACAGCTTGAATCACGTCCTATTGAACGTCAAGTGGAGGCACGTTCTAATGACGATGGCATGGGTTCAATGGTGCGCTGTCTGGTATTTGCTAAGACCTACATTACAAATGGTAATTGAATTTATAAATTTTGAGATGCTATTTACTTAATCTTTTGTTTATACAGTCAACATCACTTCACCGACACTATGGTCTGCTACAAATGCCAGCACCGTATCCGTTTTTCTATTGCACTTACCACCAGCACAAACTGCCGCAACTGCAGTGCCACCAGCAAGTGGTGCTCCGGCTGTACAACAACCACGTCGCATTTCAGCACAACTCGCCAAGGAAATACAACTCAAGCACCGTGCACCAGTAGTTGGTATTTCTATTTTCGATCAAACTGGTTGCCCGGTAGATCAATTAAACGGTGGCAATGGTACACCGCCACATCGTGTACTCATCGCTTCCGAAGAACAATTTAAAATTTTCTCATTGCCGCAGCTAAAACCACTTAATAAATACAAATTAACCGCACACGAAGGTGCGCGCATTAGACGCATACATTTTGGCTCATTCGCATGTCGTGTACCGCATGATTTAATACAAAGTGCTAGTGGTGGCAGTCCAACAAAATCGACAACACGTTCACATGAAGGTGGCGGAGATGCCAATACAAGCGGTGCTTCCGGTGCTGCTGCTGCTGTTGAGCTATATCATGAAATGGCGCTCATATGTCTGACTAATATGGGTGATATAATGGTGTTATCTGTGCCGGAACTAAAACGACAATTAAATGCAGCTGCTGTGCGACGTGAAGATATCAAGTAAGTAGTAGCATTGTATATTGTGGTTGTTTAGGTCAAAACTTGATAACAGAACGAATGATGTGTGTATTTATAATATAAATATTTGTTTACAGTGGCATCTCCTCACTTTGCTTTACTAATGCTGGTGAAGCGCTCTACATGATGAGCTCATCGGAATTGCAACGCATCTCTTTGGCCACATCGAAAGTGGTAAAACCATGCGGTGACATTGAAGTTGAAAAGCTAGAACCACCTGAAGAGCCAAACGCTGATGATGAAGATGATGATGAGGAGGAAGAGGATACAGATAGCGTTAAAGCGGTCATTGCAGATCCACCAGTACCGAAGGAGCGTGTTGTAAAACAACAACAATTAGAAATTAATGTTGAAAGTAATGGTTTGACAAATGGTTTAGGAGGAGGCAGCAGTATTGGTGGTAGCTCACCGAATCGTGCAAATGAAACAATAACAAGTTCGATTGGTGATATCACAGTGGATTCAGTGCGTGATCATTTGAATACAACAACAACGACGCTATGCTCGACAACAACAGAGGAAACAGTTGGTAGGTCTTTGTGAAATAGTTTTAAAGTTTTAAAGAAATATTTATGTGCTTTTGTGTTTACGTTTTGAAAAAAAAGAAAATTCATTTACATAAAAACAATGTTGCCGTTAAATATCACTTTTTTTTCATTAGTGTGTTCCAGCTTTGTCTGTCTGTGGCTTCTAAATGTTTTAAAGTTGCTTTGATTTTTTTTTATTAAAAATTAAATTTTTATTTATTTTTTTAGGCAAGCAACAATAGTCCGCATGCACTACATTTTATTGTAATTTATTTCTAACTAAAAATTTAAATTAAGAAACTAAACTATTTTGAAACTTTTTTGCATGTCGTCGCATAGCTTTAGCAACAAAGGCCAATTTTTATAATTAAAAAAAAAACAAAAGCATAGATTTATAAGTTTACTATATATATACTCTGTTCCTAAAACTAATTCACAGGACGTCTTTCGGTGCTTAGCACACAGACAAATCAAACACTGACCACTGTACCGCTAAAGGATATTACAGATCTGCATATGCCCAACTTTATTGAGTTGTCTCCGAATAGGTAAGCTATTTTCTATATTTGGTAATATGAATTATAATTTATATTCTAATATAAATTTTTCTTAATGTATAAATTCTAATTTTCAAAATTTTCTCCATAGCAATTCTACCGAAACCTCCACAAGTTCTGTTGTCATCAAATCGGTTATAACAAGCATTTCACACGAGAAGACAAATGGTGAAGCAGAAACTGTAACAACAAAAACAACAACGCATGAAGAAAGCCACATATAAAGCATGTTCGATATAATTAATAACCCTACACAACTTACAAAGCCAACAACATATCATATACGAAAAAGAATATTGACAATGCATGCTATACACCCGCGCACACACATACAACATGCAAATAAAAAAAAAAGCAAGAAAAGCGATTTTAAAATATGTTTCTTAGTGCTTAAGTTTTAATTAGTTTGTAAACAATTGACACTTGACAGACACATCTAAAAATCAAATACGTTACAATATCAATGTATCGTCCATTTCTTCTATTAAAAAAAAATAACAATCTGCTGGACAATTTAAAATGCAATTCGAAATATTTCTAAGTTAGTTTTAAAAATGCGCTAATTTCTTACTTTCGACAACATTTTGCTTTAGACAATTTTCGTTTGCAGTATTTTTAAACCGCTTCCATTTTTTAGACACAATATCTAAATACATAAAACGTTAATTAAGTAAATTCGATATTAAATCGTATACAACTACTTATACATACATATATATATATTTATAGAGTTAATAACTTTGGGAACATACGAAAAGTACAATGAACAACATATGCCTTACATATTTTACTATGCAGGAATTTTTTAAAAATTGTTTTTATTTTTTTGATAAACATTTACACAAATATTGTAAAAAAAAGAGTATTAAATTATTTAAAAATTTTCTATTTTAGAGAACAGACAATCGTTTAGTTTGTTTTGTTATTATTACATGTTATTGCATTTGAAATTTAAATGAAAAAAAACTTTCTATTAGTTACAAATTACGCTCTTTAACTGTTGGCATTTGAATTTGAATATGCGTTTCACACAAATACAGCAGTTCATCTATTAATATAAATATATAATTATACTATTTTTTATCTACAAAAAAAATGTATTTTTTGTATACATATATATGTACATGTTTGATATTTATATGTAAAAGAAATTCAATATAAAATTTTTAGTTTGGTAAAAAAAAAAACACCAAGAAAAAAATTGTGTGTGGATTGCTAAAAAAATTTTAGGTTGTAATAATCGGAGATCTAAGATCAAAAAAAAAACTTCACAAGGAATCTTCAGAAAATACCATGAATTAAATTTCGAATTGTTTTGTAGCATCCACTACTCGTCAGATTTAGTTTTCTTTTGGCTTGTGGCTGTTCTCACATTTAAAAAAACTTTTGAGAGGCAACAATTTTTATTGGAAGAAGAGTAATAAATGCTTATGGTGTTTCAAAAGTAAAATCTTTTTTTTTTTTTTAACGTCAATACCATAAGTTTAATAAATATATTTAGCAAATAATGTCTTGATTTTGAACGACTGGGAAACGATTTGTTGACTGAAGAGAAGGTTCAAACCAAACACGATAAAAAAAGTATTTCGGTAAAAAAAAAATACATCGTTCAAAATTGTTCGTGGCAATTTTGTAGTAAATTTAAATTTAAACGGCTATATTCAGTTTCTCAGATATTTGTAAGGAATTAAAGGGACGTCGTATACCCTATAAAGTATATATATACTTGATCAGCTCGATGAGACGAGTCGTTTTACTCGGAAACTACTGGAGATATTTAGCTGAAATTTCAAACTTAAGCCTTTCTCGGGAACGACCAGCTCAAGTTGAAAAATGAAAGTACCACGCCCATTTTTAGGTCTAGTCCCCATAGAAAATGGCCCTTCATTTTCGAATTTTTGTATGAAAATGTTATAATACATTTTTATATACACTCTAAATTGGGTAAAATCACTTTTAATGTCAACCAATGTCAAAACAAATATGCCACGCTCATTTTTAAAAAATATCCCCCAAGCAAACTTAGCACCCATTTTCAAATTTTTGTTTGAAAATGGATATTATTTAGGAATGTTTTGACTCCAAATTGGGTAAAAACACTTCATATATCATCCAATATCAAAACCAAGGTACCACGCCCATTTTTAGGTATAGGCCCCACATAAACTTATCGATTATTTTCGATATTTTTTTTAATATCTTTATTTTTAGCTTAAAATTTGGTACCAAAATTGTGTCTAAACTTAAGTTGTATCAAACCATTGATGTGTGACGGGTATTTAGGCTTCGGTTCCAGCGATGTTAACGTTTTTCTTATTTGAAATGCAAATGTCTGAACTAAATGTGGGTTAAACTAGATAAATAAATTAAAAGCTATAAATTTTTATATTTAAAAATAACGGTAGGAAAACAAAAAAGTGCTGCCAGTGCCAGAGTTCATGTCGTAAAATCTCGATAACTGATTACTATCGATTATCGGTCATGCGATCGTTTCTGTGCGGTTATTCTCATAATCGCTAACCGGTAACTACGGTAACTATGCGGTATGGTCTGCGCCGATTTGTATCTTCGTGTCTCTCCAACTCCATTCGCATTTCTTACGGCGTTCAAAGAAGATGTACGTAGCGGGTTGTTGATTAGTTTTGTGTTGTGCGGAGTTGTTTGTAACGACGCGATTCAAAATAGGAATAAAGTGCATTTTGCACAAAAATAAAGCAAATTTTGTGCATAATCTTAAAGTTAATTTTGTATTTAAATGAAATAAGAATGTAAACGCGCAAAAGGATTCTAACTATTGCTGCGTATGTGCGTGTCGTGAGGAAGCTGCCGCTTCGTATCGTGTCTCTGTGTGTATATTAGCAGCTTCAGCAACAAACAAGCCAGGCTTACAAAAAAAGGGCAAAAAAGCAGAGAAAAATTTTCAAGCCAAATTCAGTAATACCAAGAGATACATACAAAAAGCGAGTGCGCAAAAAAAATACAAAAAAAAAAAAACGACAACAACTACAACGACGTCGTTCGTAAAGTAAACTGCGCTTGGCGCTTTTAGTGTAGGCAGACAAAGCAGAAGTTGTAAGAAAAAGCTAAAAAAAAAAATAAAAATAAAAACGAAAAAGTGAAGTTAATACGCAAAAATTTGTTTAAACAATTGGCGCGGCGGCGGCACACGTTTGTTGTTTTCTTTAACCTTTTATTTATTTTTTTTTTAATTTTGCCTGTGCGTGCGTGTTTGTTTATGGATGTTTTTTTTTTGTATTTCTCTCACATTTGTGCTTCGTTTTTGTTTTAAGTGTGTATAAAAAAATATGCATGTATGTATATTGTGCAGCAAGGAGTAAGAAGTGCTCGTAAAGACACAAACAAACAAATAAGGCTATAAGGCAGCAACATCCCATTCGATCCCAGCTTACAAAATAAAAGGATAAACGAAGCAAAGCAAAAGGTGAGTTAACCATGCAGCAAAACATTTATGGTTTTTAAAAGGGTTCGCCTTAAGGGTCTGTGTTCGTTACGTGTTGCATGCAGCTCTTTAGGACTGTCTACAAGTTTTATTTTTAAATTTTAACGATTTTTTTTTCCATTTGAAAACGATATTTATAAAATGATAGAGTTGGTTTGGTAACAAGTTGCATTTTAGTACCCATTACATATAGCGTAAACGGGTATACTTAGTTTGTCGGAAAGTTTGTAACGCACTAAAAGAAGACATCGTAGACCCCATAAGGTAAATATATATTCTTGATCAGCTTGATGAGACGAATCGATCTAACCATGACCATCTGTCTGTTACGAGGTGATTCATTCGCTCAATTTTTAAGATATTGAGATGACACTCAAAACTTAAGCTTTTCTCTTTCCTAGGCAGCTTGTTTGCTAAAGTCAAAACGCCACGCCCACTCTAAGGTACAGCCCCCATACAAATTTACCGCTCATTTTCGAATTTTTGTATTAAAATAGGTATTATTTATGCATGTATTCACTCTCAATTTTGTAAAAATACCTCTTATTTCTTACAATGTCAAAACAAAGGAGCCACGCCCATTTTTAGATATAGCGCCCATACAAACTTACCGCCCAATTTAGATATTTTGTATCGAAATAGGTATTGTTTATGCTTATATTCACTTAAAATTGTGTAAAAACACATCTAATATCATCCCATTTACACACTACCAATATGATATATAACATATAGCCCTAACATATAGCCCTACACAAACTTACCTCCCATTTTCTCATATTTTCAAGAAAATCATTGTTATATCTGTATTTTTAAACTTAAAATTTGATACCAATATTGTGTCTAAACTAGAGTTTTATCAGTCCATTTACTCCCACCCATCCCATCACGAGGTTCTATCTTAGCCACTGATGAGCACTCATAAACTCTTTAAAGATTCCTGTAACGGGTATTTTAGCTTCGGCTTGATTTTTTTTTTTTTTTTACTTATAAGGATGCTTACGATCATTTACAAGTATTCTTGTTTGATATTTTTATGGAAAGTTTGACTAGACGTCGGTTATGTTATGTTTACGAATTGCAACATAATATTTATTTTCCTTGGTCGTTTGTTGGTAAGTTTATTCTTTTTGTAGACGCTAAGTAAATAGTGCAAAATGACCAATAACATGATATCGGAGAGATAACATTTGCAGAATTTTTAAATTTGAGCATACAACGCCTCATGATTGTGGTCTGAATTGATCATACAGAGAGAGAGAGAGAGAACCACAAGTATGTACATTCTGCTCTTTCATTTGTCCCTTTCCGCGACAATGAAAATTATTAATTGACTTCGGTATAGAGGCTAGAAAACTTATTCAGCCAATTTTGTGCTATTGGGGCATTAAAGTTAAAGGGCCGCTTGAATATTGAAGTATATAAAGAAAAGGTTTAATATTTAGTGTCATTACATGCGAGAAGACTATTTTCATAGTTTATAAAAAAATTTGTTATTTAAAAATAGCAAAAACAATTCTGATTACGTTACGATTTTTATCCATTTAATTAGGATGTTTGAAACTGATACAATAATTTTTGCCGATTGAGTGTTTTTTTTTTTTTTAAATCAACTAATTTTATATCTCTCACTTTCAACTTCTAAGCAATTAATCTAATCACGCTGAGCATAATAAAATTAGCCATCTTCCTTCTACCTACCATCACATATACATATATACTTATAAACCATTCAGAAAACAATTTCCACGTCATAAAAATGCTTTTAACCCACGCCTCAATAAAATAGTAAAAGAAATCAATTTTCCAATGAAATTCAAGAGAACAGGATAATCAGAAAATCAGAAATGCTGCAACAATAAAAAAAAAAATACAAAATAGAAAATGTTAAAGAAAATACATTCAACAAATAAAACTGAACAAAATCAACAAACGAAATACCAACAACAATGACAGTAACATCAATTTTAAGGCATTTATATGCGCCAATAAATTTTACAGTAAAACAAAACAACATCGTACGATGAAACAGCTTCGAGATGTTATTCTGCTGCTGCATAAAAAGATACAAAAGCCGCTGAAGAAGTAACAGCATCAGCAGCAGCAGCGACAGCAGAGATACATGTGTATACAAAGCCTTAGTCATGAGCGGAGATCAAACAAAACCAAACGAAAGATGCCGCAGTACAACAACAGGTAAACCGATACCGCTGCAGTTGACGTTAACGTTGACAGCGGCAGAGATAAGAGCGCCGTGCAACAGATTCGAATGCGAACAACAAATGGGGAAAAGTAAAATACTTGTACCATACATAAATACATATTTATATATATATATAAAACAAGAAAAAAAATATAAAAACCGATCGACAGCAGCAACAGCCACAACAACAAAGGCAGCAAAATCAATAAAGATGCGAATGCAACAGCAGCAGCAGCGGCAGCAGAACGAGATTGTAGCAACCTGTTGCTATTAGAAGCAACAAAAAGCCACAGCTAAAAAAAAAAAATCAAAAAACCTCAACAACAAGGAGCAGCAACAGCAATAATTTTCGATATGCAAAGTTCGTTGCACGGCAGCAGCGGCACCAACAAAAACAACTGCAACAAAAAAGTTTAAATCTGCTTCTTCTTCTTCATCTTCTGTATTTTCTTTCTCCAAACAATCTCTTTGCGCATGTTTTTTCGTATTTGTCTTTTCGCTGCTGCTGTTGTCTCTGCCTCTGCAGTTGTTGTTTTTGTTATTATTGCAGCAGTTGCGTTTAAGTATTTTTTTGTCAATGAAGCAAAAGCGTCAAGCGTAGAGGAAACTTTCTTTTCACGCTGCTGCCATATCTTGTCATCTGTTTTTATTCTCTTTCTCTTCAGCTGTTGCTGTTGCGACTATTAGTGCACACTGGTTTATGCTTAATTAAATTTTCCAATGAAATAAGTAAAAAAAGCTGAGCGAGGTGAATCGAACTTCTTACTCACAATCAGTCTGCCTGCCTATTTTGTGGCAAATCGATGCATTTCAAATATTTTAAACAATAAAGGCATATTTAATTTAGTACTTTCAAACCACTGTGCGTAACGCTTATTAACCAATGCGCATCAGCAACATATCATTTTGTTGATCTCTCTCTTTGAGTATTATTGTGTCTTTTCACTCCTCCGCTGCCCACACATGCACTTGCTCCTGATTTCTTGGGCACAAAGCATGTTGTTGTGCAGCAGCAGCAGCATCATTTTTTTCTTCTTTTCCTGGGCGACATGATGTTGCGGCTACGTTCTTATTTTCTTCTGTGTCATCGTGCTGCCTGTTTTATTGGTAAATGTTGTTGTTGTTGTTTTTTTTCCTTTGTAATTCGGCGCTTATACATTTTACTCATCTTTTTCTCTCAGATTTTTTTTTGTCTACTTTAATTTTACGCGCCTGCGTATCTGCTTCATGGTCCATTAAGATAATTTAAGTAAAAAAAATTTTTAAAAAAATCCAATATTTTTTTTTAACTTTGATGTTTTCTTTTATTTCTTGTGTTCTTTTGTTGTCACTTACTGGCGCTGTCATGCGTGGGAAGTTTGGTATTTAAGTTGTTGCTGGTTTGTTTTTATTTTCTTCTCAATAGACTACAATCGAGTACAAAGTATGGGTATGTTTGTGTATGTGTATATACACATCATAGCAACATGTTGCCAAACAAGTGTCCTAGTTAAAAGTGGAGTGCCATGTTGTATTAGCCAAAAGAGAAGAAGCTGCAACAGTAACGCTTCCTGTCGTCTGTTTTACTCTTATATATATAACACAATTTCGTAAAACCAGATTTTAAATGTTTTAAAGAAGTCCCCTTTCTCCCATAGCTATATATAACACAGACACCGTAGACATAGATAGAAGCCACTGCAAGTTAACGCTGCCTCACCTCAATTACCGTTGGTAACATTATTTTCTCACATACGGCGGCGGCGCACCTTTTGACGCTCGAAGAAAATTGTTTAAGAAATGTATTACTACAGGGTGACAACAGTAGACTGATACTGTGTATAAATAAATAAATACAAACCTATTTATATTTATACATATGAAAGTATGTGCAGTGTACACTTATCAAAGAAATGCGTAAGAAGCTAGAAACATGAACAAGTTAATTGTTATTTCGATAATCATTCCAGGTCAACTGAACGTAATCCCTCGGTATAGTTAATGACTGCTGAGGGCTGCACTCTCCTTTGTTTCTGTTATTGGCAAGTGCTTTAAGGATTCAATATTCTTCCACGAAAAAGTCTTCCGAGTTTTGAAATTATCCGAATGATTGTATTCTTAGTAATCCGATTGAGCTTTGATCTTAATGTTTGTAATTAAAAAAAAAAAAAATATTTTATTGAATTATTTGTCACACATTCAGGTATTTCTCACCCTGTATTTACATACTATACATAGATGTATATTCACAATATGAGTGTAGGGAGCGTGTGACAGTGATATGTTTACACCGTGAGCGTTTAGACTCATTCGCGACCTCTAAACGGAGCGTTTAATACAAATTTGCATTAGAATGCATGTCTGGCAACATATAATTCAAACATGTTGAGTGCATATATAGATGATTTTTCTCTCTTTTTCACTTACTAAATGAATACTCGTATACGACGCTCTCCTTTTACTCGTCTCTATAGTTGCATGTCATTCAGCATAAATGCAGCGCTGACATGCTCTACTATGACTGCTCCATTGTGGACGTAAATACATATTTTTATGCAGTACGTATGTGTGTATGTTAGTTTCCGTGTCTCTGTGTGTGCCTAATGAACGACAACTAAGCACAAATTTGTTGCACAAACCATTAAATTTCTATCGCATGCGAGAGAGAGGGAGAGAGCGAGAAAGATATGTACGTATGTATGTATGTATTTCATTTGTCAGCATGCGAGTAATTTCTTTAGCAACTATTGCGCATTTGCGCCTGCGCAAAAAAAAAACTAGTTTCAGAAATATTATAACAAAATAGAAAAAAAAATAAAAAGTAATAATAAAAAAAAATAGTAGCGACAAGAAGCAGTCATTGAAAAAGTTGGAAATGAGAAAAAAAATATCTTTTAGAAATTAGAAAGTACGAGTAATTCGATTTGCGGCTGTCATAAATGGCGGAAATTGTGGGTCTGACTTCTTTTACTGATGATTTTGCTGCTCCATAGTTCTGCTGCTGCTGCTATTATTTGTGCTATCTAAGCAATCTACCGCTCTCTTATTGCCATGAAATGCTTCAATGAAGCGTGTCTTTTTGACATTATTTCTATTTCTTTAAAAGAAAATTGTTCTACATAATTATAAGTGACTTAAGTATGCTGCTAACAAGTTCTATAATATTTAATTTTTTTTTTTAATGTTCTACACATGTGTAAATAATAATATTGTGTGCATATGTATGTGTATGTATATTGTACATACTCACGTTCCTGTTGAGCTAGATAAATTGGATCATTCCTGTTTCTTACGCTTAGTGTTAAGCCAGAAAAATCATATTGTAATCTTCAGATAAACTTAACTGTCATTGTTTTAAATAATGTTTAATATCCAGTCTTTGTAGCGGAGAGTTTAGCAACATCGCACAGTGTCCGATTTTCTAAAACACCTGGCCAAAAGTCTAAAAATGAAAGGATTCTAACTAAACTTTGGGTACGAACTTTGGGTATGAACTTTTATATCACTGATTTCATCTTTCAAAATTCAAAATGGCGGATCCAAAATTAAATTCATCTTTTTTGAAATCTTCTAAAAATAAATGGATTCACCCTAGAAGATTTCCATGAAAAGTTTTTTAATGGGTTTACTCCTTGACTCCTGGGCTTCTTCAGAAAGATACCCGATCGGCAGCGGTGCCTTGGAAAACCATGGATGAGCACTTCATTGAAGTGAGCATATAATATCGCGGCATAATAATTTTTGCAGTATTTTTTTTTTTTACTTTTGGCCAGATTTTTGAGTTTTTTTGAGTCTTTTGCTACCATTCGCTATGACACAGAAAATGAGCCATGCATTACTATCACCTCTTCCTTAGTTTCTGCAGTACGCAGTAGAGGATACTTATATTTTAAATTCAAACAAAATGAAATGATTAATTTGTTCCTTAAGCCGAAGTTTCATTCTTATAGCGAAATTCAACTGTCAACTTTATTGAACATCGCATAATTTAGGTTTTTTTTCTAATTTTCTCAACTTGTTTGATTTAAATTAAATAATACCTTATAAATATTTATTGTAGAAGCTATTTTAGATTTTTTTTCAACTAAAATGTGGAGTAAAAACGAAAAAAAGAAATTACTATTTATATAGCCAGACAAGTCAGTCAAAAACAACACTTAACAATACAAACAATAATAATACAATAAGTTTACCTTTCGTTTCGGTTTCAGTATGATTTAGCAGCAATATGGAATACCTTTTTGTTGTTTTATTTTTTTATTTTTTATTTTAATTTCATTGAACCAAAATTAGCATAAACAAATTTTACCACATTCTCTTTTTTTTTTTTTTTTGTTGTCTTAAAACAACATTTCAACTTCATCATCTTCATTAATATTGAAAATCATTTTACACCTTAACATAAGACGCTTAAGAATTTTAATTTTCTATAGTTTTGTTAAGCGCGCGCACAAATTATGCTTGAGGGAATTTAAGATAAAAAAAACAGACACTATACATAGTAGAAATTTACAAATAGATAATTAAATATTTGAACTTTACTAGGTTATGAGGTTATAGAGTGTTAGAAGCAAAGAAACGACAAAATTAACAACAACAACAACAACTTTGGCAATACATTTCGTCTTCATCATACGTGTTGCTGCATGCATGTAGCTGGAGAGGTTAAGGCTTGGTGTTTTTGGTCGGTCTCTATTTTCGATGCTGCTGGCTAAAATTAATGTTGCAGACATGAAAGAACTAAGCTGTTAAATTGTTGTTAGCAATGTTGTTTTCGTAACTGCCTTTTTGGTTGTGGTTGTTTTTGTTATGCTAGAAATCAATGTAGTGGAAAATTTGCATATCGAGGCAATTTATAGTAGTGGCGGCACAATCGTCGTTGTCTTCTAATAAAAATAGAAAAATAAAAAATTAAATAAAACAGGGAGTGTTTCAAACTACTTATTTTACAGACTATACTATATGCTTAAAGATTGCGTTCTAAATAGTTAACGATTATGAGATTATTTTTTTGTGGTCTGCTTGAATTTAAACTATTAGAATAAGCATGCCTGATCCAAATTCCATCTATTAAAATAACATTGATAGACTGATTTTGAACATTAGCATTCGGTATCAGCTGAAGTATATTTATAAAAACTTTTTATCAAAGATGTGAAATAAAAGATTTTGCTAGAAAGTTTGTATTTCATTAGCTCACTGCGTAAACTATTTATTCGTATTTAGCTATTTTGTGAATTATGATTTGAACGAAATTTTTTTTTTTAAGAAAACTGCAGCTGAATAGTTCTGACAGCGGAATACCCTGTATACAGCCGACAATTATGTTTTATTATGGTATATATCATATTTTTATGAAAGAGAATATTCAATTTTTAATGCATGAAAGGAGACACCGTAGACCCCATAAAGTATATACATTCTTAATCAGCTCGACGAGACAAGTCGATCTAGCGATGTCCGTCTGTCTGTTTCATTTGCTTAGTTTTAAAGATATTGATATGAAATTAAAAACTTAAGCTTTTCTCAGTCCTACGCAGTAAAAGTGTTAAAACCAAAGTGCTATGTTCATTTTTAGGCATAGCCTCCATACAAATTTTTGAGTTTTTTTTATTAAAAATAGTTTGTTTATAAAACGATTTGTGTCCAATATAGTAAAAACATTTATAATAGCAGCCCATGATAATAGAATGAACCATGGATGAGGTGGGTCCACTATTGCATATAGCCCACATACAAATCTACCGCCAAATTTTGAGTTTTTATAAGAAACATAATTTATTTATGAAGCGATTTGTTTCAAATACCGTAAAAACACTTCTAATAGCAACCCATATTAAAAAAGGACACATGGTTTAGGTGGGTCCACTCTAGCATTTAGCGTCCATACAAATCTACCGCCAGTTTTGAGTTTTTATAAGAAAAATGATTTATTTATGAAACGACGTGTGTCAAGTACGCTAAAAACACTTCTTAAATTAACCCATGTTTAGAAAAAGACCCATTGTTAAAGTCGGATCATTGTAACATATAACCCATTTAGAAATTTTTTTCTTTAATTTTTAAGTACTTGTATGAAAAAATGTTAATTTTTTAAGCGATTTATTTCAATTACAATAGGACACATGATTAAAATAGGATCATTATAGCACATAACCCCCTTTACAAACCGAACGCACTTATTCATTCAGGAAAAGATCGGGTGAAGGGAATATAAGCTTCCACCGAAGTTGATGTTTTTCCTTGTTTTTTAAAAAAAGTTTTCATACAAAACCCCGAAAATTAATATAATGTTTCGGGTACTGGATTTAAAATATATCGCTCCGTTTAATTTGTGATTACGAGTATACGAAAAGTAGAAAGTTTACTGCGACAATCGATTATTGTCTGACCAAAATGACACAATTTTTATCATCTAAAAGTACAAATTTAATCTTACGAATGATTTAAGTCTTTAGTTCTTTAGGTCATTCAATATAATTATACTACTGACCTATTATGGTATAATAAAAATGTAACAAAAAAAGTTCTTTACAATTCGAAGCCAAACAAATATATCAATAAGACCATCACGTGCCTATGCATTGTGATCACAAATTACTTAAAAGCTTTAAATTTAATTAGTAACTAGCTTAAAATATGAAGTAAAACACGCTACCATCTAAGGCGTGAAAATTTTCAACTATTGTAATAGCCAATTTACGCGGCAATTATGCAGCATGCGCTAGCTTTTCTTTGCCGCACAACTAAGCTCGACAAAAAAAAAAAAAGGTAAAAAGCAGCGCGGAGAGCCAGAACGATAGAAAAACAATTTATTATACGCTAATTTGATTTCTAGCGGAAACTATTAAATTGATTCTAAAGAAGATTAAAAAAAAAAAAATATAACAATGAAAAAAACTATTACAGCGTAGTAGAAACTGCACATATCATACATTTCCTTCCTTCCGCCTAGAGGTAAAAAGAAAATCGAATTAATTGTTGAAGCAAATCAGCTTACGAGCTGCAAAAAGGGAGAAATTATATATCAAAGTAAAGTAAACAAACTTCCGGCTTTTAACAATAACGCGCACATATTGAACTCTAATTTGATTTATTGGAACGGGAAGCTATTTGAAGAAGAAGAAAAAAATCTAAATCACGAAGTTTATGTCGCCAGCGATGAGTAAGCCAGATGGTACACAAAATGTTGTCCGATTGTCTCCTTTATACGCATGCCATGAAAAAATGGCTGCTTGCTATAAGAAACTCCTGCTTAACTTGATTCTTATGTTACTCTTTTTATTTTTTTTTTTTTGTGCCCTAATCGAAGTGTGTTATAAATTTATTGGTTAATTAAAAAGTTGAAAATCGAGCAGCACCATCATAAAAAATACAAAAAATAAAAACAATATATTAAAAATATATATAATGCGCGATATAAAATCTTTACAAAAACAAATTTTCAATGTTGAAATTTAATATCTACTTTAAACGATACATCGATCGAAGGTTGCTTGGTGTGGTGTGGTGGACAGCTTGAAGTTCTCTGCTTTCATTCTGTCTTCATTATTTTTCAATTTTCAGTTTAACAGCTGCACCAGGTATATGCTTTACTGTGCATTGCCGACACTCGACTCTGTTTTTTTTTTTTTTTTTTGTGTAAATTAATTTTCTTGCCCAGTTATAAATCAAGTCATATTAAGTGTAATAAACGCTCGAAGAAGAACAACAACTGGACTCCGGTTTGGCTGTTGGTCAAGTCAACCAGCCAGCCAAGCTGACTGGTATAGTATAGTATGTTAGCTTATGCCTTATAGCAAAAAGTAAGTCATTATAAAATTTTATGAATGTGCGTAAAAATAAATGTATGCACAACAACAGTAAAAGAAAATTAAGACAAAGACAAAAATAACAGCAACATAAAACGAACAACAAAAAATTAATTATAAAATAAATAATAATAAATAATAGATAAAATTTCGATCATATATGATATATTCGTATGTATTTATTATCAACAATTGGCTTTTTATGTTTATCAAAGAAAAGCTACTCGAAAATATGCGCATTTACAATGAAGTAAAATTTTTTACTTAGACTGCAATATTTCTTAGAAAGTCTTTAAAGCTATATTCCCAGGTCTCATGGTGTTCCATAGGCAATGTGCAAATGCTAAAAAGGTGTTTCATAATTCTACCATTATCCGTCACTAACGCTGATTTCCCATAATTTTAATTTTAGGTTTAATTGTAGAATACTAGACTATAGCTTTATTTAACTACTTGTTTTATGACTCTGAGAGTAGTAAACCAGAAACATATTATGGCTCAATCAGCGGACTGGGTGTACTGAACTCGGATATCCAATGAATAGTACACTTATTTAAACGGGTATATTTAGTCTGTCCGAAAGTTTATAACACATTCAAGGAGGCGTCGGGGTCCCCATAAAGTATATATACATATATATATATATATATATATATATATTTATTGATCTGCTCGATGAGACGAATCGATTTAGACATGTCCGACTGTCTGCTGCGAGGTGATTCATTTGAATCAGTTTTAAAGGTGTTGAGCTGATATTCGAAACTTAAGCTTTTCTCGGTCCTAGGCAGTTTTAAAAAAAACCCCAAAAACCAAAACCCCCCAATTTCAAGAAAATAATTATTATATCTGAATTTTGATTAAAATTTATTATTAATATTGTAAATAAACTTGAGTTGTATCAGACCAGTAATTCCCATCCATCCCATCTAGTAATTCTATCTAAGCCATTGATGATAACACATAAACTATTTAAAGATTCGTGTGACGGGTATTTAAGCTTCGGTTCCGCCAAAGTTAACGTTTTTTCTTGTTTTCACCTAAAAACATGCGCGTTAATTACCATTGATTTTATGAAACTTTTTGCAGCCATCTATTTAAAAGTCGTCAATATATGATTAGCTTGATTAAATATGTGCTGCATGACATTCCATATGTGGGCTACGCGTCGACTTGACTTGGCAAAAATATATACTATAGCGCCCACCTATCGCCCATCATGCTTTCGGAGGAGTTAAGTGGATTAGATTTGCTCATGCATTGCTAAACACGTTTTTCTTTTAACTCTTTTTTTTTGTCTGCAATCTTATCAACCATATTACTACTTTTGTTATTAACCATGTACTATAACATACATACGTAAATTCATTTTATTTTGTACAAGAAAAAAGTAATGTGGTTTAAATGGTTGTAGTGATTTTTTTAAAAACGATAGGAGACTTCCGGTCATTGCTTTGTTTGTACAAGTGTTTGTTTACTACTGGTTTTACTTATTTGGTTATTACAATAAATTGTAGGTTTTCAAAAGCCACAAGATATTTAAGTGTTGTTAATGTATATTTGTAAAGCCATTAATCTTTTGCTAAATTATATACAAAGATTCAATGAGCACAGTAGTGTATCTAATTCGATAATTTCATAAATATGCTCCAAAATGTTTGTAGAAATAATGGAAAAACATTCAGTTGTGCCCTACTTTAAAGAAGCTTTTTCTTAAGAGCTTCTAAAAACATTGATTTGCTCTCAATTCCTTTACGTGTCAGTTTTCACATCCTGACAAAGTATCTCACGACTATCATTTACCGCTAAGTAGAAGTGAAGTCCATATAAAAATTAATGTCTTTTGGCCAATTTATTTTATCAAGTTCTGTTTTGCTCTTTTGGTGTCACGTGCAATTTAAACTTCATGGTTAAAATCATCTTATTTTACCAACTTGATAAATTAATATTGTTGTGAATGAAATTTGTGTTTGTATGCTGTCTGTCTGACTGACTACATACATGTTTGTTCCTTCATTCGACAGTCATGTTGTACTCCTTTAGTTGTTGTGGCAAATCATCATCGACTAAGGCAATAGCTGGCGGTAAAATCATTATATCTTTGAGAAGTAGCGCATATGTTGCAACGCTACAATGAAATGAAGCTTAACTTTAAAACCATTTCGATCTGGCTTTATTCAATTTCATTCATTCGTTCATTCATTCCTCCATTCAGTCACTCACTCAGTCAGTCAGTCATGAACGTATGAATGAGTGAAAAGGCTGCGTTCTTTTGCTGCAAGTCGTCGTAGTCGTCGTCATCGTCGTCATCGTCGTCACAGTCGTATGCGCAAAGTCATCTGTCTGTCTTAACACAACACAAACCAATGATGTTTGTCATGTGATACAAGAACCGAGGGCGTTTCGGTTTTGAAAAACGATCTATTTTACTTTTCTTTCTTGAATAAAGTTTCATGCGTAAGAGTGTTTGGTTTGTTAAGTCAATGAAGCGTGATGTTTGGAAAAGTCGTGCGCCTTGCGTGGGTGTCGTTTGTATATGGATTTATTTTTTAATTTTTTTTTTTTTATAGTAGTCTGTGTGTGCGGGTTTTTCATGTCGCATTTCCGACTTGTGGGTGGTTTTGGTTTTCTAATTTTGATTTGATTTCTTCTATTACGTTTTGTATTGTACATAATATTAAACTCTACTAAACACAATTTAACGTGTTGGTCCAAGTTTGCTCTTAGATTATGGTCACCATTACTCTGAAAACATTGCTGCTGACATCAATTGAATAACAACAACCAGTTTCAATTAAAAATAAATAAGTGTACTTAACCCACATAAGTATTCATAGATTTCTTTTTTTTTTTTTTTTTTGTACTCGTCAAACATATTGTGAATGGTGTAATGATTATTTGCTATAGAGTTTGGCATACTAAAACAAGGAGAAGCGTTAACTTTGGTGGTACCGAAGCTGAAATATCCGATACACAACAATTTTTATAGATTATATGTTCACCAGGTGCTTAGATAAAATTTCACGATAAATTTAGTCAAATTTATATGGAAGGTTTATGTTATATTAGCCCGATCCTTACCAAATTGATTTTACTAAATTTTCAATCTTTAATACAAAAACTTGAATATTGGCGGTAAGTTTGTATGGGGGCTATACCTAAAAATGGGCGTGGCACCTTGATTCTGACATACAAACTGCCTAGGACCAAAAAAAGGTTAAGTTTAAAATTTGATGTCAATATCTTAAAAACATTCTGCGTAAAACGCATCGCAACAGACAGACAGACGGACATGGCTAAATTGATTTGTTTAATCGAGCTGATCAATAATATATATACTTTATGGGGTCTCCGATGCCTCCTTTAATGCGTTGCAAACTTCCGGACAAACTGAATATACCCGTTAACACCATGTGTAACGGGTATAAAAAGTAGCAGACACATAAGAGCTGCTTCGGGCCCGGATTTTTGTCTTAGCTGACCTAGTCCTAGCGGTAGATGAGATGCCGATGATGCAGTGGCAAGTCCCCGCAGTATCATATTTTAGTATCTTCTTCTTCGGAACAATTTTTTCGGTGATAAATCTTTTTGTACAAATTTTGATTTTTAGATTATTTTGCCGCTTTATATGCTGCAGGCAAAATATCAAATCAATCTGCTGTTCCATAAACACACTTTCATATTTTTAATATTAGTTAGGATTACTGATTTTTTTGTGCATTCGCTTATGTAAAATTGATTATAATGCCTAAAGAAAAATTACGTACATTAATTTTGAGTTTAATTTTTTTTTCTTTATTTTTTTGTTCAACCTTGAATGACTTAATGCGGCACAAAAACGAAAAACAAGATATGTACGTACACAAACTATGTATGTGCGTATGAACAATTAATTGAACATTTATTTTTGCTGAAATTATTATTTTTTTCTTTGATTTTTTACGATTACTAAAGTATTACGTGAATTTGTGCGTTGATTTTGACTTTGCTTGCACTTGTTTCCTTAATTAAAGTCTTGTTTCATGCTTTGTTGAACAGCTTCTCAGTTGTTGTTTAAAGAAATAATGATGAAATATAATAAAATAAAAAATTAAAGATCAATAGAAATATTATGTACAACACGCACACAATTCGCAGATTTGTTGAAAATTATTTTAAACGAATCGCAAAAATACACTGAAGAAAATATTTTTTTTTAATATAAAAAAAATTTTAAAATATACTACATATCCACGTCTAGGGATAGCTAAGATACAGTTGCTCGGTTTTTTAAAGAAAAACTTACTCAAAAATGATCTAATCAATTTTATTGATATTTCCTTTTTTTTTTTTTTTTTTTGTATACAATATATAATTTTGCTACGCATAATGACTTCTCGTAAAGAAAAAAACAAATCAAATATGGAAGTCTTCTAACTGCTAATCCGAGCAAATCACATTCTCCACGCCCTCAACACGTACCTTAATTTGAGCCTAAAATAGAAACTACGGCATTTCTTTCAAACGCCTACAACAAATTCACACCCAAAGAAATACTACACAGATAAATTATTTGTTATTTTTTAAAAACAAAAAAAAAAAGAAACTAAGTATATAAAACGCCACACTTATTAGCTACTACAAACCGTCGTAATTACAGCAATTAATATTACAACTATCAAACAAGAAGAATATACTATAGCAGCATGTATAAATCAGATAAGCTGAATTGTTTTTACAATGCCAGGAGGCTATCATTAGCAAACCACTCGTACCCAGCCCAAATTCCCAGGCTCTTTTTTTTTCACAGTGTCTGAATTTTGATGTTTGATTTCGGACTTTTATATTTGTAGTTAGTTCCCTAGCATTCATTTTGATTTTAAGTGCTGCAGAAACAAAACAATAACAAAATAAATAAATAAAATATTAAAAAAAATAACAAAATACCAACTCATAGGCCAACAACAATACAAATTGACTAGAGTAGAGTCGAATGAATCGAATCGGATCGTTTTGGCCCGGGATGATGTACCTTTGCATGAGCTTAAGTAGGCAACACAACTTTAAGTGCGTCCAATATAGCCGAAGGCCATATTTAAATGTTTTCATGAAGTGTGGGGAGTCTGTTTTATTATTTTTTTTTTGAGTTGATTATTTATTTGGTCGCGCATGCGCAGTTTTTCTCTGCCTTCTCGTTTCGATGTCTTCTTAAACTACTCAAGAATGGGTCTTTTGTAAATGAATGTGCGTGTTGTTTTCGGGGTGATGATTTGCTCTTTATTCTGGTTGATAATGTTTTCATTTTTTTTATTATTTATTTATACTTAATTTTACAGGAGTGTATTGAGTGGGAGATATGTGTTGGGCTCTACATTTAGCGATAAACATTTTTAGAGCAAATTCGACAAAACAAGTAAAGCCTATTCTTAGTTCTGCATATTTTTACTGGTTTTAACTTATCCAGTACAAAAAAAAAAAAACTTTTTTAAAATATCTTAAACAAAGACGTGTTCGTTCGGTCAATCGACAACTGATTTCCATTGTTCAAATGTATCAATCCTTTTGTTTAAATTCAAGCCCTGTGTCTGTCCGTTTGCGCCAGTTTTTCTCATTACTTGACCCAAAACAATGCGATCCACTTGAACTCATCATCATCAACGTCGTCAGCGACGTTTTTTTTTTTTTTTTGTCTTTTTTTGATGATGAGTAAGAGATCTTCAGCCACATACCTACCAGGTTGTCAAAGCGGGATGGGGTGGAGTGTAAATTAATGCTTTATGTTTTCCTGCCTTGAGTTTTTTTGTTTTATTGTAATAAGAGTGTGCGGAGCCGAGGAACTATGAATTCGGTTGTATTTCCGATTTGAACTCGATTTTTTTCACGTTTCTCAGTTATTTTTTTTTTTTTTTTTTTGTCTTACAAATATCGAATGCTGCCAAGCTGGGAAGTCAAATTGCGATGGAAACAGAGACAGACTTCAACCCAAACAACGGCAACAGCAATAAGAGCAATATTTGTGCTCATTAAGCGTAACTGACACACGATGTTTTGGGTTTCGTCTTTCGCAATTTTTGTATGTCGGCGACTAAGTTGGCGGCGGCTGTTCAAATCAACTTAAAGGCGGCCGCAATTGGTGCGGTAAAGAGTCTGTGATGCCCAAAAATGAAAAAAAAAAAAAAAATGAAAAAGAATGCCAAGATTTACTTTACGAGTGCGAAATATTGCTTTTTTGCATTATTTTTTTTATTTCAGATTTTTTGTTTGTACCCTAAACACATTTGAAATGATTTTCATTAGTTGAACGAAATGTTTGTAACAGAGACTGCGAACTGTTAACATGGTTTTAAATTTAAAAGGTTCAATTAGAACTATTTCACATTCATATATTGGAATTGCTGATTTATCATAGTATATGGTGGACAGTAGGGTGAAGTAAATCACAGCTGCAGCCTCAAAGTCTAGAAGAGTCAGGATGTCTTATTCCGTACAAAAATAGTGGTTCAAAGATCAGGATGCATGCACCTTAAAAAATATTTTATTATCTTGTCTAGATTTTGAGCTACAGTAGAGGATCACTGCACCATACCCCACCTTGCAATTTTTTGCAATCAGTTTAGAACTAGTCAACGCAAAAAAAAACATTAAATGGTATCAAAACTTTGGTTTAAGAAATATATAATTATTTTCTCTTATTTGTTTCATTTTGCTGTTGGCAATTTCATTTCGGTTTCGTATTTTATAAACCCCTTCATTCTTGTTGTCCCTATAACTACTCAATGTGGTGGTACTTAGTGTTTGGACCGACCAAGCGACGAACGAACCCACGAACAAGCGATAGCTATTATTTTGAGGTAATTCGATGATTTACAACTGTTGCCCGATTCTTCTTTTGCACTTTGGCAACATTTTTTGTTGTTGTTGTTTATTGTAAGACTTCATAGGAAATAAGCGAGAAGAAACAAGATTCAAACCAAATGTGAATGGACGTAGATTTAAAGACAACAGAGAGAGGGAGCGGCATTATCACAATCATCCTCATCCTCAATGTAGACGTTGTTTTTTGTTATTGTTGTTTTTGTTGTTGTCGTTGTCGTCATGCCACAGAGATTCTGTGTGTGGCAGTGCAAATAATACGAGGCAATACACAAAACAAAAGCAACAAAAAAAAACGAATTGTTTTTTTTTTTTTTTTCCAAAATACAATGAGAGAAGCTTTATAAATACGTACACAAAAATACATACCAACTCGTACAAATTCTTTTGTTATTGCGCAAAAACCATCAGTAAATGTGATGTAGTGAGTGGATTGGGGTAATTTTGCATACTAAACAAATGGCGGGAAGTACGTCGGAATGTAGTTACAGATCAGATGATGACGATGATGTTGAGTAGTTCCTTACCTTTGCTTGCCTTGCCGGCTCCTAAAATGGCGTTTTAGAGAACAAAAAATTAATGCGTCATGTGCAAATGGAAACGCCGCGAGTAGAGTTTAGGCAATGGAATTGACCTGAAATTTGCAATTGTTACACTTAGCCACACACCGCACAACAATCATGAAAGGGAAAATTTTAATTGCATCTAGCACCTGTTGCAGTTTTTCTAGATTAAATTGACTGCAATTGCAATTTTTTTCATTGTTTAAAGTTGCGAGGGTGTACGAATATAAAAAGAGCATTTTCACAATTATTCATGGCTATTTAGTAATAATTGCTGCAGTTTTAAAACTATTCTTGTTGTTGGTAATAGTCTACAGATTGTTATCACTTCAATTTCAGAGTGACAGCAGCAGTAACAGCAGGTATAAGTGGAAGTGTGAGCAGCTGACAATGAAAAAATACAATAGCGTTTCGAAATTTTGAATTGGTCTATGCTACAATGTCAAATTAAACAACATGAAGAAAGAACTCTCTAAAACCCATTTGAAGTAACACTTTGTCCCCATAAAAATGTATCCCATATAGCATATTTTTAAGAAACATTAAGATCTACAATAATTTTCAGGGTTTGATTTAAATTTAGACCTATGCATCTTTGATAAAATTTCTTAGAATTTCTAAATGATTTCGTTTTTGCTATACGCTTGGTCGAGAAAAATTGACCCATCCTAAACATGTAATCAAATAAAATTAAGATAGTAATACAACCTTTCAGAAAATATTAGATTAGTTGGTATAATCATCATAAGATTATCATGTATCAATTCAAACATGTATTTCGACAAAAAAGGCCTAACAATAGACATTATGATTCGTAGGACATAATAAATATAAATATATTAATATATATCCGGTCAATATTAGAACGATCTGATTTGGTTACCTTATAAGAATTTCCAGAACTTTTAAGGTATACATACATAATTTTAAAGATGGTTCCAACAGATTGTACGTTTTGGTTTGGCTTGGGCAATTATTGTTTATTTATAACACCGCCACACATTGTGGAGGGTATTTTCATTTTGTCAGGAAGTTTGTAACGCATTAAAGGAAACATCTTAGACCCTATAAAGTAAAGTGCAAACCACAAGCTTGTTGTGTAGAATTTAAAGTAGAGTTAAATTACGAAAACCGCGGCCAGTAAAATATTTCTAATTTTATTGTAACCTTAACCTTCACTTTCTCTTTTGATAACACATTTAAAGAAATACTAGAATTCTATTTTTATGAATTTATATCGACATCAATGTTCTATATCTTTAGGGTTTAATGCTCAAACTAAGCTTTCATTTTCCACATCAAGCTTAAGCAAAATTTGCAACGTTTCCCTGTGTCATTCACGACTGCAGTGATTACACGCTTCAGCGCCAATGAACTGACAAACGAACGTATGCCATTTCAAACACTTCACTCCATCCACAATATACTCACTTACTATACTAGGTATACTTCAACAACAAACAACTCCCAATAGGATGAGCAACTGCGCTTGTGACGCTTCGTTGCATTGTGGAATTTCAATAACAAACAAAAACTTAAGACTTTTTATGTCTTTGTCAACAAATGTTGAAGTTGTCTATCTAGGAAATATGCATGCATCTAGATACATACGAGTATGTGTGTATAAATATATTTAGGTAAAACGATATATCTAACTTCATTGTTCAAGTCATGCAACGCTAAATGCTCATTTCACTTTCTATAAACGACGACTTCAATTTTTGTTGGTGTTTTTGTTGTTGTTGTCGCTGTCATTATACGACTAATGGTAGTTTAATTACAGAAAAACAAAACAAAAAAAAGTAATGTAGACATTGCACGATGACTGACACACGTTCCCAAAAAAATCTTATTGTTGCTGTTGCAATAAATATTCGAATTTTCATTTCAACATTTACGCTGTGATTTATTGTCATTTGCACTTTAATGAAGAAAGAGACATTAACTGATCATACTAAACATACATTTATTTACTTTATCTTTACAGCACAGACACAGACAGACAATCGCTTAATTACCAGGAGAAAATGGCAAAATTATCTACTGGTCCCTGAGGTCATAGACATTTAAGATACACAAAGAGTGACACTTTTGAGGAAATGTTATTACAATCACAAACACACAACAGAGGGCAACAATATAGAGGCACAGTAACAACACAAAAAATGTCCGGCATTGGCGGTGGCAGCAGCAGCAATCATAAAACATTAAATGGCAATTTAAATGCGGTAGCAGCAGCAACGGCAACACTTACTGGCAACGGCAACAATTTAATGAAAAATAATAATCAACATAATAATAATAACAACAATCACAATAGCAACAATATTGGTGACAAAATTGCACAACAACAACAACAAAAACAAATAGCACAACATCCAATTAGTAAATTACAAATTACGCACCAGCAGCAGCAGCAGCAGCAACTCCAACAACATCAGCAACAATTTCAGCAGCGACGTTCATTGCTGCCAGCTAATACCACAACCAACACCAACACACATCACTCAACGCAACAACAAAGCGTAACGACAGCAGCGGCAGCGAGTAATAATTTAGGTGGAGGCACAACAACAGCTCAATCACACCAACTACAAACAGTTGCGACTATACATCATCAACAAAACACGCTGCAACAACAGCACCACCAACAATCAACATCGTCAGCAGCAACACGAAATACCCAAGTAGCAACAACAACAACGTCAGCCATACCAACATCGACAACAGCAGCAGCTAATAGTATTGAACCAACGCATACACGGCGCAGTCTCTATCAGTTGCAAGCATTGAAATCGGTACACAATCTTAAAGCACCAGCACATACAATACCGCCACGATATCAGCCACCACCACAGCCACAGGGAGCAACAACAGCTGGTAGCGGCGGCGGCGGCATATTGAAAACAACAGCTAACGGCAAGCATACAACGTATTTCGATAGCCATTCGCAGCTCAAGTATCCGCCGGATATACCACAGTTATCTGCCGTCTATATACCAGATTCGGTTAAAGCACATCAACAGCAGCAGCAGCAACAACAACAGCAGCAACGCTATTTGCATCCGCGTCAGAGTCAAACGGAAATGCTGAAATTTGTACGCAAACCTGAACAAGAACATCCATCTCCAAATGCTTCAGTAACATCAAGTGGCACGGGTATACCGACAGCAACAACAAATGGTGTTGTAGGTGGCGCAGGCAGTGGCGTTAATGTTGCGGGACGTTTAACAGCAGAACAGAATAGACAATTACAGGTACGCGTACAATACTATTTAAGTGCTATGATGAAAAAAAATATCAAAATGCTTCTCTAATTTTAGTCATTGGTCAATGAGCTCCGTGCGCTGAAAGAACAAAATCAGCGTCTACTGGATGACAATCAAGAGTTGCGTGATCTCTGCTGTTTTCTCGATGACGATCGTCAGAAGGGTAGAAAACTAGCAAGAGAATGGCAGCGATTTGGACGCTATACAGCAAGCGTTATGAGACAAGAAGTGGCAGCATATCAGGTTGGTTCGAGGCATTTCGATGTAAAAACTAAATCTTTGTCTTAGCTACATCTAATAATCTATCAACTTGAATACTTTTTGAAATTAATCAACGAATACCTAACTAAAGAATATTTTTCATTTTTTCTTAGAACAAACTGCGCCAACTAGATGACAAGCAGCAAGAACTAATTACCGATAATCTTGAGTTAAAGGAACTGTGTCTTTATTTGGATGAGGAACGTGCGCATGTTGCAGCTAATGCGCTTTGTGTTGGTTGCGGCGCTGCTACACGCAATGTACTGCGTGATGACGGCGATGGTTCAAGTTCGAGTACAAATGCGGATGAGATGACAGCATTGCGAAACTATGAGCGACAATTACCGGTAAGAAAGTCTCTACAGTAAATTACTGTTATAAATATGTATATAGTATATAACATAACTATTTGTTATTTCCTCTTTTTGATAGGAATTACAATTGCGCAGCAATACTACAACAACGACAACGCTAAACGATCAGACGCTACAATATGTACGCTCGCTAGAGCGACGTATACAACAATTGGAGGAAGAACGTGTCACGACAACGCCAACAGCACAAATCTTGCAGCAAAATACGCCACAGCAGCATCAGCAGCAGCAGCCCACACAGCAACAGCAACAACAAGTCAAATTGCAACAACAATTGCAAGCGCAACAGCAACAACAACAACAACAATCCGATGCAGTTGCCGCTGCTGCTGCTGCCGCTGCTGCAGTACAATTAGCAGAACCTATTGCAGGACGTCCGGAGGCGGTAGTACGTGCACTACAAGTACTTGAGGTGCGTGAGCAACTAGAGCGCGATCGTTTGGGTAATGGAAATCATTTAAATCATCATCATCATCAACTGCAGCAACATCATAATCATCAACAACACAATTTGACGGGTGTTGGCGGTGGCGTTGGTGGTGCACTAGATCAAATGGATGACGGCGAGAAAGCGCTTGTTCGAGAAATGTGTAATGTCGTTTGGCGTAAACTTGAAGGTGCCGGCAGTCCAAATGTGGGTGGACCCACGACATTGGAACCGCTTTAAAATGGGAAATTTTAATTTGGATTAATATATTCATACTATATATATATTTAAACTTGCCACGCACAAAATGCATTTGTTTTTTGCTCCCTGTTTTATATAATACTACTTACATACATACCATACATACCACTTAGATTAACTATCTAACAATGGCTAATACTAAGCGTACTTAGAATTTTTTTTATTCAATATTTAATTTTAAGTGCTAATTTTATTGTACAAAGTTTTCCTATTTGCTACATTTATACTAAGCTAACTGCAAGAATAAAAAAAAAAAACAAATTAATCTTTTACATAATGTATAAGTGCGATATAATCTATCCTGAAGCTGTTATAAACATACTATGTTCTAAAAAGAAATAAAAAAGAAGAGATTTAAAAATAATAAATTCACTTTAAACAAATAAATTTATAAACATAATATTTTATTATTTAAAATTAATGGAAGAGAAAGTATGAAAATGTAACTGTAATAAACATAATATTTGCAATTGATTAGTTATCTATGCTTTATCAAAGAAAAGCTGTAGAAAAATTAAAGACAGTCGTCGTTTAGCTTATACTGTGCCAATTGGACTCTTTTGAATGAAGCACAACTTGAAATACTTTGTAACTTTTCTGTCATTTGTTTAAACGTATTTAATGCTACATACACTCATGTTCCAATCCTCGAATTCATATAATCATGGCGCACTTTCTTCTGCTATACTATATAGTAGGTATCTTCATTCAACCAATATTGGAGTAGAGTAGAGCAATAAATACAAATTGCTGAAGCAAAGCTGTTTAACCTGATTTTTGTTGTTGTGATTTTCATTGATACTCTTTTTGTTGTTGTTATTGCCTTTTATTTGTGGTCAGCAGTTGTAAGCACATGCTACAATCTGAACCAACTATGTACGTCCGTTTTGCTAAACAACAACATGATGCTGCAGAAATGGAAATCCATTTAAATCGTATTTTTTTTTTTTACTAATTTCCACCTTTTTCACAATTTTGTATTTGGCGCACTCTTGATGACTATACGGAGTAAGTAAACTGTATTTATTATACATATAGGAGATTGTATGAGTGTGTTCATGCGCTTGGTTTTGTTAAAGAAGTATTTCCGTTGCGTTAAGCATCTGTAATGCTTCTGCAAACAACTGGAAGTAAGCTTAGATGTTTTTCATTTTTTTTTTAAGTCGTGCAGACGCGTAGTAAGATTTTTGTTGTGTAGGGTACTAAGCAAAGCTATGCAGATGTATATATTACTGGTTCATATTTAATAATTGTCCCTTTTAAACAATGTTGGAGTAATTCATAATAGGTACTTTTTTTTTTTTTCCTTACAATTCTTTCTTTTTTTTTTTTTTTTTTTTTTTTTTTAAAATTTTTTTTTTTTTTTTTTTTTTTTTTGGCTTTTCCCTTTTTTTTTTTTTTTTTTTTTTTTTTTTTTTTTTTTATTTTTATTTTTTTTTTTTTTTTTTTTTTTTTTTTTTTTTTTATTTTTTTTTTTTTTTTTTTTTTTTTTTTTTTTTTTTTTTAAATTTCAAAAAATTAATTTTTTTTTTATATATAAAAATAATGATCTTAAAGGGGTCTAACGTGTTCCTATACAAAATTTTTTTAAAAAAATATAAATTTTTTCAAGCATTGCAAAACTCTTTATCGGGTTCTTAAACCTTCCTCCCTTTCTCCAAAAAAAATTGATTTCTATTCTATTAACTCCCCCTAATACTTCAAAGTACGCCCATGTTTAGAGTAGCAAATATCACAGCATCTTTTTATTTATCACAGCTGCAGCTTGTGCCGCGACAACAGGTTGAGTCGCACTTTTGCTTTGGCAGTGAAAAGAAAAACACACGCGCATGCGCAGACGCGACGACGAAAAGTATACAAAGCAAAAAATTTAAATAAAACGGAAATACACAAGTTCAAATTTAAATTATTAAAGGAAAAAGTGCAATAAAATTATAAACAATAAATATGCAAATAAATAAAAATTTAAGCAAATTTAAAAAAATACATAAAAAAATATCGAATAAGAATATTTATCAAAGCTGTTGCTCTGTGAAAAAGAAAGTTATTGCTGCAACTAGCAGCGGTGTTAGTTGTTATTGTTGTAGTTGTTTTGGTTTTTGTTGTTGTCATTGGTCATCATCTATGCTTTTTAATGCTATCCATTTGCATTTATTTGTTGCATTTAAATGCAGCTGCTCCATCTGCACCGTCGCCGTCGCCAATAAGAGATCAAAATATTGCAAATGAACAAAACGTTTGGCCACCGCTGCAACATTTTGATATATGGAATACAGATCTAGGAACACAACGAGAAAATGAAGAGCAACAACAGCAAATGTTCGAAAGTAAAAATGATGACTTTACCGTAAGTGGCATACAGCTACAAGATTATTTTGAATATACAACACCGTTAGGCAACAATGAGACAATAAGAATAAATAATAGAGATACAAATCGTCATGGCAAAGGTTGGTCGGTCGTTCGTTTTTCTATGCTTAAACGGCTGAATTATATTATATGTTTTTTTTTTTTTTTTAATTTAATATATTTGCAGTGATACATCTATTTCCGGTGCCGGTAGATGGTGAATGTCTTTCCGATGATGGACGTCGTCTGGGTAACTGTTTTAATGCCTATGAATGTCATCAAAAGGGTGGCAACGCAAAGGGTATTTATGAATTCTGAACCATGATACAATAATACAAGGTATTTCCACTGCTATTTTCTCTGCTAGCGTCTGGGACTCAGACCTGAGTACTTATTTAATTTCAGTATGAATGCGAAAGGTCTTGTTTATTTTTTATCGTATTAATATTTTATTTTATACATATGTAAAATATATTTAAAATATAAGTATATGTTATTTATTAATACATAAAATAAATTACACAAATGCACTTGTTTCTTTTCATATAGAAGCAACAAAAACTTCTCAACAACAACAAAATTTTCCAAAACCAACAACAAAACTAAAGGCATTTATATTTTTTGCTCTCTTTCATCTATTTCTTTCATGTACACGAGCAATGCAAGTTGCTTATTTGATGAATTGGCAACACCTTGTATTATTGTACCATGTTCTGAACAATTTATTTAAATAATTTGTCTAATTATATTAATTTTATTTTAATAATAACTTTTCAATTAAAATTTTAGGTGAATGTGCTATGGGCTTTGGAGTTTGTTGTGTTTGTAAGTACACATTCTGAAAAAAAATATTTTTTTTGTGTTCTATAAGAAGTTTGTCACTTCTCTTTTTCTTTTCCGTCAGTTATTGCCAACTGCAACACAACTATTACGAATAACATAACATATCTCGTTTCGCCGAACTTTCCCAGCTTTATGCCCAACAATATAAGCGCTTGCCAACTTAAAGTAAAACTTATGGACGCAGATATAAGTCAATTACGTATAGATTTTTATCATTTTTCCTTGGGGCAACCAAATCGACGGAATGGCGTCTGCGATGGCGATGTTTTCAATATCAATGGAGGACCAAGTGGTTTATTTTCGCTTTGCGGACAAAATAGTGGACAGCACAGTAAGTATACGTTCAAATAAACGTAAAATATAAATTTAATAATTATTATTTTTTGTATAGTTTACTACGATGTTGGTGGTCGCGCACTACCACGTCAATCACCGCTCTATGGCAATTTGCGCCCATTAACTTATGCCCAAATTTATCCAAATAGCAGCACCAATGCCACCACAGATTCCGTCACGGAGCAACTTATCGATATAACGCTTAATTTTACAAATCGTTTTTTGCCCATACGACTCTATGAGATACGCATAGCGCAGATACCTTTTAGCCAGCGCGCACCTGCCGGTTGTTTACAATATTTTACAGGCGTTGAGGGCATAATGCAAACCTTTAATTTTGCCGAAAATGGACGTCATCTGGCCAATCAACATTATCGCATATGTATGCGTCAGGAGACAGATATGTGCTCGATTATATATCAACCATGTGATGAGCAATCGTTTCGTATTGGTGGCAGTGGTGGTGCTAACATGATGAATGGTTTGCGTCCCAATGGTGCAACGCTCCCAGTAGGCAGCGGCAGCAGTAGCATTTCAAACAATAATCCTGGCGTTAGTACAACAAATCTTATGTCAAATGTTGCAAATGCGGCAAGTACAAATTCCATGGGCAGTAGTAATAGCACAACAGCAACAACTTCGAATGGCACAACTGTTGCAACTACAAGTACAACAGCTGCCAATACGACTTCCACTGCTTCACCACAACGTTCTAGCACTGTTTCAAGTAGTACAACAACCACAACATCGACGACGGCGACTGCGACAACAACAACAACGACAGAGGCAAGCACTACAACAACAGCCTCAACGGTAAATGATGATCCTGATGATGATGATGGCTCTGGCGATGATGATTTTCAACCAGTTACCCCAACACAAACTGGTGTTTCAAGACGTCCGCGTCCAGTTGGTGGTGGTGGTAGCGGTGGTTTTGATTTACTTGGATTTTTACGCAGCGCATTTGACATACGTTTGCGACGTCGACGAAGACGACGTGAAGCACGTCAATTTTTTAGTACATGTTCGGATCGTATTACTATGCCGTGTATTATTGAAGATTTTATTGGTACCGGTCTAGGCCCATTACCTGGATGCGAACCTGTACACTGCGGTGCACAGTTTTGCTCATCCGGCGTTTGGCCGTGTCGCATTGAATCGACAGTAACACCGTTTTACATTGGCGTACATTTTGGTGATGGTACTGGAAAAGGCAGTGCGGAGGATAATATAGGCGCGTGTTTACGCTATACGCAAGTGCAATGTATGTAAGTTTTGAGTTTAGTATTTAATATTAATATTTAAAAGTACGAATTTCGTTTAAGAAATCATTATGAAATAAATCATTAGATACAAGTGTTTAGTATATTCTGTTTTAATACATGTTTTTTGTTTTTTTAATATACATTCACTGGTATACAATTAGTACTTCAAAAAACAAATAATCACTTTAAAGACTTATCTAATTTTAGTACAAATAACTTGCGCGACCACAAATATAGTTACTTAAAGGCATATAAAAATCAATTTTAAACTTTTTATACAAAAATATTCTTTTTTAGTACAGATTCTTTCATTGGAACTACTAACTAGTAGGTATTCATTTAGTTTGTGTTTGAGTGTAAAACTTAAGCATTATTTGTTAAAAATTTTGTTCGTGTTTTTGTTCATTAACTTGAGATTTTTGTGCAACTTAACACATCAACAAAAGTAATTGTATTTTTTTTTTGTGCTATTGATTTGCGTTTAATACATTTGGAATGTAAAATATTTTCCAATGTACAACTTGAAAAACTGTAAACTTTAGAAATATTTTCTAGTCGCTCTTTGGTACAGCTGCCAGAAAAAAAAAACAAAACAGTAATTAGACTAACTAAGAAATAACATAAAAATTATTGTAAGATAACCTATGCATATTGTATTAAATACCTATGCATGCTGGCGATATTTAAAAATATTCACCTGATGCTGCATATACTTTTGGGCAATGCTCTTCGGCAAATTTACCATAAGCACCGCTTGAACCTACTTTAAATTTCCGCTGTTTTGAATGTTTATTCCAAACATGCACCACGTACGAATTACGTGTACGCGCTAATGTTTCTTCAAGATATTCAGGCTCAAAAAAATGCGTCCACTCTACCCAAGGTATAGCATAAAATGCATCGCGTGAGAAAATATTAAAGCCTAAACAACGTTTCGATTGTACCATGAGCGCAATATCTTTGGTATTACAAATGGTTTGTGCAACGCGTGTTATAACGCCCGGTCCATTATTACCCCAATCACCGCCATCGAAATTATGTTGAAAATCGCGTAAACATTGCTTTGCAATATCATGACCAAAACCATCAGGCGCAAAGTTCATTACACCGGCAGCAAGATGTGTATCCGATTCAGCGCCAGTGTAATTCGGTGGCACTTCTTCAATGCTACGTAGCATAACTATATCCATATCGAGATAAGTGCCTCCATAGCGGTAAAGCGTTAGATAACGTAAAAAGTCAGATAGATGTGATAGTACGTAGCTATAAGCAAATATAAAGTTAATTAATGCATAAATCTGTATGCATAAACTGTATAATACATACTGTGATCGAAAAAGCTTGCCATCTTTAAGCCATTCGTGCATGGGTGTGCCAGCAGCATAAGCCCATAGATTTAGATTTCGTAAATGCACATTGGGATATTTTAAAAGCGCTTCTATAAGTGCATCCTTAGTGTTATTGTACATATACGTTGGACTAGCAAATAATACAAAAACACTAAAATTCGGATTGTGTATTGCTGCCGATTCAATGGCGCAAGCCTGACGTGATGTTAATTGTATGAGATTCCATGTGGCTGGCGTTTCTGCTTCACTTAGACTATTTGAGCTGCGCTGCGGCTGCTGTCGATCCAACATATGACAGCTTGTTTCGTGAAAAAAATACTACGACCTGGTGTAGGTTTTGGTTCAGCTTGTAGTACATCCGGTAACCGTTGTGGTGTATTGTATTCTTTATTCGCACCGGAAATTTGTGCTGCATTTTCCACAAAACAGAATCGTAAGTCCGGCTGTTGGTTGTACTTGATAATAATGCTTAATATACAGAGTATAATAAGCGCTGCAAATAGTATACGCAGGCGTCCATGATGCATAAAAAATTTTTGCAATCGAATGAACATGTTGCACTGAAGGAAAAGAAAATTTAAATACACTAATTAAATATATACACAAATTTAAATTTCAAAAAATAAACATAAAAGAACTTACTTGACGTAGGTAAGCTGTGATGTTGTACTTGTAAAATTGTGCGTTTAAAAATACATCTTAATTCTATTAATCTAATCTTTTTGAAATTGTTTAAAACAAATAGCGCACATCACGTACATATTTTGTTTTTCTTTTGTTTATACTAAAAAAAAAACTATGACTTTGATGTCGCGTTGCCAATACATTATTTGATTTTGGTGTTGCAATCGTTGGTTATATTTAGTATCTAAACGCTGCACAGACATTTTTGTACAGGTCATTTTTATCTCAGGCGTGCATATATGCATTTTCTCTTTATATGTTTTCTTTAATGTGTAAGCGAGAAAGCAGTAACCACAGCACGCTCCGTCGTTCACCGAAAAAGTTCAGGCGTACGGAAAAAATTGTAAAAACGTTGCAAATTTTGGAGTAGACGACGACCACAACTATTCACGGTATTCGTACGAAACACAAATCAAATCAAAGTGTTTTAAAAATTTAGTGAAATGAATGTTCCTCCTAGTGCTACAAACGCGACGGCGCCTTCGATGGGCGGCATGGGATTTCCACCGGCAATTGTGCCACAATTCAACATACCTCCGCCAGGCTTTGGTGGTCGAGGCCCTCCACCACCTGAGTTAGCTGCTTTTGGCGGTATGCCGCCAACAAGTGAATGGACAGAGCATAAAGCACCGGATGGACGTCCATATTATTACAATAATGTTACAAAGCAAAGTGCATGGGAGAAACCTGAAGCGCTGATGACGCCTGTCGAACGTTTGGCTAATCAGTGCCCGTGGAAAGAGTATCGCTCGGAAGTCGGTAAGGTGTATTATCACAATGTGACAACTAAAGAATCACGTTGGGATCCGCCGCCCGAATATCTCGAAATGCAATCAAAAGCCAAGGCGGAAGAGTAAGTTGCAATATGTTTACAAATATAAGTAATTGATATACATGTGTTTTTTATCCATTTTTATTATAGAGCTGCAGCCGCTGCTAAAGCTGTGGCTGCAATGACATCGTCGAGTATGGCTGGTATAATGCCACCTGCTGCACTCGCCAATATTTTACCAGCTACTTTGCCAACTGTTAAATTAAGCACGCCAGATATACACTCACCGCTAACGCCCGGAAGTAATGAAAATTCTTCTTCAGCATTAGATCAAGCAATGGCTGCAACTTTGGCAGCAATTGAAGTACCCGAACCGATTTGTAAGTGTTTCTACTATCAGATGTATAAATATTGTATATGTAGTCATTTTATTAAAACAAATTCTTCTATTTAATTGCAGCAAAAAAAGATGCTTCACCCGAACCAAACAAAATAGTTTACAAAGACAAGAAAGAGGCAATTGAAGCGTTTAAAGAGCTGTTACGAGAACGTAATGTTCCATCGAACTCCAATTGGGATCAATGTGTCAAGATAATCTCAAAGGATCCACGTTATAGTTCCTTTAAAACTCTTAACGAAAAGAAACAGACTTTTAATGCATATAAAACACAAAAACTAAAAGACGAACGTGAGGAATCGCGACAACGCGCCAAAAAAGCTAAAGAAGACCTCGAACAATTTCTTATGTCATCCGATAAAATGAACTCCCAAATGAAGTATTATAAATGTGAAGAAGTTTTTGCGTCACAAAAAATTTGGACCTCTGTACCAGATCAGGATCGACGTGATATCTATGAAGATTGTATATTCAATCTAGCCAAACGCGAAAAAGAGGAAACGCGTATATTAAAAAAACGAAATATGAAAGTTCTTGGTGAATTACTTGAATCAATGGCATCAATTGCTTATGCAACTACGTGGTCCGAAGCACAAGTAATGCTTCTGGAAAATGCAGCATTCAAAAATGATGTCAATCTGCTTGGCATGGATAAAGAAGATGCTTTAATTGTATTCGAGGAACATATACGTACACTTGAAAAGGAAGAAGAAGAGGAACGCGAACGTGCCAAGAAACGTCTTAAGCGACAGCAACGTAAAAATCGTGATGCATTTCTTACGTTGCTTGATTCTTTGCATGAAGAAGGAAAACTTACATCAATGTCACTTTGGGTTGAGCTATATCCAATTGTTTCTGCAGATTTACGTTTTTCAGCAATGCTTGGGCAATCGGGATCAACACCATTAGATTTATTCAAATTTTATGTTGAGGACTTGAAAGCGCGATTCCATGACGAAAAGAAAATCATACGTGAAATACTAAAAGAAAAAGAATTCACAGTACAGGCAAAGACAAGCTTTGAGGATTTTGCAACCGTTGTATGCGAAGATAAACGTTCCGCCAATCTGGATGCAGGCAATGTGAAGCTAACATATAATGCACTTTTGGAAAAGGTAACATAGATAGTTAAATATTTCGTTTATGTCTAAATTCTCTTACAATATTATATATTTTGTCAGTTTCCGTAAAGCTTTTAAAATTACATTTATTTAATTGAATATTTTTTTTTAAATAAAGCAACTAAATAATTTTCTTTTTAGGCTGAAGCCATTGAGAAGGAACGTTTGAAAGAGGAAGTACGACGTTTACGTAAATTGGAAAACGAAATTAAGAGTAATTGGTTGGATGCAAATGTGCCTGTCACTGAATCTTATGACACAGCTAAAAAACTTGTCGAGCATTTGGATGCCTTTGAACTTTATGAGAAGGAAATTGGCGTCGAGAAAATTTGGGAGGATTATATTAAAGAAAGTGAGGATGCTTGCAGTCATCATCATGCACGTTCGCGTAAATCAAAGAAAAATAAGAAACATAAAAAACGAGCGCGTTCTAGTTCAAAGTCGGATGTATCTAGGACTCGTTCGGTAAGTATTAAAAGCAAATCACTTTTTCATTTTGAAGCACAATTTTTATAAAATAAATCTTAGCCTCTAGTGGCTAGTGCTCATTTTTGAACAATACTATATATTATATATAAGAGTGAATTTGAATTCATTACAAGTGCACTCAGAGAAATACTATATATACATAAGTACAACAAGTACACAGTGAGTACAACTGAATGTTTGCTGCGTACTGTAATCACACATTTCGTATTGCATATACCTACACTCTTTCCATTATAGCAATAATTTCCGTACTTGTTTTTTTTAATTTGTTTCTTTTTAAGTTAACATTTGAATTTTGACCACAAAGCGAATATTATATTTCTCATTGTGATATATGTAGTTGCTGTCGTGTACATATCAAAATCTCAATATATATGAAATTTAGACATCAAATAAGTTGAAATGATTTTCTTTATTATTTACAGAATTCATTGAGTTCCATTGGCAGCAACGAAAGTGAAAAAATTACAAAAAAGAAGAAAAAGCGAAAAAAACAAAAAAATCTCCCCGAGATGTAAGTCAATCGATTTTTTTTTTTTCTAGCATTATTAAATTTAATATTATTATTTTACTATTTTCATAGTCCTCCTGCGAATCTGAACATGGTCCACAATCGCCTGGAACTATGCTGCATAATGATGAGTTGCATGCATCACCGGCTAAGAAAAGGAAGAAGGAAAAACGTAACAAAAAAGATAAAGATTCAAAACGGCACCAACATCATAATCGTTCAAATACACCTTTGAGTCCGGCCGTTGTTGAAGCTAGTAACAATCATTCACCACATTCTTTTACTAGTTCACAAAATAACAACGATGAACAGGCTTTGAGTGAAAGTGAATTGGAATCAAAACGTGCAGCTTTACTGGCACAGCTCAATGAACAACAAGAAGAATGACAAGAAATTGCTACGCAACTAGATTATTGGAAATATCAGTTGCGCCGGGGTGGTACACCGCCTCCGCGCTATCCACCCTACAACAACAATAAACATATGAAACTAAAGTAAGCAAGCTTCACCTTTTTTTTGTAGTAGTAGAAGCGAGTGGAGAAATTTAGTTATTTTGTTTTATTTTTTATATATAATAACTGGTATACATAATGTATATTATCGACACACACATCAAGCTTTTAAAGATTCAATTGCCAATTTTGTCAACCGCAACAACGAATTGGAGTCGGAGCTTGGCATTCAAGAGCAAGAAAAGCATAAGCAACATCTATTTTAGTTTCATCCCCCGCTTCAAACTGAACTATGTAAGTCTTTATAATTAGTTTATAATTATATAAAAAAAAATAGGATTTAAAATTTAAAAAAAAAAAAAAAAAAATTAAAAATACGTGATTGAATAACCGCGTGTATATTTCTGTATATTTAAAACCTTTGATGGATTTTAATATAGGTTGAAAACAAGTTCATTGATTGTATTTGAATTAAACTTTATTATATTTCTACGACCAATCCAATACAAAAAACCTGACAAGTATAAAAGCGCAAAGGTAAATAGCTGAAATCTTGTAGGTACTGTACTAAAATTTGAACTCCTTGTACTTTTTTGTAGTCTTTGTCGTATCCGCCTGTTGTCGTTTGCGTTTTGACTTTTGGCGTGCCACATGTTCTGCCAACATATCAGATAGATCCTCTTTTTGCAGATGTGTTTGTTGTTCGCGCATTTGTTGTTCGTAGCGTTGTGCCATTGCATCATTGTCCATATCCAGTTCAGATGGATCAAGCGCTAATTCGACAATACCTTCACGGTCGGTTGTGGGACGCACTGCAGTTGGCTTATTTGTGCCGCCAATATCGTAGACATGCGTAGAGCCCATCATAGAAGCGCCAATACGATCTGTACGTTTTTCGGGCAGTACTTGGTAAAGCACAGGAGTTTCATTACTGCAAGAATAAAAAAAATGCTTGAGTTAGACAATTGAAATCCCTTAAAAAGTTTACACTTACTCTTCCATCTCAGCTTCGATTTTCTTTTTGCGCAATTCAATGTTCTCAGGGGTCTCCATGCCTGCAGGTACACTAGTTAAACCTGACGGTGTTACAAGTCCCCTCGGCTGGTGTAACCAATCCACTCTCGTCTGGTTGATTAGTCATATCTTCGCCATCTTCTTCTTCCTCCTCCGATGATTCCTCAGATTCAGATTCAAGTTCACCCCATTGATTACGTTCTATGTCGCCCTCATCGATGCCGTTCTATAAAAATTCGAAATATAAATTTACATCTATTTGGCTGACACAATATAGATTTATAACTTACATCCAAATCTAGCATATTCGTGCCGAAGACATCACCGTATAACGGCTTGCCATTCTCATCAACAGGTGGTTTACCCCAACCACCGGCATGATAACCAAATGATGTGCCCTCTGGAATGGGTGCATTAAGTCCAGGTATTTTTAGATTTGGATACGATGGCGGTGGTCCATAACGTTGTTGTGCAATAAGCCATGGTGGTGGTATTTTATGCGAGTTTGGTCCAACCGGCATGCCAAGTGCAATGCGCAATTCCTCAGACAGATCACCCGGTTTCTTTTCTTTCAAGCGTGTCTCAAACTCTTTACCCTCATAATAGAGATCACCGTGTATAGTCATACGTGGTTTAGTTTGCCACTTGAAAAACGCATCATGTAACTTTTGATAATCAATATCGATTTTACCCATTTTAGGACGAACGCGCTCACGCATTTTTGCTTTCAAAGTTTTAGCATCATCGCGTTCTTGCAATGATTCACGCATCTCCATAATGCCAGTCTTCTTAATAAAGGCTGGCAAATCAAATGGCGGCTTCTCTATGCCACGTTTTCCTTGCAAATATTTTCGTTTAAAACACCAATGACGCGGCACTTGTACCGTATTCCTATAGGCTTTTAACTGTACTAGCAGTTTCGGATCTCGTGCAGTAACATCATACATTTCTACTACATCTGGACGTGCAACTAATTGTTTCAGTTCAGCAACACTAAGGCGCGTTAATTTCTTTAATTTGCGCTTGGATAGTTTCTCCTTCTCATCTTTGGCGTTCTCTTCATCTTCCTCGTCGCCATCATCATCGTCGTCATCATGAATTTTATTCGTTGTTTTCTTTTCCTTGTTAGCGTGCTCAGCATCATTTGCTGTTTTATCTTTCTCTAATGCTTTCGGTTTATTCTCCAGTTTGAAAATTTCAAAAACTCGATAGAACTGGCGATACATGGGTGCCAAATCGGCAATTGTTATCTTTTCCGGGACATATCTATAAATTCGAATAAGTAAATTTTAAATAAAAGAAAAGATTTAAACTTAACTCACTCAATAGTAACTTCGTCTTTTTCAGCCGGTTTTTCATTTTCTACTTCTTTACGCTTGCTTCTACTATCAGACTTCTTACTGCTGCTCCTACTGCTACGTCGTTTATCTTTACTTTTTTCATTGGACGTTTCATGCTCATTGTCGCTTTCATCAGCAGCAGCAGCCGCCGCTTCTGTAGAGCCCTCCACTGTATTATTCGATTCTATATTATGTTCCTCATTTTCTTCAGCAGTGGCTCGTGTCTGCTGCACTTCATGTGCAAGTAGCTGTCGTAATTTCTTATTTTGCTTCTTGCGTCGTTTTTTCTTTTTATTCTTCTCTGCGCGACTTTGTTTAACTGTTTTTTCATTACGTGCTCCGTTCACTTGTCCAATCTCATCATCATCACTATCATCTCCATCGGCCATATCATTACCGCCGGCATAGAAATCACCGCCACCCTCATCATCGTCTTGCTCAAAATCGTCGGCGTTTACATCGAACTCTGCAGCGCGTTGATCTTTAAGTGCGAGCACTGCCTCTAATGCTCTTGGTAGTACAAGTTCAGAGTGTTTCTTTTCTTTATCCTGTTTAGAAGACAATTCATCACCCCCCGCTGCTACCACCGTTAGCATTTTCAGAAGAGCTGCCGCCGCCATTAGTTGAGTCTTCAAAACCTTCCGGTCTTTCAAAGCGCAACGCCATCAGTGGCGTCGGTGGTACGCCCTAAAATTACAATTAATTGGCTAATAGAAATTTTTAATTATTAATTGTATTACTTACATCTGTTTGAAATTGATCAGCCATTAATATACGTATATTTTTACACAGAACGCTGCCAATTTACTTTTTATTTTTTTTTTCCCCGAAACGTTTTGGCTGCTAAAATAGCACGACTTGTCTTCTTCTTCTTTCTGCCGACTATTCACTGTGCTATGCACTGTGAATGTCAATTTGTCTTTTTATCTTCTTTTTCGTTGCGGTATTTGTAAGTTTTATATTTTCACAGAAATATTTTTGGTTGTTATATATTTTCTAATTAAAGATAAAAAGTTCTTTAAGTATAACATTTTTTGCACATGCTGCGTGGAATTTTTTATCGTTCGTAAAATGTCGGGGTTTTCGACTGTTGCTGATAACAATGATTTTTATCGAACATCCGCACAAGCAGCCACTGAAGAAAAAGAAACGCAGAGTGGCCTTTGTTGCTGCGAATACATTGATCGCGATAATAAACGCTTTCATTTGTTAGGATGCTGTTGTAATTGTCAGGACTTTGATTTGGTATGCACCCGGTGAGATTTCATTATTTGAACTAACTTCCACCTTACATTTTGTATTCACTTTTTTATATTTAATTTTTTGTTTATTTTTTTTTAAATTTTATTCTTATTAATTTTCAGCCTTATAACCTGCAAAAGTATTGATCCACGAAACCGAAGCGGAATGCTACTCACTTTTCAGGATCGTTTGCGCATACCCTGGCAGGGTGGCGCCAAGCGTATTTCCGTGGAGGCTGCGATTCCCGCCGTTGCAGTACCAATGATATTAGCACTTGCAGCTATTAATGCCTATAGTGCTGTCATTATGTTAATCTCAACCATAGTATTCATGTCGTATGGTTTGCACCAGGTAAAACGTTCGCAGACGCGTACACGTTTCTTTGCTGTTTGGCTGCTTTTCTCGATCGTGTGTATATGCGTTTTGTTTGAGATCAAAGTGCCATTGCTGGAATTGTTGCCGGAGGAGAACTTTATACTTGTATTGCTATCAGCGGTTGCTGTATTTTGCCTATGGCGTGCTAAGCAGTTGGCCTCATTAAATCATGTTACACAAAGCAAAGTTTCAAAGGACGATTTGCCAGGCATAACTGAAGCAAGTGCTGCCGAAGAGCTAGAGGAAGAAGCTAAATCACAAACAGCGTTGCTGTTAGAACACGATGATGATAATGCTTCAGGTGAGGACGTAAATCTCTTGAATTATCAACCAAACATTTGCGATTGTTGCCGTAAATATATGCCGCCTCGAACCGATCACTGTAATGTCTGTGGTACGTGTGTCAAACGTCGAGATCATCACAGTCATTGGTTGGATTGTTGCATTGGCGAGCATAATCATTTTTATTATCTGGCTGGTTTGGTTTTTGGATTGCTGTCTTTGACGTTGTTGGCAAATCTTACATTGACTGCAGTTTGCCATCCGTTTTTAGTGGTACGTTTTCTAAGTGTACCCGTAATGCTACCGGACGATTGCAGTGAAGTTTTTAATGATTATGAGTAAGTTTTTAGCTGTAAAAATTTAGTTTGTATTCTGTTAAAACTAATTCATATATATTATTTTTAGATTGGGCATATCATTTGTTGTAGCTGGCTATGCATTGCTTATTGCAAGTTATGTGCTTGTAGTTTTATTACGCCAAATTTATTTAATCTCACGAGGCACTACTATGCAAGAGTGTCGACGCGGTCAGTGTGGCAATAGAAAGTCCATGCTGATGAACTGGAAAGCTTTTATATTTTAAACAAAAAATATATTCTGAGCGAGGCTGGAATCTGCGGATAATTAAGTATAGTTAGTTTCGTATTGTTCGTTTTTTTTTTGTTTGAAATGGTGCTGAAAGATGTTCTGGAAGTTTTTGGACTAGTCCGGCTATCGTGAACTTTAATTCAAATTTATATTTGAATGATAAAAAGAGCATAAAATAAGCCAAAGTGGCAGGGGTTTGAATATAACCTCGCTTTAAAAATTTAATTATAAGCTAAAAGTATGTGAAAACTTAATAACTACTAAACTAAGCGCATAAAGCAAAGCCCAAATGTTAGATAAATAAATGATAAATACCAAGTTATATTAGTATTCAGACGCGTTTGATAAGCTTAAAATTTAATAAAATGCTAACAAAAAAGTACTTAAATACAAATTTTGTGTAATCCTTTTTTGCCATATTAAGCTTTCCTTCGAAGTATGTTGACGCTATTAGTGATACATGCCATGAATGGAATGTAAAAAATCATTTTGAACATTCGACTTCTATTTGATTCACTAAAAAAAAATGTTGTTTATAAAAAATTAATTCAATAAAAAATATCCTATTATCGAAGGATATCAAATAGTTCAGAGAAATGACAAAACTTTTGTTGTGAAGCTTCACATGATTTCAGGTCGTGTACAGTCTTGCAGTCTGTTAACTTCTCTGTAGTCTGTTAACTTTACTGCAGTCTGTTAACTTCACTTAAATTTAAATATTTAGTGCAGCCCTGGCATTTTGAATGCATAACCCCCGCCATTCACACGAAAACACAAAAAAAAGTGTACCGTTAGTGTTATTCAAGTGCGCGTGTGTATTCGGCTAAAGTTGTGTAAAATGTAATAAAACATTGAAAAATAAATAAATAAACAAATAAATATACATGTATACCTTTGCATTTCGTGGTAAGCAATTTAAATATTTTATTACCTTTAATCATAACATATATAAAAAGGTCTTAAGTACAAATTGTAAAAATGAAAGAAAAGTTACCATAAATTATCTTCGTCTCTATTCGGTTTGTAATCTGGTAACAATTCCCAAATTTTCATGCGCCAACGCTGACGGCGCTCCTCTGTTTCTTTTTCCAATTGTAAAATTTGTGGTAATCGTTGCCAGCAATCAAGCACTTTCCACTTTAGATGCCATTCATGATGAGAAATTGCCTGACGCATTTTGGTATCCTCAATCATTCTGGAATGTTGTGTATAATTTGACCAACGCATAAAATTAAATTCCACCATACGCATTGCAGCCCAGTCAATGGCTACCAACATTTTACTATGCTCCTCTTGCACATAAAACTTCCACGCCTCAAGCGCATGTCGTTTCTGCGCTTTTTCATAGCATTTATCCGCTTTAACTTCTTTTTGTAGTCTAAGGAAACATGTATATTCACGCCAGGCTATGAAGTAATTACGCTTATAAAGTTTACAGCGCAGCTCATCACATTTACGTTGATTATCGCGTTTTCGTTCTATTAAGCGCCGGAAACCTTCCATGCCCACGCGTCGCAATAACAAACGTCGACAGAATTCCTTAGCTTTGCGATGATTCTCAATAGCTCGTTGACGTTCACGTTCCTTTATTATTTTGGCCATTTTTTCTTGTCGTCGTTTTTCCTTAAGTACTTCAATACGCAGACGTTTAGCCTCCTCATCCTCGAGACGCTGTTGTAAAAATAAAAAAAATAATATTTAGGGGTTAGGTCGAGTATACGTGGCTTGATGGAGGGTTATCAATGGTTTATATTATTTTTTGGAATAGAAAAAAGCTTGAGTAAACTTGGAAACTGAATCTCAGGATACAACTCTAGGCAGTCAGAACCATTTCATTTTACAGAAGATACAGATAAATCTAAAATACGAAACCACGCCGCTCTTAGTTAAGTTGACCAGTCGATACTGTTGTCAAACAAACTGCAGATTCTTTCAAATCCCTTTGATAGTGAAGCAATTTGATAACCACATCGTACTGGTCAAAATTAAGCGACACAGAAATATCACCAGTAAATGGTACCACTAATGAAGTAGTTATTTTTTTAAAGTAATTTTTTAAGGATAACTTGAAAATATAGGATATGCTGGACAACTGCAGACAATAAAATATATTACCTTTGCCTCCTCGATTGCAACTTTTTGAGCTTCACGTTCTGCGTCTGCTTGCTGTCGTCGCTGGCGTGCTTGCTCGTGCCTTACGCTGCGCTCTAATGCTCGCTCCTGCATATTTTGCAAGAATTTCGGTTGCAACAAGGCTTTTCCTTGTAACCGTGCCAATGCCTCATCCTCATCATCACGCAGACTGCCGATCAGCTGTAGACACTTAGCCTTTGCTTTGCTCTTTGGGTCACCGCAGCGTATAACTGCTTTCAGTTCTTGCTTAAGTTCCTGGCGTGCTTCGTTGGCTTCGTCAGTTAGTTTATGCAATTTTAATTCCATAATCATGCGCTCCTGACGCTCTAGTTTAACACGCTGTAAATCAATAATGTCTTGCTGCACTTTGATTCTGTAAAATAGATAGGAGGAAAGAGTCAACATAGAATACTTCAAATTTGATTTGATACAAACTTATTCTTAAATTGTTTCGCCATCTTAAGTGCTTCCTCACGTTGTTCCGGATTTTTATTTGCCGATTTGTTGCCACCAAATGGTTTCTCAAGCTCATTCAACTCCTTTTGTTGTTGTGCAATACGTAAGTTCTTCTTTTGCTTGCGTATGTTGTCAAGAAATGAATTAATCTTTTTGCACACGATCGCTGCGTGCTTTACAGTTTTCACGTTCCAATTTTTCTATAGTTGTATAGTGTATCCACATTCGAAAATACTTTCGCATTGTTGCCTTATTAACATGCGAACGAGCTTGAAAGAGTTGTCCGATGATATTACTCTGTTCTCGATTCGAAATGGAAGATGCTTCCTCCTCCTCCTCACTGCTTAGTACTTCACATGATTCATCATCAGTTTTTGGCTTTATTAAATCTTTTGGTGGTTCCAAGCGACGTATATACAACGATTCAGCTATTTCTTGTTCTGCCTTCAATTCTTGTTGTTCGTTTGCTGCTCTTTTTGTTTGAGTTTTCGGCAGCGGCGCAGCAACTACCTTGGGTACTTTTGATTCATGCAGCGGCGGTATATGTGGTTCTTTATGTTCAGTTTTGATTTGATTTGTTTTTTCGGCGACTTCCGTTGGAACTATTTCTTCTGTAGTTTGAACTATCGCGGCACCCTCCGCTTCCATTTGTAACTCAAGCAATGCTTCTTCTGCCAGATCCGATATGACCGAGTCAATGTCATCGCTTGTATTTGAACATGATGACGTTTCCCGCTGTATATTACGCACTGCTACGTCTTCTTCAAAACGTACACAGCGCATATGCAACATTTGACGTTCGGCAGCGGCACGCATTGGTTTAAAAAACTCATCTGTAGGCGTTAAAGGACTTGGAGTACGGCAGCGTGTCATTAAATCATCATTGTTCGCTGGCATTTGTAGCACGGATTCAAATGCATATTCAGCTTTTATTTTTAAAATTTCAGAGTCGTCATCTCCGTCCATTACCTCACAATCTGCGGTTTGCTCTTTGGCTACCTCAACATCAGCATCATCATGATCAACTTTCACCAGATTAGTTTCACCTGTATAAAGTGTCACTGCTTTTTCAAGCGCCTCTACAGGTGCTGCATAGAAATCCTCTATATGCTTAGATGTAGTTTCTAGACTTTCCATAATCGTTGTATTGTCTAACTTAAGATTAGGTTTACCCGGCTTTTGGCGTATCTCATTTTGTTTATGGTGTTTCGCCAATTGCTGCCGGAATTTATTTAGCTCATTAGTAATAAATCGTTGTTCCACTTCAAGATTGTGTGTAATGCAAGCACTAAGATCTTTACTATAAGCCGCAGTGGCTAAAGGCAATTTGCGTGGAATATTCTGAAACTAAAATGGGCAGTAGGATTTTTGAAAATACTTTTTAAAATTAGTTTACTTTTACCATTTGATGACGCATATCCATGACAATGGAAGGATTTAAACGTGTGACAATTCGTTCGTCCCCATTAATGAGCAGCTTCGCGTTGTGCTCTCCAATGTAATCCCGTTCTATAAAGCGACGTACTGCATCAGTCTTCAAAGAAAACGGATTATTTCCACTTTGTTGACGTTTGCGTATACGATCCCAGCGTGTTTCTTTATTAGTGGCCGCCAATTTGTCACGTTTCTTTTGTTGTGACATTTTTTTTTTTGTATGAATCGGAGAGTTTGCAAGAAATTTATCTAAATTTTAGCTCTGAATAAATTTACAAAGCTGTCTAAACAATTAAACAAAAATAATTTGGTTGTCTAGGCTACGTTGCACTAGCTATATTTCATCAATGTACGACAGAGGGATGATTTAAATGCAAACACTTTTATATAAGCTTATCCTTTAAAGGAATATTTTATATATTTAAATTTTATTTTAGTTTTTTTTTTTTTTCAATGAATCAAATACCATAAATAATAGAAAGCTAAATTACAAATTCTTGACGTTGTTTTTAACAAGTTCCACTTTGAAGCGTATTTTAGAAAGAGAGTATATAGAAGCTATGTATGTATGTATGGAGTATATATTGTAGCTTATTATGCGGCAGCGGCATCCTTCTTGCCCTTACCGCCCTTTTTGGCAGCTGCAGTTGCTGCTTCAACATCAATGGGTGCTGGTTTAACAAAAGGTATTTCATCACGATACTTTGCTGGCATGTATTTCTTTAATGGTTCCGGTACCTTTACGCCTGTTTCTGTCTGATGAGTTTCTAGAATGGCGCAAATAACACGCGTAGTTGCGCACATAGTAGCATTCAACATGTGCACATAATCGACAGCTGCATTCATTTTTTTCGTCTGACCATAGCGTACTAGAAGACGACGTGCCTGATAGTCCAGACAATTAGAGCAAGAGACCAGCTCTCTGTAAGCACCACTGCCTCCGAACCAAGCCTCCAAGTCAAGTTTCTTTGAAGCAGCATGGTTGAGTGCACCGGAAACAATATTAACAATGCGATATGGAATACCCAACGACTGACAAAATTGTTCCGCGTTGTTGATCATTTCATCCATCATTTCCCAGGATTTATTGTCGTGTGGTGAAGTAAGTACAAACTGTTCAACTTTTTCAAATTGATGCACACGGAAAATACCACGAGTATCACGTCCATGGGAGCCAACCTCCTGGCGGAAGCATGTAGAGAGACCAGCATACTTAATAGGCAGTGAGGCTTCTGGTAACCATTCATCACGATGATATGCTGCAATTGGTTGTTCTGAGGTAGCAATGAGATATTTTTCATCAACGCCTGCCTCATCGGCGCGTTCGCTGCCCTTGCCAACGACCTTGTATAGTTCTTCATCAAATTGAGAGAGTTGCGCCACCTCCTGCATGACATCCTTACGCATAAAGAATGGTGTATAAAGTGGTGTAAAACCACGATCAGATAGCATATGCAATGAGTGTTGTATTAGCGCCTGTTCGAGAAATACTGCTGCTCCTGTAAGAAAGTAACCACGTCCACCTGATACCACAGCACCCTTCTCGCCGTTCATGCCATCAATCATAACAATTAAATCAACGTGCGAGTATTTTCCGCGCTTCTCACAATCACCAAAAGTACGTTCAACGCGATTTTCATCTTCATCGTTGGACACCGGTACAGATTCATGCAGATGATTGCCGACCTCACGTAGTGCAGTATTGCGTACTTTCTCTGCCTCCTCTAGACGCAATTGATTATCAGTCATAGCCTCATCGATGAGTAAGCGCACTTTTTTGATCTGGTTCACAGTTAATTGTTGCAATGACTCAGGCGTAAGCGCAGTCAAATCTTCACGCACAGCGGACGGCACCTCCTCAGCTTCATCACCGAGCGGTTCTTTCTTTTTCATTTTCTCACCAATAACTTTGCTGCAAACATTTTTCACCTTATTCAGGTTGTCTGCACGATGACGTCGCTGCCGCCATTCAGTATCCTGTGCAATAACACTTTCCACTAGCGCAACATCTTTAAAGCGTTTTGTTTGATTTTGGCGTACTGCATCGGGATTACCGCCCTTTGTCGCTACGAAACAAATCTAAATCGAGTACCATTTCGTTTTATTTTTCGCTTTTAAATGCAAACCTAAAGTCTTGCGTGCGGCGTTTTCACAACGTGGCTGAGTTGTTGCAATATCAGCAGTTCGATTTTTTTTCATTCACAGTGAATTTTTTTTCTAGAGATGTGCGTGCTTGTAAGAATTTTATAGAATATTTTTGGTTCATTTATTATAATTTTTTGTATAACAATAGAATGTCGTTAGCTACTATAGTGGTCAAAAATATATTTATTCCTTTATAATTGATCAAAATACTGGTATGAATTTAAAATATATATATAAATTGTTAAATAGTACCAGTCCAGTTTGAATTACCGGTTTGGTATTGCAAATATCGCTCATCACTAACGATGTAAACTTTTTTTGCATTGCAATTCACCCGTCAACATTGCAAGTTTTGCGCAGAAAATATTCTTCGAGCAAAATCACAGACAAAATTTCAGATATAAAGGTTGGAAATAACTTTTCTTTGCAAGGCATTGTAACTCTTATTATAGAGTTCAGCCAAGTCAATAAACTAACACTTGATAGATTAAAGAAAAAAAAACCTTTTCAATCTTATTTGTCGCGCTAACACCGCAACTGTATTATGAGCATAATAGAATTCGAAGCTGAAGAAATACGTAAAATTTGCGAAAATGTTGTGCCCAACTCAAAAATAATTGCCTGCAACGCAGCCGGCTCTAATACGCTTATACGCATCGATATACGAGAGAATCAAGTGCAACGCCAACTAACGGTTTGTTTGCGTTTTCCCGACGACTATCCAAAGGCAACTATACTTGTTGAACTTAAAAGTCGTACATTAGCTACTAGATTTCTGGAAGGATTAGCTGGACTTGCCGAGAAACACGCACAGGAATACTTGGGTAAACCACAAGGGCTACATGTGCTAAAATTTGTGCAACAATATCTCAAGGATAATCCGTTATGTGTGTGCGTCGATGAGATACAACAGTTGCGTCGCGATCTTGGTACTGATGCTAAGCCGGAGCAATTAAAGCTAAAGCAGCGTAATTCAAGCGTACAGCTAACAGCTCTTGGCGGCAAATATTACTATACTGTGCGTGCAATTATACCGGAGGATTATCCGTTGAGTTGTATTGATTTACAAAAGGCGGAATCCAATTTACCGGCTGTATTACTACGTTATCTCAACGGGCAGTCACGTGAGATAGCACGCCAATGTGTGGAGCCACCGTTACGTTTAAATCAAGATCTACAGGCCAACTTTCAACCAGCGCCAAGTCTTTATCGTACTTTGAAATTTTGTCTGGAGGCAACACGTGACTTTCATACGGAATTATGCCCCATTTGTGAGAATACTGTGCTACCGGCTGTACCGGAGCAATTGGAATTAGATGATTCAAAGGATGCTTATGTCGAGCGTGTATGTTGTGGGCATATCTTTCACCAGGGTTGCCTTAAACTTTATCTGCAAGAGCCACCTTTTCCGAAAGGTGGCAAATTGTGTCCAGCAAAACGACGACATCCGCGTTCCGATGCGCGCTATTATCTGGGTGGTGGCCGTGCAGGACTAAAAATTAATGAAGCCGCCGCAAGCAGCAAGAATATTGGCAATAGTACCACCTGTAACATACGTTTGGCACACGATCGTTGGGTAGTCAATGTTAAGCTAGCAGAATCTCGCTGGGCTCAGAAACAGGCACGCGAACGTGAACTTCAGGAGGTTGTTGATTTTTTGCAATAATCACACCGCGCATATAATTGGAAACCACAAACAAAATGTTAAAAATAATGCTTAATGCTTTTACATACATATTTATCTTTATATTTTGTTTCAATAAATTAAAGAGTCTTAAATGGTGATGACAATGTGGCGTTTAATAAATTTTTGTAAATGGATTTTTGAGTGCGTTAAAAAATTTAATCTAAAACTAAATATTAGAATTATACTACAAAAAAATAAAAGAAGCACAATTACAAGCTGGAAGACCATAGATTCAGTCATTGTGCTCTAAAAATCTGTGACAATTTCATCGTCTTCGTAACGCCTGATGGGATCGCCTTTTAATAAAGCTGAGATCATGCTGTAAAAAAATATATTCAAATTAGTTTTGTGCTTAATTAGTGTGTCCGTAAGTTATACGACGCACCAGTATAGCGCCACAAAAAACATAACGAAATAATAACCCAAATAGATCATACAATTTCGTAAATGTACTTTGAGCAGACCACGACTGTGTATATCTATGGGATCATAGACGCCAAGACTATCACGCGGCTGCCGATAAAGCTCGTAGCCAAGCCAAGTAGCCATGGGCACATTGAGCAGAAACATAATCCAATTTCCACCCAGCAGTAGCAGCACGCAGAGTAGCGCATGTGTTCCGAATTTTGGTATGACCCAAAAAATTAAGACGTCGACAACATTCTCGTGCATTCAGATAATCACACTCTAAGTCGGCTAGTGTTAGTACCTGTGTTTAGATTTATAAAATGAATAGCAATTGTTTTTTGTTTTCTTATTGGTTAATTGTTGCTCTTTTAACTTACATAGTAAATTAACAATAACAGTGTCGCGCCGTAGACTAGAAGTGTAATTGCGAAGGTTGCTGGCTCCGGTAGCATATTTTCTCGGTTAGTTTTTTATTTTATTTTAAATTTAGTTTACCACTTGTTTTTCTGCATTAACAAATCACATACAAACATAGACTGCCGGTGTAGGCACTGTTGGTTGCTTAGAATGATGCGCCCTCTCGTGGTAATTATTAGTTGCATCTCTTTAACCCAAACGTGTGCAAATTTATTTTTTATTCAAGGATGTTTATGTGACAAAACTCCAAAGGCATTAATTTACCCAAAAAGAAAAAAAAAAAACCTGAAAGAATGCTATGATTTGACTATCATAAACAATAAATTATATGTAAAAATAAAAAAAACATGAGCATATAAAAGTGCCACGCCCATTTAAAGGTATTGCACCAATACAAACTTAACAATTTTTTTTTCGATTTTTTTGTATAAAAAAAGCTATTATATATGAATTTATTCATTATAAATTAAGTTAAAATACTTCTAATGCCATTCAATGTCAAAACCATCGTACCACGCCCATTTATAGGTGTAGGCCCGATACGATTTTCCGCCAATTTTTTATTATTTGTGTAAAAATACTAATTGTTTATGAATATACTAGCAGATATCGGCGTGTGCTACTACGTTGTACGGGCGTTTCGGCTGCTCTTTCAGCTCTTTTCCGTTTTGCATCTTCTGTGTTTTATGCAATTTCAGTTATTTTTGATGACATTTTTACTATTTGCTTTTTTTTCTTCGTTTGCAGCGCATCCAAAATGTGCTGGGGCAAATTAAAAAAACATACTAAAAAATGCCACATTTTTTATCTTACCCATAATGTATTGGGTAAAGCTGTAATCAGCTGTTTTTTATTTTTTGTTTATGTTAAAAAAGCAAAACATTTTTATATGGGAAAATTAGAAAATCAACTTCTTAAGTAAACCGAATATGCATTAGGCATTGTTTTAGTGGAATTTCAATTTATTTGCATTGTTTACTTTCAAATGTAACTGGTTTGGGGTTCATCGGTTGGACGGTTTTAATGAAAATCGCGGACATAGAAACATTTTTACTATTTTATTTATTAAATATATTTACTTCAAATAGGATAAAATCACTTCTAAAGTCCTCCTATATACTCTACTGATATTATAAGCATCAGCTCACTATAACATATAGCCCCAATACAAAGTCAGCATCCATTTTCTAAATTTTTTCCAAGAAAATGTTTATTATTCTGCCCTTAGGTTAAAATTTTACACCATATTTGTATCTAGACTTTGGTATCGGACTCCAAGCCATCCCTTCTCCAAATTTTACCAAAGCCACTGATGCTCAAAAATAAACTAACCCCAGATATGGTGGGTATGTGAGTTTCGGTTCCACCGAAGTTAACGTTTTTCCTTGTTCCAATGGATTACATATCACTAGTTCAAAAATTTGCAAAAAAAAAAAAAAAAAAAAAAAGGGAAAAAATTCCATATCATTTGTATGGGGCCCCGCACGCCTCCGATAAATAACCTATGTCCATTGAGATTCCATTCTAACTATTGGTGAAAGAATCTTGTTAATCGAATGAGTTGTTTTGAAGAAAACCTGTTTCGTACAAACATAAATCAAACTGTTCCTCTTTGTATATTAGCATAGGTATAGATATTGACTCATCAGCTTGACAAATCGAGTAGATTTATATATTATTTTAACGAATCAAAGTTTCGGGATGATTAAGTCTAGGATTTATGGGTATTTTAAAGGTTAATAAGCTAAAAAAAGAGTTGCCATTCAGTTTTTACTGACGTGGAGCGACATCTTTTGTATAATTTTTTTTTGTGCATAACACAAAGCTGCCTGCTACAAAACATCGATTTCTGTTTAAAATTTGAATTTCATAACGACATTTTTATTTTTATATTCGATCAACAGTGGGTTCAATCAATTTTTATATACAATTTCTTTTTTTTTTTTTAATACCACTAATACTAAAAGTACATAGAACATTTTCTTTTATACATAAGTAAATACATAATATGTGTATATGTAATTACATATTTACAGCTAGATAGTAATTAAAAACAAATGATATATATAATTTTTTTTTGTAATACATACAGCACAACACAAACGGAATAATGCCAAAGTTTATATACTATATGTAGTATATAGCAACTAATAAGAAATAATCAAGTCCAACGTACATCATAGTTATTTAGTTACGTTTTGTTCAGTTTAAAAAAGTTATGCATAGGATAAAGATATAAAAAATGTATAGGATTTGTTTGATTTAGGATAAAATATTTTAGGTAATTATTTGTCATAAAGTTCGGTTAGGCTATGTTGAGCGTAGCTTTTCTTCGTAAACATTGGAACCGCCACTACCGCCATTGCCAATGGGAAATAATTTTGAAGTAAGTGTTTTCTTAAGTTCTACAGCAGCCAGCGTCATATGTTTTTGCGCCTCTTCTTTCAATAGTTCTTCGGCGTCTTTTGTGTTATGTTGGGACTCTTGTTGTTGTTTTGTTTCTGTTTCCGTTTGATCTGATGGAGAGGCAGCTGGTGGCGTTGCAATTGCTGAGGATGCTACTGGCGACAATGCAGACGGAGTTGTGGTCGCTGTTGATGTTGGCGACATTGCTGGCGATGTTGCTGTTGAGCAAGCGGAGTGTGGAGATTTTTTAAGAGTATTCATAATTGCTTCGGAGATATGCGTTGTTGCAGCTGTTCGAGAACGCTTTTCTTTGCTGGCGTCTTCTGCACAAGCGGCGGCAGCATCATCCGTAAGATTACTCACCAATTGTGGCAATGGCATTGACTGTGTTACTTTGCCCATAAACGAACGTATCTCCTCAAAGTATGACTCTTCTGTAGGATTTTCGCAGAAGCGTCGTATGCGATGCATACGTTCACTGACGCCGCTCAGTGCGCTCAGCGATGCTGCATCACTTTCATGCTTCTTCAAATGCCGATCAAGATTTGTTTGCTGTCCAAAGCAACGTTCACAGATTTCACATTTAAACGGACGCTCTTTATTGTGTATATTGCGCACATGGCGCTGCAGATTCGAGGATATGCTGAAGGAACGTTCGCAATATTTGCACTTGTACGGCTGTTCGCCGGTGTGTGTGCGCAGATGACGCGTCAGATTTGCTGAGCGGGGGAACACTTTACCGCAGAATTTGCATGTGTAACGATCTTTGTTTTTGTACTCGACAGTGGTGCTCGTTGAGGCTGCACCGCTGCTGTTACCAGATGCAGCAGCAGCAGTTGGTGCAGTAGCACCACGCGTTTTACCACGTCGTGTTGTTGTGTTGAGACTATTTTGACGTTGATACTGTTGTCGTGGCGTCTGCGCCGAATGATGATGATGATGATGGTGTGAATGTGGCTGTTGCTGTTGTTGTTGATGATGATGGTGCGTATGCTGCTGTTGTTGATTAGGCGTTGCAGCACCTCCTCCCATAACAGCTGCTGCTACTGCTGCAGCTGCTGCCGCTGCTGTTAATGAAGACGTCGGCGGTGGTGGTAATTCTAGTGTTGACGTCTCATGTGTACCGGTCGTAGGCAAATATAGCGCAGTTGCCAGATCAGATTTTTTTTAGTGGATGTCGAAATGGAAAAGCATCGTGCGGTCCAAGTTTTCCCAAACCGAAAACATTGCGATACTGTAACGGCAGCGATTTGGTCATGGCTTCTAATAGTGTAGGATGTAGCGTAGGTGGCGGTGGATGTGCATGTGAATGTGGCTGTGGCGTTGTTAGCTTTAGGCCAGCATCGCTAATGGCATCCAAATGATTTGTATGCGATTTTAACACTGCCGAATTGCTGTCGTTGTTGTTGTTGTTGTTATTATTGTTATTATTATTGTTGCAAGCTGCAGCAGTTTGTTGATTAGTTAGCGGTATTGTCGTTATCAGACTGGAGGTGCTTTCACGTAGCGCGCGCAACATTTTTCGACTCATGTCAAAGCCAAGTTCCGATAGCGAGGCTATATTGTTGTTTAACTCTAATTTTTCTTTTTCAACGCATACGATTGGCCACGGTTACCGCCGCTGACATCGCCAGTATCGCTCATAGCAGTATATATGAGCAGATTACTGTTTTCATCTTCCAGTAGTGGCGATGGTGTTGTAGCATCTTCATAATCACCTCCGCTGCCGCTACCGCTGCAACTACGTTTATGTGCCAGTCTCAGATCGAGTGGTTGATCATAATTACTATTGCGCCTTTTTGTTTTATCCGTTTTATAGTTGCTCGTTGTTGTTGTTGTTGTGCTGCCGGCGCTTGAATTGCTGCTACTGTTGTTGTTGTTATTGTTGTTGTTGTATTGTTGTACATGCATTGCAGCATGTCGCAGCAACGGTGACGTTGACGACGACAACGTCGTCGTTGATGTTGCTGATAGATCATAAGGTACATGTGATATATATGATGTTGGTATTAAACCTAATGCAGGGTATACAGATCCCTGTTTTGGGCTAGGAAGCATTTTTCTTGGCGAGTGATCTTTTTCTCTCATAACTGTTGTTGTTGTTTCTGTTTATTTAGTTTTTGTTGTACGTAATAATAATGAGAGTCTATGTTGTAAGTTTTCTTAAGCAATTGCAACAATTGTTGAGGATACATATACCTGAAGAGAAATAGAACACATATAAAAAAGATATATTAGTTTGGATTAAAGAGTTTTTGATAAAAATTAAAAACTTTTAATATCAAGAACATTTATGATACAGAGACTCCAAAATGTATAAATACTTTTAATTTGCTCTTCGAGACCATTACAAAAAATATATAACAAGGTGTGCTGTTGTGCTTGTTTCAGTGTAGTACTTTATTCAATATGTAAACGATCTCTTTGGCGAGAACAATACAGAAAATATAAACTACTATCTTCCCTCCCTCTCTCTCTCTCTTTTAAGGTATTTAATTACTTTATTATTTAATACACCAAGAGGCGTTGAACACCTTGTTTGTTATTACACCATACCATACCTACATTCAGATATGACTAAATCAACACTCTCAATACTCAAAGAGACAAAGAGATAATAAAAACCCCATATAAAATGGAAAACTATTTACAATTCTCTAAGTCAGCAAGAAATCTCCAATTTAGCATCATTTCATCAAAGCTGCGATCAAGATGTAATATTTCACCACTATGTAGACAGTCATGTCCAAAGCCACCTCACATACATTTATTTTTCGATCGTCCAATCATGGGGTTTGTTGACTATTTGTAACGTGAAAATGTCTTTTTTTTGAATCTTAACCTTTGGCGATTATAACGAAATTCAGTAAATAGCTTTTAAACCTTGCAATTACAAACAGGATCAATGTTCTATTTAAAAAACAAATCTTTGATTAGTTATCTAACAAAATATTTTGTTCTTTAAAAACGCAATATATGTAATTTTTTCGGGGGTTTTTCCGACACTTGTCTTTGAATCTGCGTCATCAAAGACAAGTGGCGGAACAAATGCGTTGTCATAACGCATCCATAAAAAAAAAAAAAATACTGTATAAAATAAACAAATACTGCGATTGAGTAAACTCGACTTCAAAATACCTTGTTTTCATACACATCAAATCGAGTTTCTTTAACTCCAGCTGTTTTTATACCCTGTACCCGAAGGGAAAATAGTTTATTAAGTTTGTGAAATGTATATAACAGGCAGAAAGAAACTTATTAGTATAAATTCTTGTTAAACATGAAAAAACGAGTTGATATATCCGAGACTATAAAAAATAAACCACCATATTCAAAACTTAAAAAATGTATCCCAATCCCCCATAGACCCATTTAAGCGCTTCTCCCATACAAACCTACCCCGAAAATGTTTATTTTTTCATTAATACTTCTGTGTTATGTAATCTTAAAACTCTATATTTAAGATGGATTAAGCCTACAATAGTCGAAATGAAATAAAGAAACTTGGGTATACTTAGTCCCTATACAAATTTAACCAATTTTTTGACTATACAATAGGAAAATGTATACAAATTGGGTACAGTGTTTCTTGGAGTCGAACATATTTGAATTTAACGTTCTTTTTTGTTTATCGTAAGCTGAAACGTGAATAAATATTGAAACATAAACACAAATGAAACAATTTTTTCTTTCAAATTGTAGCGTTAAAAAATGTAGGTATTACCTAAACCTTCATTTCAACACTCAGTCTCAGTAAAATTTTATTTTATATAGGTCTACATTTTAATAATTTTCACATTAAGTCTCTATTCAGACATTCAGATGTACATATTTATGGAGTTTGTTTATTGTTTTCGCTTGCGATACTTATCTAAATTTATATGCCATATTTCCTACTGTCACATTGACTTGAAAAACGCAGTGACTGCAAACAGTGATAAAATCACAGTTTGCGAAAAACAATCAGCGATTACTGAACAGTTTCACTGTTCACAAAGAGCGATACACAAAATCGCCGGTAACTGAACATGTTCACTGAAGATCAAGAAAATCGCAAATCACTACAATCAGTCACAGTGCAATATTACGATTTTAAAATCACTTTCGGTGATTTTTTTGCCAACACTACTACATACATTTTGTACACAAAAGTAATACAACTTTTACTCATCGTATACAGGGTATTTAAAGATGGATACTGTATTTAAGTAATTACTGCCATAAAAACCCAATTTCCATACTATTATGGACTGCTGTTGACAGACAGATAGACAGACAGACAGCTGGCTTGCTGCTGTCTATGCCAAAAGCGTCATAGCGACAAAAGTTTAAACAATTGTTCTATTGTTGTCAGTTGCCGAAATACAAACGGCAAAGTGGTAAAATTCTTCATACAGTTGTATATACATAAGAATATATCTATCTAAATGTACTTGTTCGCTCCAAATTCTAACGACGATTATGTAAGATAAATACACACAAAGACATCTTAACAAAAAAAAAAAAGAATTTTAAAATTCACAAAAAAAAACAAAAGAATAAACTAAATGTATACTAAGGTCGTATAAAGTGCGTTTAAACTAGCGTTGAGGTGGAGTATGCTTCAAGCTGATTGCTTGAATCGCCAACTTGTTTGTTGGCAGATGACACAGAATCATGTGAAAAATTTGATCGTAGAGAATAACAAGCACAAAAGTGGGCGATTTGAAATATTTGCTAAAATTATTCTTGTTAACCTTTTTTATTTTATTTTTTTTGTTTCTCGGTCGATCGGTGTTGCAATTGCAATTAATAACAAAGTGAGTAGTAGAACAAGAATAACTATAACAAGATCGTTTGGAAAAAAAAAACACACCAAAATTGTCTTTTGTTAGGCAATAGTTAATTATTTTCCAATTTTTTATTTTGCTTTTTTTTTTTTTAATTTGCGTTAGCAATTTTCCAAAGCAACAAAAGCAGCAGTAGCAGCAGCGGATGTATAGAGTCATAAAATCTTGTTTCATTAACTGGGTGACAATTAATACAGAAACGCATATAGAGTACTGGACAAGAAGTACTAAGCTAAGCAGCTAAGCTATGTGCTATCTTGTGAAATTATTGCAATTCAAGCAAAGCAAAGAAAAGTGAAATCAAAGTTAACCGCAACGCGTTAAAAATTATAAATATGAAAAAAGTTACAAAAAAAAAAAAACAACAACAAGACAGACAGACGGACAGATATTGTTGCCAGAAAGTTGTTATAGTTGCAGCGCTTTATGCGCTCCAATTTGAAAATGTTCAATTGGAAGATGTTGACAAGAGTTGTTGTCGGCTGAGTGGCTAGCTGGCCTGGCTACATAATCGCTGCGACAACTGCCACAACGTCGTCAACGATGACGATGATGACCGGTGTAAAAAAATAAAGAAAAAAAGAGTTGAAATTAACTTTGTCATGTTTAAATGATTTTAATTCATTTGGAGTAAACTAACGCAATTGCAACCCATCATCAACATCAAAAACAGTGAGCGTCGTCATCATACTTAGTTAACCAACAACTACATTGAGCTTCATTATTATAACTATTATTATTATTATTATTATTGTGTGTAGTACGATATTATTACGAAGAAACATAATTATTAAACAAAACTATTTTTTTCTTTTACAGTTTAAAGCATCAACTGCAACGGAATGCAATGCACCGTGGTGTGTGATTGTTTAAAATAAAAGCAAATGTTTGGTAAGTAATTATTGGATGGCGCAAGAATTTAACTTGATTGAGGCATTACAATCTAAATATGTCTGTCTGTAAAACTTTAAAATAAAGATTTTCTCCACCACAAATATTTTGTATATTAAAAAAAAAAGCATCCGTACAAACCCACCGATCATTATAAACACTTTTATAGCCAGGGCTGGATAATGATTTGAGTTACACTGAAACCAAACATTGAACCGAACTTGGAACTGAACCAGTTGAACCGAACCTTGAACCGAACCTGGAACTGAACCTTGAAACTTTTTTAACTGTTCGTTTAAACCGAACCTTGAACCGAACCTTTTGAAGCCGAACCTTGAACCGTAGTCCTTGAACCGAGACCTGGGTGAACTTATACTTTAACCGCTACCGAACTCTTGAACCGGAAGAGCCTTGAAGAGCCGAAACTGGGACCGGAACTTTTATCGAGTAGCATTGGACCATACCAGCTGGGACCATCTATGTGCCCTATACAACAAGGAAGTGTCTACGTGACGGATACTTTCCATCTGAGTGAAAGTGTGCTCGGGTTGTAGTCTTACTGAAGTCTCCTGACAAGATTCGGAGTAATCCGAGGTCTTATAGGGGCATCCGTCACCTGCCGGTTCTTGAAAATGTTCTGGAAAGGGTTCTGGTGGAACGACTCAGTTACCTAGTAGACGGCCAAATGTCCGAACTTCAATATGGTTTTCGGCGGAACGTATCCCCAGAGGATGCTTGACAATATGTCATTGCTAGTGAGAAGGCGTCCTTGTCGAATTATGTGCTAGGTATATTTGTTGAACTTCAAGGGTGATTTTGACTACTTGAGTGAAGCCCAGGCTTATAATAAGCTGTAATGGCCATACATGTATATATCATAACGGTATAAGGATAGTTGGCAAGAAAAAGTTTAAATAGAGGCATGAACGATTCCACGAAGGGTATATTTTCTGGATCAGCATCGTCATATTATCCCATTACTTGAACATTTTTTTGTTAGACTTAGAGCACTGTGCTGAAGCTTCATCTGTTGATTTGTTTGTAGTGTAGTGCAGAGCATAATCAACCGCAACAATGAAAAACGAGAGTAATCCAAAGAAATATGCCGTGCACTGAAATGGAAAATTAAACCTTGTTACATCAGCAGCAACAGAAGCAACAGCAACACGGCAAAGCAAAAAAAAAAAAAAAATATCAAGACGTTAGCAATAACAAAAAAAAAAAAAATCAAACAAACTAAAGCAAGCGACAAACATTGGCAGGATCACAAACAGGCATGAACACTCTACTCGATTGCTAGTGCAACGCTAACGAGCAACAAGCGACAAGCAACTTGAAACCAAATAGAAAAATTACAAAAAAAAAAAAAAAACTAAGAAACTAACATAGAGCAAGCCATTCAACCAAAAACAAATATCAAGAAAAAAAAGGTCTTAGGAAAATGCAATGGAAAAAAAACAGCTGCTATATTATTGATACCATTGCGGCTTTTAGTTTTAAAGATGATGATGCTGCTGCTGTTGCTATTGCTGTTGACGATGCGCTCCAGCTCTTGTGTACCACTTTTTCAGCGGACAACAAGTGTAGCGACAACAACAACAAAAAATAACAAATACAGCATTGGCGACAACAGCAACAACTAGAGTAACAGTAATAACAGTTGCTGCAACAATTTTCCAACTTCATCATCATCATCATCATTATCATCATTATCGTCATCAACTGTAACAGCAGCAGTAGTTGCTTTGCTTCAGCATCTTTTGGTCGTTGTCGTCTGCGTTACATATCTTAACTTGGTTACACTGACTTTAGTTGGCATGCTGCCTGGTTGCCTGGCTGTCAGGCGACGTACTCGTATAGACGTATTCGTATAGAAAAAAGTGAGAGTGACATCGGAAATTGTTTCAATTTTCAACAAACAAGCGAAATAAATGCCGCAATCGAGTCAAGTCAAACAAGAGCAGCAACAACACAACAAAATACAAAAAAAAATATATATACACACACATATGAGGGAAGTGTGTTGAATAGTTGATTTTTTTTTAGAAAAAAAAAATACACATTTCATACTCATTAATTTTATTAAGCTTGACAATGACTCTCAAATAATAATGAAAAATATCGTATTAATTTTTTTCAAGATACAAAAAAATATTTTTTCCGAAAAATGCAATATATTCTAAAAGCAAAAAATCGATTCATTTAATTAGGCCATTGTCTATTATTTATCATTCTACACTCGCACTGTTATAGTCATCGTCGTCATCATCGTCGTAATGAATGAATGTCGAAAACTGTATCGCAAAACAATTTTTCTACGTACGAAAGTAAAACAACATGAATTGCAGCAACTGCTGCAGCATACGTTTGACTGACTGACTGACCAGAGCAAGTGCTTTCATTGCATTTCATAGCATTGCAAGTGCTGCTGCTGTTGGCTGCTTGCTTGCTGCTGCATTGCTGTTGCATCTGTCGCCGTTGTGTATCTTAAAGATACAAAGTTTACATCTAACGGCGTATGTGTCGACTACGACTGGCGTGCATCCTGTTGTTTCTTAGTTTAACTTTGCTTGAGTTCAACTAGCTAGCATCGTCCATTGCTTTATATAACTTTGCTATACATATATCAAAGTCGGCAGAAGGAAAAGAAAAGTTGTTAAAATCGAAAAAAAAAAAAAAAAAACTGATCATTTGTTGTGTCCACAATCTTAAAGTAGAGTAAATCAACTTAGGATGGCATTTTTTTTAATTTACAAAAAGAAATTAATTGCATTTTTTATTGCAAATATAAATTTTTTCAAAATTAAATTTAGGCGTTGTAAACCAATTTTTTATAAAAAAAAATGTTTTTTTGAGATCCGCACTCATACGCTCATAAACAAAATTCATTTCGAAAGCTTTTATCAGAAGTTATTTGAGATAAAATGGTAAATTGTTGATATTCTGTAAGCCAAATAATGTTAAATACTTTCCTCCAGTTTTTATGTTGCATTTATACTCTAGCAAAAAAAAATATAAAAAAAAAAACCTCAACAAGCTTGTTCGAATGACTACTATAGATGTTTGCTTATTATTGAAAATAATATTGTAATTTGTCTGTCCATCAATTCAAAGCAAAGCTTCGCCTTCAAATTTATATCTTTAAAGTGTTATAATTTTCTAATTGTCAAGTTGGCTTTTGAATAATAAAGGGTGTCTTCTCGGCTTGCTTTAATCAATGAAAGCATTAATTTTGTTAAATCGAATATTAGTTGGCGATGAAAAAAGGACGAAGGTTAATATGCCGGATCAAAATGGCATTATATTGAATTAAACACGAATTGAACCATTTTGAGGTGTTCAGAAACCATTTTATGTAAATAAAAATTCATACAAATTCATTCATACAATATAAAAATCATAGGAATATTGAAACTGTTAAAAGGTTTCTAAAGTGTTATTTTACTAAAAATTTGATGTGCGAAAACTTTCTGTAAATATGCCAAAAACTTTTGTTCTTTGTACAATTTACAAAATGTTTCATTGCGAATTTCGTACTTCATAGTGTAAACGGGTATATTCAGTTTGTCCGTTAGTTTGTAATGCATTGAGTATGTATAATATTGATCAGTTCGATAAGACGAGTCGATCTAGCCATGTCTTTTTGTCTGTTGCGATGCGTATTACTCGAATGTTTTTAAGACATTGACTCGAAATTTTAAAAGTAAGCTTTTTTGGACAAGGTGTCACGCCAATTTCTAGGCATAGGTCCCATACAAATTAACGCCCATTTTTAAGTTTTTGTATGAAAATAAGTGTTATTTTTAAATATATTTTCTCCAAATTGTGTAAAACCACTTCTTTTGTCATCCAATATCAAATCCAAGGTGCTACGCTCGTTTTTAGGTATAGCCCCCATACAAACTTACCGCCCATTTTTGAGTTTTTGTACGAAAATAAGTATTATTTATGAATATATTCACTCCAAATTAGATAAAAACACTTCTTATGTCATCCAATTTCAAAAAAAAAAAGGGGCCACGACCATTTTTTGGTATAGCCCCCATACGAACCTACCGCCCATTTTCGAGTTTTTGTATGAAAACATTTAATATTTCTAAATGAATTTAATTAAAATTTGGAAAAAAACAATTCCTATGTCTACCTAAGTGATCACTATCGATATGGTAAGAATCGGGCTAAAGTAACATAATATCTCCATGTAAATTTGACCAAATCCATCGTAAAATTTAATCTAAGCACCTGGTGAACATATAAATTATTAAGAGTGTTGTGTAACGTGTATTTCAGCTTCGGATCCACCGAAGTTAACGTTTTTCCTTGTTTTAAAATAAGTACTACTAACATCTGCTTTAGCACTTTAAAAGATCTAAAAGATGAGCTTATCTTTTGATGTAGAATCCGTATGGTAACAGAAATAAGGATAGCGATAGACAAAATATAGAGTATTTTATTTTTAAACATTCGAAGAGTCATCTAGCTATGTTTATCAACTTATCCTATTGTGAGTTTGTGTATGTAAAATTGTTTATTACATTGCATTATTTTTCTCCAGCTGAGCCGTAGTCCTTGATTTGAAAAATTTTTGATTTAAAAATACTGAAAAGTATTGTGTTAGGAATATTATTTAAGTTTACTAAACAAATTTTTTTTAAACATTTTTTTGGTGCAAATCTTCAAGGCTTTACTTGTACATCTTCTTCAGTTTTGCTGAAAAAAAAAATTTTTTTTTTTAAATATATTGACTCATCCATTATCCTTAATTTGTCAATTTATAGTTTACATCAAAATATTTTGTTCGCACTATGTGATTAATGAACTCACATACAATAAAAATCGCGCAACAAATTCTTCTTTCAACACTCTCGATTTCATTGCAAACCAGATAGATAGATAGATAGATAGATAGATGAATAAATAGATATGTATGTACGCATACCAATATAATAGATATGTATGTACAATGTATGAGATGATAGACAAACGCACATCTTAACTAGTATTATAGATGTTGCTCAAAATATGTTGTTTTCATTTTTGTTGTTGTGGTTGTTGTTGTTGCAAGTTGGCTGACTGCTGACTTCGATATGTAGCTGCAATTAATTAAATATTTATATCTTTATTTTTCGCTTCTTGCGTAGCAGCAGACTTAATTTTGTTTCGATTTATTACCACACACTCAAAATGATACAATTAGAGACAGCAGCAAGTAGATTTGCTAAGAGAGCGGAGGTAGTAGTACTCGTCGTAGTAACATCTAACAAGTCATCTAGCAGCAGCCCGATTTACTCGTTCTAGTTGAAAGCGATAGCCAGAGTCATAGCCATAGCCAGAGCCAGTTAAGACAGTTAGCTAGCCAGTTAGATAAATTCGTACAACAAGCGAATGGCCAATTTAGCAATGAATGTATGAACTATTTTATTTATTTTTGTTTTTTTTTTTTTTTTGTTGCAATAGAAGAAGCAAAAAATAAAAATAAATAAATACACAAATCCATATAATAGAAACCATATCAACATTCACATCACAACTAAACCAGTTTGCACCTGAGAGGAAGAAGAAAGTTGTCTTGGCCATTTTTTTATGCTTCTTTCTTGAATTTGTAACAGCAAATAGTGTAAGTGTGTATGTGTGTGTGTATATATGTTTTGTATCTACAATGCTCCTTAACTAGCTCGCACATGCAACAGATACAATGGGCCGTCGTCTAACTGTTTTCTCGATTTTCCTATTTATTTATTTTTTTTTTAAATTTTTTTCGTGTTGGTCATAAGCGTATGAAATATGAATGCATTTGGCCACCATCACTGCTACAAACTTCAACAACGAAACGACCAAACTCATCCCAACCCATTCAATCTAATTAGATTGCAAAATATCCAAGCAGCTGCAGCTAAAATGAGCGGTTAAGCAGCGGTAAGCTGCTGCAGCAAACGTTCGAAACGAAACGAGTGCAACCTACAATTTCTTGACACATTCAAAAAGTGTTTTTATCCATTTAAAATTTTTTTTTTTTCCAATTTTTTTTTTTTTTTGGCAATTTTGGCGTGCGCTACTGTTTGTCAGTTTGTGGCAAACACTGCACGTGGACATCAGCAGTTCGGCAGTCGCCAGCTCCTTGAGCATTTTGTGATGTGCACTTGGCGCATAAAAGAAAAAACTTAAACGCCAGTTAAAACAAAAAAAAAAAAAAAAAAAAATTATTTGAAAAACGAGTAAAATCAATGAAAAATTCCTCTTGGTAAAGTGAAAGTGCTCCAATTGTTGGTGATGTTGGTCGTTTGCTGCTGCTGCTGCTGCTGCAGCGCGGATGTTGCTTGTTGTTGCATCGGACGTTGCATCCGATATTGCTGCATATGTCTGTCTGTCTCTTGCGCGTCTGATTGTCAGTCTGTCGAGTAACTGCGCGCTTGAATCGCGTTTATTCCGTCCAATTTCTGTCTGTCTGTCTGTATGTCCATTCATCCGTTCCGTCATTTGTCCGCTTTGTCTATTTGGTTGGTAGTAGCCATTGCGCTCTTTGGCAAGTTGTTGAGTTTATAACCTCTGCGTCGTAGATTTTTATCGCTTGTTGTTTCAGCTCTATCATCCATAGCCATTTTGCATTTTTTCTTTCTTTCTACTCTGTTTATACATTTTGTCTCTCTTTTTAACATGCTAACTATAGTAATAGTTATAGATACAATAGAAGCCAATAACAACAACAACAACAAAAACGTTGTAATAATTCATGCGCGCATTGCAGAATAATTGCGCCTATGACTTTGTGTGTATATCTCTCTTAATGTCTGTCTGCCTGTCTGTCTACGAGTATACTAGTACATACAGACAGCACAGCACTAGCTTTATTAACCTGCAATTACGGGCGTTTCGTTTTAAAGCTCTCTTAATGCTTTTATGATTCGTTAATAAACTTATTCGCTGTTTTTGTTTTTGTTATTGTTTATGTCGTTTTAGGAGTGTGCATACAAATCCATATTTAATGAAGTACATTTAATGAAGATACAGTTTTTAAAATTTTTTTTTTTTTTTTTTAAATTTTTTTATTTCTTCCCCTTTTTTTTTTTTTTTTTTAAAATATTAATAAAAAAATTGGTTTTTTATTTTTTTTTTTTCCAAAAATTTTGTTAGTATTCTTATTTTTAAAATCTCAAGGCAATGGGGGCCTGCCGGTGTAAACGGTGTTAAAGCCAGGATGGAGGCCAAAAAGGTTTTGCTGTGTCTACTGAGCGCTAAGTTCAAACTCTTAATTCGGATCTATACTGTCACGGATTGCATTGCCAGAAGGAAAAATAGAAGAAGAATGATATACCATCAGAACACCTATAGTGTTTCACCAGAAGCTCCAGGAGCATGGTTGGTAGGTTCTTATGCATTCGCCTTATACGATAGTCCAGATCTAGCAACAATCGTGTGGAAACGATGTAACTTTGGTCTTGTTAAGTTAATGCGAAGTAGAGTTTTATCCAAAACAACAAAAATCAAACTCTACAAGGCGTTGATTCTCCCAGTCCTGATGTATGGCTCAGAATCATGGGTCATGTCAGAGGCGGACAACTCAGAGTTGGGAACGTTTAAGAGAAAAATTCTTCGTAAAATCTGTGGACCTGTCAGAGTGGACAACGAGTACCTTATTCACATGAGTGACGAGCTGTACCAGCTATATGGCGACATCGATATAGTCAGGTGCATTAACTATAAACGATTGTACGGCAAAAAACGAACGAACAGAAATAACGGAAGAAGAGAAACGACAGCGAGGACGACCGTCTTTGCGTTGAAAGAACCAGATCTTGGAAGACGTCCATTGGACCATCCCAGCTGGGTGAATACGCTAAGTGATATCCAGGCTTATAATGAGTTGTAATGGTCATATAATTATAATTCATCTTAACAAATAAAAGGGAAACATCAATAAGAAGAACAAGAAGCAATAAATGCCCTTGATTTTCTCCGAGTTCATCATTCGACTATGAAGCTTATGGAGCTTTATGCTGTATAGTGATCTATTCTTAATCAAATCTATGCTGTGTAAATGGGTTGACACAATAAATAACTTTATCCAAATTGAAAAATTTCGGGTCAATAACATATAAAATAAAATTTGTGTGCAACAAACAAAATTGGACAGACAGAAGAGCAGACAAGCTGATCAAGAATATACTTCATACGGTCACGATGGCTCCACTGTTCTTAACAGTTGTTAATATCTAAAGCATTTTTTACCCCATTTTATACGATATCAATGTGAAAAGCAAACGTACCACCACAACCAAAACTTATAAACTTTTTAAATAAACTATTAAGAGAAGTTTTTAATATTGACATCTTACAAAACAACAAAATATTTTTTTTTAATTTCTTAAGTAATCAATTTGAAGCACTTATATCATTTTGCAAAAAAAAAAAAAAAAAAATAAAAAGAAAATACCTTGGCCTGCTTTACGCAAGCAACATAAATTTTGCGCTGTTAACTCACTTTAACCACTTCCGCTGATATACTTAACTATCCAAAAGTCGTCCTACATTGCATGTATTGCATGTATGCCTCCCTTAATACATTAAACCAGCAAAAATATTGCACAATTGCGAAAAATTTCTGTCATCTACTAATTTGAGTCGATAAATTTCAACTTTAAGTACTTCAAGCACCTGCAATTGTACACATATGAGGAGCGATTTATCAAAACAATAACATGCCACCACCAAGATCAAAAACACAAAATGAGATACTTAGATATTAAATGCGACACAGAGACACAGATACAGTAGCATTAAAGAAGGAACAACAACAACAACCAAAATAATGAAAAGTAAAATATAATAATAAAAAAAAAAATCGCTACAATTTCACACACTTAAGATTCAATGTGGTGATTACATTTTTGTTATAGTTCGGTTTTATGGTCCAAGGTTAAAAACTTTAACTTCAAAGCTTTTAACTAACGAAAAAGCAGAAGTTGAGGTAGTCAAAGACAGACAACGTGGAAAAGAGCAGCAAACTTCATTTGATTTGCAGTGAATATTAAAGCAATTTGTGGGATTATTTCCTATTGTAATCAGTGTGTATACTCATCAGGGCCTAGACCAAAAATACTTGAAACTTGAATGAAAATGAAAACGTAAGACGAAATGAAGCGAATAAAATTACTAAACACACACAACATCATCTCTCAACTGATCAGACGGTCTATTACAATTACAATTGTCTATGGATGGCATTTTTTCAAGTACACATGCGACGATGACTTTATTGTGTCTGTCTGTCTGCATTTTGTGTGAACATTTCTGAGCGTAGCTCTGAAGTTTTTTGTTTTTTTTTTATATTGTCATCGTTTGCAACAATGTTTATCATGATTATTATTTATTCGCAAAATAATATTTTAATTTAATTTTATCTTTTATCAAATTTTTTATTTTCTTCAAATTTTTGTCTTATCGATGTACAATAAATTTGTTCTAAATATCACAATTAAATATTTAAACAAATGCATTTAAGTATTTGTATCTAACAACTTTAAAAAATAACATTTTTTTTCCTTTCATTATTTAATTTCAGTCAGCATACGTATAATTTTTATTAACACCAAAGAAGTCTTAAGCGTTAAAAAAATGTTGTGATCGGTGAGTGGTAGCTTATATTTTATTATTTTAGTTCATTTAAACAATAACAACAATTCAATTTTTTTTTTTTAATTAAACTTGGGCTCGGTCATCAGCGAAGGTCTTTAGTTCTAATTGAATGTGTTCGAGCTATCAAGCGCATTAATTACTTTGCTTATTTGCGTAATTGTATATTTTAGTTGTTATTTTTTTTATTTATCATAATATTTATAATTGATTGTTAATGGATCATGTGTATTTGATACGTAAAAGGTAAAATGGGCTTACAGATTAACTGTCACAAAGTTATTTTGTATTTAAATTTGACTTAAAACAAACTGCTATGAAATAAAATATGTAAATACAGTGAATCTTTGAAATTGACAGCGCAATGTGTTGGAAAAATTGAAGGAGATTATTGGATTTATAATCGCCAATATATAATATAGGGCTCCATTACGTTAATTAAATATTTTTGCAAGCTACTTAAAAATGGTTCTTTAATATAATAAAAAAATCAGGTAGTTAAGCACATTGGTGAACGTTGTTCTATCTTCAAATTGTCCTTCAGAGTCGTAGATTTTTCCTTGTTAGCCATTTGTAGGCATTATTAATTATATTCGGAACAGACCTGTTTGAGTTTGAGTTTGCATTTACTCGCGTTAGTGATGAGCAAGATACTTGAAATTTAAATTTAAGTTGGGACTGGGACATAAACAATAAACAATTTAAATATTTTATTTTTCATTTTGATTTCTGCAAATATTTCATGGTTAGAAAGTTTTGATTTTAAAGGTATATTTTCTATTATTTTTAAACGATACATTATTTAATATTTTGTAACTAATAGCCCTATGTGTCCGAACAATTTGTTTCAAAAATCGACCTAAAAACTAACTCTACCGATGTAGCAATCTTTTACGAAGTTTTACAGCAAAGAATCCGATCGAACAGAGCAAAGAATTTCCTGTAAGATAATAATATTTTCAAGAATTGAAATCGTTGACTTCTGCGCTAGAAGGTGTCCGAAACAGAAATTATTCGGAATAAACCTGGTCTACCCCAACAACCTGAACTTCAATCCAAACTTTAAATGATTAAATGATTGGAAACACTATTTCAAAAATATATTCCTGAACTTTAGGAATATTTCTGCAGTTTCCATTATAGGAAACCACTTTCCAAACCCATCAAAAAAGTAAAGATTATATTTGTCAAGACGATCTTGATTGTATTTTTTTTATTTGAAGTACAATAAAAGTGTCTTCAGAGTTCCAGATCCTGCTATTGTGTACAAAGAGTAATAAAGCTTGGAGTTTTTTTAGAGTTCCTTTTTTAGGAAGGGCTTGGCGCTTTTAATAGTTGACACGTATCCCTCCAAATCTGACTATATTTTTGCTGAAATCTGGTGGTGAATTGTATGCTGCATTGAATATTACTTTTCGGTTAGTGCGGTAGTTGCTTTTTTAGTCCAGCTTTTTATACTTCCTCAAACTTTGACATATTTTCAATAAAATGGTGCTCCAATATACATATAGCTTCGTCTGATTTATTTGCAATTTCGGGAACATTTAATCTTTCAGTTCTCTTTGGACACATTATTCTAAAGACTCTCTAGAAAAACGTGACCTTTAAAAATTTGAAATGATCAATGCTTGGATTAATTGTTAACTGATTTCAAAGCTATTCCTCTATTTTCTTCCCATATAAATATTAGACTGTTACATTACTGATTTTATAATATAAAAATGGTGTCGTTTTAAATCAGTTCCTAATTTCTTCTCATTGCTCTACTCTTTAATATGCGTTTAATTTGAAATGTATCTATATTTCCTTTTTCACTAGAGTAGTGTTATACAACTAGAAACTATTTTCGCCTAAATAAATTCACTTTTGAAATAAATCCAAAACGCAAAAAGTTGACTTCTTTTTCACTTTTTAAACGATTTATGCATGGATTAGACCCAGTAACCTCTATACAATAAATTGTTGTTGTGATTCTCGTGTTGCTCTAGGTGAAATATATCACATAATAAAGAGCTCATAGGAATTTGCAATGTAGATATTGCATTTATATAAGCGAAAAATAAAAAAAAAAAAAAAAAAAATGAAGCATTTGCAATTTTCCGCTGTGACACAGAAAATGTGGGGAGAGAAAAGACGTCACTCTGCGCTTTTCAAATATATAATTCATTTGCGTATTTCGGGCAGCAATAATAGCAGGCCAAGCAGCAGCAGCAGCAGCTAAAACTGAGGCCGACTGAGGCTACGATTTATAGCCCAAGAGCGGAGAAGTGCCAAGTTAATCGGTCGCAAATAAAACATTCATCGCAAGCGCGACGAGACGACTCAAAACTTTGATATTCAAATTATTGCGCTATATACATAGATAGTTAGATAGCAAGATCGATAGATGGATTGATCTGTAGATAGCTAAATCGGTTGGTTGGTTGGTAGGCCTGCCCGAACTCATTTCTATTTACCTCAAAACAGATAAGTGTCTCTGCGCTGTGATTGCCTAAAGTGATTTGTTTTTTAGATTTTCAAAGTGATTGCGGTTGTTACAGTTTTGCTTTTTTGTTGTTTTTTTCTTAAGGTTTTAGGCTTCGAGACGGGGCGAGTCTGGCTGTAGTTTTAGTGCAGCGGAGTTAAGAAATTAAGTATAAACAACCTTTAAATTGAAAAATAAAAATCCGCAGCGCGTTCGCATTCCAATTGAAAGCAGCCAGGCCACAGCACAAAACTCTCAAGTAAAGTATTGAGTAGTTGTGCGGTAGAGATGCTTGTAAATGTATCGCAATTAAAGCTATCGCTTCCGGTTTTGGGGCGCAATTAACTGCTTTGGTATCATTATTATTTGCGCTCTGAAGTTGTTGCTGCTTTGCTGCTGCTGCCGCGGTTACAGCTATAAGCATAATTGTGTTTTTTTCCACCATTCGTTTGGGAAAAGTGATGCACCACGATGTAGCACTTGAAAGCACTTTTTTTAGCGTATAAAATAAAAATATACAACATCATCCTTCCACAAACACACAGCTGGAAAATTAAGACAAGTGCAAGTACATATGTTAAAGTCATGGTCATCATTTTACAGATTAACTACTTCAAGCTTGTACCAGTAGCTAATATGTGCGCTCATTCAAAAAGTAAAATAAAAATAGTAAAAAAAAAAAATTAATACAATTTCTTTCATTTTGGTTTTGCGCCTTCGTACTCATACGATTTGGTAATTGAAAATTTAAGTTGTAAACAAATTTTCGCTATGATGAATTAATTTGACCGACGCTAAATACAAAATATTTTTACTGCCGACAAAGTCGTCAGTCGTCAGTCATTTATAGACCACTTGTCGACTCTTTAGAAAGTCGAATTGTAGAAGATTCATCATGCATGAAAATTATTTTGATTGGTTTGAAAGCATAAATTTGAATGGCAGATGTTGTAAGAGATTCACACGGGTTTTTAAAATTGTGATTAAAGTTTAATAATATTTTATCTATTGAAAATGTTGAAACATTTGAAAGTATGCGCAATTTAGTAGAGAATTGACTAACTAAATAACTATTATAGGAACCTTAAGTTAATTAATTAATATTAACACTTAAATGATTGGAGATTGTTTCAATGTCAGTAAAAAGAGTGTTTATGGTAAGACGGGAATGTGTAACGGTTTATAGCAGAGTCAGAATTATAGCATTTGGTAAAATAAATTTTTAAATAAATTCTTCTTTTAGTCTTTCATCATACCACTCCAGATGTTTCACAATGACTTCAGAATCAATTAGTCTCTAACTAAATCTAATTGAAAACGAAATATAACCGCTTAGTTATTATTTTAGAATTTTAAATATATAAAATAGGCTTTTATTTATGTTCATATCTATTATGTATGTATATTAAAATATTGAATTGTTTGAATGCCGCTTTCAAGCGTAGATATGAGCAGCAAAAAAAGCTACTACAATCAAACTAACCTTTTAAAAAACGATATGCTTTTCCACACTTATATTCGATATGTCAGATATGACGCCATGCGAATATTTAATTTTTTCGAACCTGAAAAAATGGCAAGACGAAAAGATATTTACTTTGAAAAAAAGATCTACACTGAAAACACGCCCATTTCGAGAATCTTTATCATGTTTAGAGTAGTTAAATAAATATTGAAAGAAAAAACAAAACAAAAAGAAACGTTGAAGTGGAGCATAGTCGACTGCTAAATACACTGTACACAATCTTTATGCACCTTAGGTTTATTCTTATCTTAGTACAATACGCATACTTTATAGTATTGGATTTTTATAAAAAAGGGATTAATTTGTATGAGAGCTTTACCTAAAACTTTTTTGGTCTTACCCATATTGGTACATTTCATTAAAAGTATATATGGGCATAGTTTGCCAGGGCTGCAAACCGGGTTTTAATCGAACCGGTTTTTAAACCGAACCCCACAGCATTTTCGTACGTTTGCTCTGAAACATGAACCGAACAAGTTCTTCTGAAGGATAATGGCTCTGAACCAGAAATCGAGCCATACAAGTGACAAAATTGGTTCGAACCGGTTCGTAATTTCTTTAAAAGAACTTTATGTTAAATTTATTATATAATAAATTAAGTTGAGAGAAAAAAATGTTAATAAAAGTCCTCGTAGCCTTGATAATGTCTAAACATATAGAAAAGTGGTTGTCAATAATTTTGAATTACCTCATTTCTATCGTTAAAATGTATTCGCCGTCTGAATATTAGCGACCTCGAGATTGCTAAACTTTTATACACTAACAAATTTTGTAACTACTTTGATTTTCAATTTATTTTCTAAACAGAGCTTTAATATTATTAATTTGAGTAATAAATGCAGACAAAAATAAACAATTGTTCAGGAAAAGAAGTGCTCATGTAAAATAGGTAAAATTTGATTAGTTAATTTGAGGCTAAATTTTTTAACATAATTTGATTTTCTTGAACCACTTGATCCGAACCGAACCATGGTTCGACACTGACTAAAAACCGATTAGTAACCGAATCAGCGGTTTATGGCATTGCAAACCACTGAATCGACCCACTGCCATTTTTTTAGTGATTTTGCAGCCCTGTAATTTACACTAAACTTCTAAGTTCCTATAATAAGAAATAAAAAAGTTTTTATGCAAAAACCCAAAATTTTGGGGTAGATTTGTATGGGGTGTAACCCTGCAAATGAGGCTAGAGTAAAATCGTTTGTAAGTGTCTACTTGGCGGCTAAGGCAAGTCTAAGTTTCAAATAAGGCAGCCCTATATTTATTAGACTTTGAGATAATCGGACAGACAGAAAAACTTGGTTATATCGATTTTTCTATCAATGCTGATCAAGAATATATGTTTATAGGGTTTATCACGCGTCCTTCTGCCTGTTATATATAAATTGCACAAACTAAACAAACCCTTTTACCCTTTAGTACAGGCTATAAAAACGCGGGACTAAATGTATAGTACTAGAAGGAGACTATATGTTATTAAAATAAAACTTTTTTTATCTGTTGGCTTATCAAATTGACCTTATATGAAACAAATTGAATTCATACGGAATCAACGACTATGAAAATACAATAAATTTTGCTCAGAGAACGTACTATTTATGTAAAAACGAAATTGAATACATTTAAAATCCGAAGAACTTTTAATAGTGTATTCATTTTTCTTAAAAACAAAAAAATAAATAACTTATCTTACCCAAGACACCATCAAAACCAACGTTTTAAAGTATAACAACATGAGAAAATAAACTAATATGCTCTTAGAATAATTTTACTTTCATTTAAAAAATTTTAAACATTCCCAAAACTTTCGCTTAAAGTGTGATGTATTTGTACATAAAGTCAATTACTTAACACCTGAGAAAACAATTGAACAAATGTTCTCAAAATTAGCAACGCAACAGGTAAAAAAGTCATAAAGCTTCCAAATATTAAGCCTAATCCAATCTTAAACAATTTTCCGAACTTTATAAGAAGATCATTAAGAAAACAATTAAAATCGACAAAGTTAAAACAAAAAAAAATATATCTTTCACTTGAATTTCTTGAGTTAGCAAGTGAGGCAATTCAAAGCGATTCAAAATGTTTAATTAAGCGCTAAGTTAAACAATTTTCGAACAAATTGAAAGGCGCTACTAATCATTAATGTAACACACAGCATAAAAAATTATGTATCTTTTTTTTTGTGCGTGCATTCGAATTCGTGAGTGCGTAATGATGAAAAACGCTTTTGGCCAACTCATTCATTTAGTCAATAATTTATTAGGTCGACGATTGAGTGAACGATCAAATGATTTAAAAGATGAGCTAACTGACTGACTTACTAACCAAAACACTGGCTGGATTACCCTTTCACCCTTCACATTGAAGGCTGACCAAAAAAAAAAAAAAACACTTTTCAAGTTACAATTTCAATTTCAATTTTGATCGCTCAATTAGCTAAGCCGCTAAATAAAAATAAAATTAAAGAAACATGTCAAAGCTATTAATCACTTTCAAAAAAAAGAAGGTTTTTTTTGGTTTTGTGGTTTTGTATTTTGTTTTTTTTTTTAATGATAAGGAAAGAAATTTGCAAAACTGTTTTGAAAATTTCATGCATTTAGGCGGAGGCTGTACACAAATTATGTAATTAGATTTATTAATGAAAAAACGAAAAATGAAAAATGATAAAATAAGTGGCAGGCATTCACTCTTTTTATAGAGAAGTTGGCACGCAGTTCTTTTAATTGACTTTTGCTTGAATTAAATACAAATATTTTGTTTTTTTTTCTTGAAGCTGTACCCTATTATTTTGCGCATTTCAAAGCGATCATGTTAAGATACTTTTTTGCTATGTCACTGCTTCATTCATTCATTCATTCATTTATAGATACATTCATGCAAAATTTTGAAGCCTTGAAATAACAAAAGCTGCTGCTGCATGCCAATGAAAACGATACTTGTACAAAGTGAGCGAAGGAATTTTGATTTTTGAAATAGTATTCTAAAAGCTGCAGATACTTAATGTATGTACAACTATGAACTGACAGGATCTTAAATATTATAGCAATTAACTTCCTATTGGTAATATATTAGCATACAGTCTACTTACATGCTTTTTAATAGAGCTGCAAAGTATTGCAGTCACTGACAGCTTCTTCAACTGCGTTTGTAGTAATTGATGTGTGCTGATTATTTTGCTTATTGGCGTTGGCTTAGTTGTGATATAAGTAATATTAATTTGAATAATTGTTATAGCGTTAGCCTCTCTATGTGTTGTCTCTTTGTCTAACTATCTGTCTGTCTGTATGTCTGTCTGTCTGTTTGTCTAAATTGTTGCTGTATCTTTAATATTCGTTCTCACTATATGTAAAGTATCTCAAAGCTAATTGCATGACATATATGTACGTTGCTCTAAAATCCGTACGGATATCCGTTGATAAACAGGAAGAAATCAGCATTCAATCAACAGCTAGTAACCGTTACGGATGTGCTACAATAATCACGTTGATTTTTAACGATGTTGTTGGCAGTACTATCTTACTTCTTGTAGCTGCTGCTTGTTTTTGTTGTTTTTGTTGACTACTAGACATCCTTAAGTTGTAACGGAAAGTCAGCCTAAAGCTAGACAGACATAGTAGTCAGTTAGACAACGCGCATGTCTTTATAGACCAATATCCGATAGATAGATGCATAGATAGATAGTGTTTTATAGCGTTTAAGATAGTCAGTTTATAAAACAAAACAAAAAACTAAGATGTAGGCATAAAGATAGTTCAATGAAGACAGTGAGAGATAGTTTTGCCAACGGAAGTTTTATGCTGACACTTGTAAAAAAAACTTTTTTTTTGTTTGCTTCTCACAAAAAAATAAAACAATTTTTAGATTTAGTTACTGACAACTTTTTTTTTTTGTTTTGCATTTAATCCAATTACAAAGATACACGCGCACTTCACTTTATTGCGCTGCTTTTCTAGTTACAGTTTAACAGCTAATCGCTTTATAATATAATTTACTGCGTTATTATTTATTTATCTTTGTTGCTGTTGTTGTTTATCTTTTTATATAAAATCAGAAGTTATATTCTATATCTTTTATAAAAATATTTTTTTTTAAATTTGCATTAATTACTTTTAAGTAGGTTTAAATTGATTTAGCACCATTATTTGCATTTGCTTGGATTTGTACTGATTTTAGAGCTTGATTTGCCTTCCTGGCTGCTTTTTTTTTATAAGCTTTACTTTGATATGTTTACGTAAAGAAGCTATAAATATGTTGAAATTGTAATTAATTTTACAATATATATTTTTTTATTATTAATTATTAAAGTAGTTTAAAGGGTTTTTTTTTTACATGAACACTTGTGGCTTTGAGTTATTTTGTTTTGGAACTACATAATTTTGAACACTTTTTTGTTCTAAATTTTTTTTTTTGTTTTTAATAAAAGCTTTTTTTTAACAATTTTTGATTTATCGATAAACGTTTTCGAATGCCTGGAGCTTTATTTTTTTTAAGGTTTCCAAATTATTTTGTATCAAAAAGTTTTTGTTTTTGGTTTCAATTTATAATTTTTTTTTTTTTTAGTTTTCAAATTAACTCATTTATGCACATATCTTGCCCGAAACACATACACCAATAAGAATTATCCTTTATTGGTTAATCACTTTTATTTTGAAGTTACATTTACGTTGTAACTATATTTTACCGTTATATAATATATTCGTTCTATCTTATTGTAATTCTTTGATGCATCAACCACATCATTATCGTCGTCATTCACTCTCGTTTGGTAGTAGTAGTAGTTGTAGTAGTAAGCATCACCCGAAGAAACACGACCAATAGGTTTGAGACCGTCTCGCGGACTGAATGATACGCTGCTAAAACGCGAGCGAGTTACAGAGGCAGCGACGTTAACATACAGCAACGACGACGACGACGATGATTTCGATTTCCTAATAATAATCGCAAAATAGTTGAAGCTTCGTCTATGATATTTATGTTTGTATTAGTGCTCTGAATGAATACCCAAACGAGCAGCAACAGCAGCAGCAGCAGTAATAACAGCAACAACAACAATAGTAACGATGAGTCGAACGCGCGATGCCGTTAAAAAAGCTACGATCCACACACAACATACTATTCTTCGTAAGTATGTATATTGAGGAAGTGTAAATATTACACGACGACGAGGAGGCAACAAACAGCAGCAGCAGCAGCAGCGCAGCGTAGCACAAAACGATGCAATAAATCGAAGTTAATACACTTCTTTCTTAATGTAGAGCAAAACACAAAACACACGATCAATGTTGTGAGAGCGTATAAAGTTGAAGAGAGTGGCAGCGCGCGAGATGCACAATCGACGACAACGACGACGACGACAACGAAAACAACGCTAGACAAGTTTCCACTTAAGCTAAAAGAAAAAGAGCCGAATCTATCTGAGCTAAGCTTAAGCTATGCCGTTCAATCGTTTGTGCGACCATTCGCCACAGGTACGAGTTGAAGTACTGAATTAGTAACGATCTTAATGCTGTAGCCTTACCCCAAACCAAAGATGTCGAACGACGTCGTTGCAGATGAAGAAGAAGTGATCTAAGGCACTCAGCTAGCTAGCTAGGCAGCCAGAAAGGTAGCAATGCGCTGCCCAAAAAAGAAAAAAACTAAAAAAAGAGCGGCAAACAGACAAACAGTCAGACAGACAGACAGAAAGTGAGTCCAAACGTACGAGAAACGAGACGAGGCAACAGCGGTAAACATAGCACGCGCGCAAACCAATATCTAAAGCTACTAGGAGACCACAACCGAAGACGAAATTGTAACACAACACAACACAACGCGCCAGTCCCAGCATATACAGCAAAGCCTCTAAAATAGCCTTTAAAAATGTCGTTACAGTTAACGTTAGCGTCGCTGCTAACGTTGCATCCTGTACAGTTAGCTTTTGCTATTAAAAAAAAAAAAAAAAAAAAATTTTTTACTCAATGAATGAAACGTAACGGTGTGCAGTCATTACAGCAGTCGGCGTCATCGCTAACGCCGCTGCGACTGCGCTGCTTACTTTGCATCCGAATTTGGGTGGAGATCTTCCGCCCAAGTACGTTCATTCGTAACGATCACGTTTTTGTATTCGTGAGCATAAGAGAGAGAACTATTGTATCTGTCAGTTTGTCTTATTAAATATCTCTTACCATCCACACACAACAACAGCAAAAGTGAGCGTAGTATCCACATTTTGGTTAGCTCTAGACTTCGTTAAGGCCGAGTCATGCTTGATCTTGGTCTATGAGGACTGCTGCTTTTGTATTTCATTCATTGTTCAGTTAGTTGCGTTGCACAGTTGCAGCGTTAGGTTAGCATGTGTCTGGTCTGTTTGTATACGTTGCGTATAAAGCACGTGATATAAGTTTTTTTTTTAAAAGGGGACTTAAATACTTTCAAGCACATACATATCTTTAATAGGTGAAGCATATAGTAGAGACTGTAGATAAATTTTAGTTTAAGAAATGTTGATTGCGTCTAGAAAATGGAGCACAATGTTATTTTTGGAAAGTATTTAAAAATTCAATTAAAATATCTTCAAAAACAATATTTGATATTTTAAATGTTTAGAAATAAAATTATTCGCTAGTCTCTTTGTAAATGTTTCTCAAAGTAACACTGAAGATTTGAAGGGGTCAATATTTAAAATCTAAAAAGAAAGATGCTTTGTCGAATTTCCCATAGCTTTAATCAAACAGTAGAAGAAATTGTTATATATATTACCGATGTATATTACCGAACAGAACTTATGATCGTAGTTTAAGGTTGATGTTTTGTGAGTAGACATATTATATAGCCTGTACCCACAGGCTAGAAGGACATATTAAACTTGGATCTTAGATTGACCACAATTCTAAAGTGAGACTCTATATTAAATTATTTTGTTGAACCCATTTTAAGGAGTAGTTTTTGTATGGAAACCTGAAAGCACTAATAAGTGTTTCATTTGCTCCATTTTTAAGATAAACCTAAACCTTAAATTTAAAAGCTCTTTTGCGCTACGACTACTTTCTAGCCCCCTTTAAACATTCCGCCAATTTTCGAGATTCTGTATGAAAATACTTATTACTTCGAATGCATTCACATCAAATTGAATAAAAATACTTGTAATGATATTCTATGTTTACACGACTGATATTATAAGGATCGGACCACTACAACATACAGGCTCCATACAAACTCACATCCCAGTTTCTGTTTTCTTTCAAGAAAATTACTGAGGCCGACGAAATTGGGAATATATTTTTTTTATGTATTACAATATCTTCCATGCTAATGAATTTCATACAGACCATCAACCCATCCCTTAAAACTCAAAATTTTACCTGATAATTCTATACCCGATGACGTTAACGTTAATTTGATCAAAATTGACCCAATTCTCGCCAACCATCCTTCTCAAATTTTTAAAATCCTATTTTTTTCAGTGTTAACAGATGGTAAGTGACATTAGCAGGACCATTTATAACTGCATTTATTTTTCCATATTTTAAAATATTTTTAATCAAAATTTTGAACTTGAATAATAACATTAGGCATAATTAAAAAATAGACCAAGTGCTAAAGCATAACTGACAGTTAAGATGAACATTTACAGAAAAAAAGTAAAGTAGAGCGTATTAGTGTAGGACGCGGGATTGCAAAAATTGTTGCGGCAGATCAGCTGTCAGCAGCGTTTTATTGTAGAATGAATGGAAAGCACGTCTACATTCAAGACGACGGCCAGGCGGCTACTGTCTTTCACTTAAGCGCGGCTGACTTGATGGCTGCCTGCTGCCTGCCTGCTGTGGCGGCGGCTATTAACATACGAACTCACATGTAGTCGCCGCAAATCTATAAAACGAAAATGCCGCACACTAAACGGTACTATCGTTTGTTGTTGTTGTTGTTGTTGCTGCTGCTGTTGCCATCTAGACAAGGAGAAGGGTCCAAATGACGGCACATTGTCCTATTTTTGTTGCTGCGGCTGCGACTGTTGCTGCTGTTTCAAGTTGCTGAAGATGCAACAGCCAATGGCAATGCTGCAACAGCGGTAGCTTGTGGCGATTGCGCGCATGACATGCCATGCTGAGGTGATCATCATAATGATGTTCATAATTATGTTGCTTGCTGCCGAGGTGAGCGTGCCTTGCAAGCGTGCCTACTCTTGGGCAGTAGCACTTTATGCACTTCTTTACTATGTTAGCTGCCAACTGATGATGATTCGTGGTCTTTTGTTGTTGTTTTTGTTGCTACACCGGAGGCTGTTGATTTCTATGTTGCTTTAAGTTGAAGTTGAATTTGCACGAAATCGATCAAAATCAAATGACTGGATTACTGCCTGACTGACTCTACTTTGTTTTTTTTTTTTTTTTTTGGTTTTGACTGGACTGGAGGATGTTGAGGACGCAGATGATCTGCTGCTCGTTGACTGCTGACTAACTGTTGGACATGTAAGTGAGCGCATATAGTAAAAAACAATATTTTTGAACATGCATCTCCGCCTGACTTTGACTGCAAATGCACTCGTATATATGTATTTATGTACATTCAGACTCATAGATACATTGTACTTACCTTACAGTAGCGCGGATTTCTATTTTCTTCTTCCATGAAATGAAAGCACATTCTCTGTTGTTGCCTGCCTGATCTTGTTTGAAAAGTAATTTACCGTTAGTAGCGCGAGCTTTATTGCAGTTTATTTTGTTGTAAGCAGCAGCTACAGCAGCAACAGCGCAATATGTTTTCAGTATTATCTGTTGATTTGATCCTCTTCTGCTGCTGTTGCAGTTGCTGGTATGTATATGGATACATGTGGCAGCTGCAAAATTGGTTGCTTGCTGCTTGTTTGTTGCATCAACTCATCATCAAATGGTTGCTTGTACATCATCACTTAAGTTTGACATAGATTCGCTGTAAATCGTTTTGTTGCTAGTATCGATTATGAATGATGAGCGGAACTATAGATATTATGAAGATCGGATCGATTTATGCTTTCATTCAATTTAAATTTATAATTTGATTTTTTTTCAACCAAATTGTGAAAATTAAAGAAAATTGAGCTGTATGGTTAAGAAATAGGTTAGTTTAGGGTTTGATGAATAATAAGAAAAGAATTTTAAAATGATTTTGTTTGAGTATATGAAGTCGTGTATAGTAAAACTGCTTCTTATATACACAAATCGAAAAAGAAGAAATTTGTAAAAAAAAGCGTTTGTAAGTACTTTAGCTTAAAAGTTTTCTTTTCTTGCTAGTGGAGACAAACAAACAATGCTAATGTTAGCAAAAAATGTAAAAGCATCGATACCAGCGATAGTGTCATCGATTGTTTTCCAGCTCTAGTGTAATCGGTTGTGGTTTGGCTATTTATTTGTAGATTTGAAACTTTCTTGAGTTTCAGAGAGTTATAATAATATGTTTTATCAAAAGTTTAATATAAAAACACTCTAAGAGAGAAAATCAGCAAGATTGCATGACTCTAGAAGAAAAAACTTTTGTCCTTTTGGGCAAATGGATACTATAATAATGCACCAAGTCATTTACAAAAAATAACTCTAGTTTCGACGTAGCCGTCTGCGAACTTTTTTTCAAAAGAATAAATATTGCATGAACGAAGCCATCGAGTGCATTAAAAGTCCAAGAACTGAATTCCAATTCTATAAAGGATTTTTAAAAATTAAATAAAGATTGTTTTTATTGGTCGTATTGCGTTTGTCATGGGCGGTTTCAGACAGGAAACTGGCACACATAGTGTATTATCATTATAAGGCTTTGAAGGAGACATCGTAGACCCTATAAAGTAAACATATATTCTTGATCAGCTTGATAAATCGGTGTAGTCATATTCGTCTGTCTGTCTTTTCGGCTGCCTGTATACTTCTAAGCAATTCATTCAGTTAGTTTAAAAATAATTTAATTTTCTTAGGAACCACTTTTTTGTTTGACAAAACCAAGGTGCCACGCCCATTTTTAGGTACAGCGCTCATATAAACTTACCTTTTTTTTTTTCTTTTGAATTTTCGTATGAAAATAGTTATTATTTATTAATATATTTACTCCGAATTGGGTAAAAAAACTTCTAATGTCATCCAATGGTCAATCAAGGTACCACGCCCATTTTTAGGTAAAGCCCCTCATACGAACTTACCGCGCATTTTCGAATTTTAGTATGAAAATAGTAACTATTTATAAATGTATTTACTCCAAATTTGTTATATCTTTTCTTTGCTTAAAATATTGCTTGTCTAAACTTTTATAGTATCGGACCATAGACCTATCCCTTCTCCAAAGTTTACCTAAGCCACTGATGATCATACATAAGCTATTCAATGAAATATGTGACGGTTATTTGAGCTTCCGTGCCATTGAAGATAGTGTTTTTCTTTGTTTTTATATAATTTTGAATTTAAAATAATATTTTAGCTATTTTATACAATTTATTAATTTAAAATTATAGCTTCGTCCTTCACAAAAGATTTCATAAACCGTCATACTTCCAATACATTCCACCACAACAGCTAAAAAGCTCTCCACGGTTCGGAATTTCTTTATGTGTGTCAGGAGAGAATCAGGTGTATATATACTATGTGTGCGCAGTATATTTGATTGATTTTTAAACAATATATTACCTTACTTTAGTTAATCATACTTCTAGAATATTTGGTAAATAATAATTGAAAATAAAATTTAAATAATAATAAATACATAAATATATATTTTATACATCCCATTAACAAAACAATTTCCGTTTTGGTGTCATATTTAATATGTTAATAATTTGATTTGTTGTTTTAAAATGTACATGAGCGAGCATTTATGTTATTTTAGTAACTACAATTATACTTATATCACTTCCATCTTTAAATAGTCATTCAAATTAACATAAACGTTTTGTGTGAGCTTGTTAACGATTGGCGATTTAGTTTGCAAATAAATTAATATGTTTAAATAATTAACAGCAACAACAACAAAAGTAGCAGCAGCAGCAAATTTGTTAGCAATAACGTATAAAATAGTTAATATTTGAGCTATTTGTGTTGTCTGTATAACTACTATATAAATATTATTATAACTATGTACTACACTACAACAAAATGGGCTATAAAAATAAACGTTAAACAACGAAAACAACAACAATAACAATAACAAAAACGACTCTTGTATCTAAATTAATGCAAAACTTAACGAAACGTAACGAAATAGATACATTTATGATGCTGATGGTGATGACGACGAGTAGAATAGCATTTAGGAACATCGTTTTCATAAACAAAGTTAACACCCACCTGCGTCCCACCACCTGCCTTGTTATTGTTGATCTTTGTTTTTATTTTATGCACCCCGCACTTGTGACTTTAACACTAAATGTTATGTGTATCTGAATGCAGCACATAATTGGTCGAAGATCTGAGTTGAGAGTCGCGTCGCGTCTCGTCGTCGTAATCGTAATCGTTCGTTGTTGTCGTCGCTTGTTTACGGAAGAACCGCCCGCCCGCTTAAACGTTTTTAAATCGCACAGCGAATGAAAACGAAAGAAAAATAAGATACATTGAAAGTAAGCATATAGTAAGCAACGACAACGGCGTATCAGAGACGAGCGCTTGAATTCGCGTTTGCATGGCGATCTGCTTTTAAGAGCCAACCAGCCAGCCAGTCAGTTAGTCAGCCACCAACAACAACAACGAACGTGCCCGTCCCGAACTCGAGTTCGAGCCCACCAACAAACAGCAAACAAATGTATATAAGATAGATAGAAAGACAACCAGAAAGTCAGACAGATACATTATACAGACAGAAGCGCGTTCGATATGAGTGGCTGACTGCCTGCCTGCCTTGTTGCCTGCCTTCTTGACGCTCACTCACTGCGATCTTTACTTTATTATGCTTATACGCTACTTAAATTGATTATATATTTATACCTATATTATAAATACATACAGGCGTCAGGCGTATGTATGCATGTTTCTATGATATTCATGTTAAACTAAACATTCTACAATTGGCTCATTTAAAACTGCGTAGCTAGCTGATATTAAAAGCAAACTCTAAGAACGATAGTCGCATAGTAGTATCGCTCTAGAAACACGTACTAGTATCTGTATCTGTACATAATGGGTGCGCTATGCGCTCTGAAACGTGCGAGGTCTGACCTTCTGTGTATCTGTCTATTACTCGTATAGATACTATTTCGCATGTTTTATTTGCTTCGTGCTTTTTTTTTTCTATTTTTTTTTTTTTTTTAGTATGGCGTTTATAGTTATTGCAGCTACTAAGTTTATTTTTATGTGCAGCATATAGTGGGGTATGCAGTTGTATAATACATTTTTGAGGTGTTGCAGAAAATTTAGTTTAATTGATATTTTAAACAAGGAAAAACTTAAACTTCGATAAAACCAAAGCGTAAATAACTGCTACACAAAACTGTAGCAATTTCGTTGGTATAATAAATGTATGACTATCAGCAGCGTAGATAGCTTTTCGTAATAAAGACACCATAGACCCCATAGAGTATATATATTATTGGTCAGCATGACGAGACGAGTCGATCTAGCCATTCGCTCAGTTTGAAAGATATTGAACTGAAAGTCGGAAACTAAAGCTTTTCTCAGCCCTAGGAAACTGAGTTCTAAGCCCATTTTTGGCATAGTCCCATTAAAATTTTTCAGTTCTTTTAATGGAAAATGGTTTAAGTAGGAAGCGATTTATGTCAAATATGGTAAAAACACTTCTAATAGCAACCCGTGTTTAGAAAAGGACCCATGGTAAAAGGACGGTGTAGGACCACTACAGCATATAGTCCCCATACAAATCTTCCGTAAATTTTTGAGTTTTTATATAAAAAATGGGTTATTTGTGAAGCGATTTATGTCAAAAAGGGTCAAAATACTTCTTGTAACAACCCATGTTCATAGTAGGATGCATGATTGAAAAAGGATCATTGAAGCATATAGCCTCTTATACAAATCGAAATCAAGAAAAGTTAGTATAATCATCGTGTGACTGGTAGTGAAGTTTCGGTTCCACCGAAGTTAACCTTTTTTCTTGTTTTAAAAGAACATTGACAAAATGGAGTGTATGTTTGTATGGGGCTATATCAAGATGCCTCCGTTACAAACATTTCGACAAACTGAGCACATTGTAAAGTGTATGTATACGGGATCTACCAAGGAAATCCGGTAGCAATGTACGAGTTGTATTTATTTTCCTTCTTCTCCAGTTTTAAATGGAACACGAGAACACAAATCCGTCTGCGTCAGTGGCAGAAAACCGATCTTTGCATTAATGTATTGGAATCTAGAAAACATAAATAATTTTCTTTGGAAATTGGTCATTATATATTTTTAAGTCATCAGAAATGTTTTCGAATTGAATTAAATAATGTTTCTCTATATTAAGCCCCAATAATAAGAAATTTTGGCTTGTATAAATGTGTTTTTTATAAGCAGCATATGCCATGTCGGATTGACAGAAGGTGCGGAAGGTGCAAACAGTGCGTGGCTCTAGAATTTATTTGTAGTAGATACTTTATGAGATCTACTAGAGCTTTTTAATGCGTTGCAAACTTTTTAATAATACCGCTTGTTAAAGTATTTATGATGGGTATACAAAATTAATTTAATCCTTAGGTTTTTTGATACTATATCTAATCAGATATAACAAAACTACAACGTTTGAGTTCATATTCAATTGTGTTTACATAAAAACACTACATTTCCGCATTTAAAATCGCTTTTAATTATTTTTTTTTTTGTTTACGCCTACATCTTTTCTAGTCAATAAATCTCCTTTTTCAATATTATTATTATTATTTTTTTTTTTGAAAGGTGCTCGTCAATGCGCAAACGACAAGCTTATTAGATTTCCATAAATACGTGCATAGAAAAAAAATATATTGTTTAAGTACATCACTTATCAACGAAATATTAAAGTGTCAAAGTAGCGGATTATTGTCGATTCTTTCGTAGCTAGTTGTGAATCTTTATGTGGGAGCCTAATCCGATTGATGACACGTCATGTATGCTCCAATAGTAAAACAAAAAACAATAAAAAAATATGATGTGTCTGATTTGATTTCATTCGATACGAAAAGTCGTACCTCGTCATCATCATCTTGTAGGCTCAGTGAAGTGTTAAACTTGTGAAGAGGGTTTTTGATATTTTTTGATGGTTTGGTCGAAACATCTTTATAGATTTTTTAAAATTGAAATTTGAATAAACAGTTTGTGGCATAGATTTATCAAAACTTTTTTGGAAAATTTTTAAAGCCGTTAGTTTTTTGACAGCTTGTTTGAAATGAATGATTTAAAAAAAAAAAAAAACTTTACAGTTTAAACTTATAAACCGGATATGCCACGCTAGCAGTTAATTTAGAACAAATCATGCCCAAATACACCCAACCCAGAAGGCTCATAATATTAAATAGCATAAAAATTACTCACTACCATTATCATTATCATCAACATCGCCATTGAGTATTGGCATTCATTCATTTGCTTTGATTTTGATTTTACCCTGCCCTGATGTTGTTTTCTATGCCAAAGTTGATCCAAGCCGTTCAACATCTGTCAATTTTATCTAAAAAAAAAAAAAAAAGTTAACTTAAAAACAAAAAACTAAACTTCTCCAATACCAAGCAGCACAATTATAGTTTGATTTAAATCAGTCTACTGACCCAAAAGTTCAACTACGGAAATTGCAAATTTAATAATTGACTGACTGAATGACTAGTTCGTTGGCTGACTTGACTGTGTAACTCTGACAAGAGAGCAAGATACTAATCCACACAGTTGCTTATTAATAAAGATAGATAACCTTGACTATTTTCGCTGCTTTTTGTTTTACTAGGTTGTGCTATGCGGCAATTATTATTTAACGAAGTTAACTATTAAAAAAAATGAAATACAACAAATTTCGACACTGAATCAACTCTGAAATAGATAGAAGAAGAAGCAGAAGCTCAAAATTATCTGCTAAATAAGATGAATTCTATTTGTTTTTTTTTTTTTTTTTTGATTCATACAAAACTAGAAAACTTAGAAACGCTCTTGACTGAAATCGCTCGTTCAGCTTTGTTTTATGTTTTGAAGTGAATTCTTACTATATTTAATTAAGAGATTGAATGGTGTCGAACAATGGTACACGATGTTCTTTACCAATTTAGTTAAGATTTTTAAGATATTGTTGCCTATTTGCCTTATTGCATGCCGGCCTTTTTGTCTGACTGTTGGTATTGTATATTTATTGCAAGCACGAGTTGCACTTTAAAAGCGGGTGTATTTATTGTCGTCGTTCTAAAGAGGGTTTGTCAGTTATACACCGTAAAAATACAAAGAATAAACTTATTTTCTTAAAAACATGGATAAACAAAAATGAACCTTAAGCTTTAAGCCAAACTCAGAATATTATGTATCCGTTCAATTGAGGGGCTTATCTTTGACGGATAATCTCCGTTTAAGTTTACCGTGTCTTAAAGGGCAACACTGTCTACCGAGTTGTCTTGATGCCACTAGATGCAGGCTATGCCACTTTTTAAATCAAATGAAATGGACCTTTCTGTAACGATAATATGGGAGGTCTCTGATCACCTAACTATTCGTGAATGAACTTTTTAAATCAAATGAGTAATATTCAAAGATTCATATAACTAAACATACAAACTTTTGTGTGGGCCAGCTGTCAGCCTATTCCTATAAATAATACTTTTCCCGTTCCAGTTATCATACATACTAGTTTACTTCGTAGCTAAACATTTGAAAGAACTTTTCTACCGTCCACCGGACCTTTTTTTCAATTGATTGTATAGTACTTTTCCAGTACAAGAAATATGTATACCAATTTTCAGAGCTCTAGTTCAAATATTTGTAAATGTTTCAAAAAATCTGTCGCTATTATATAGGGGCCACGCCCACCCCCAACTTTTGTAATATTAATTTGTTTTGCAACTCTCACCGCCGATGAAACATTTTCCGGTCCTCCCAACATGTATACCAATTTTATTGCCTAGTTCAAATTTTTGCAAAGATATAAACACCTGTATTGATTATGAAGGGTCATGCTCACCTGAAATTTCATCCCAACTATTTATGTAAGATTTTTTGAATCGAATGACGTAATTCAAAGATTATATAAAAACATAGAAACTTTTCCCTTATAATTTAGTAAATTAATTATGCTGAGGATAGATACCAACTGAACCCGGTGTGTTTTCACCTACCTACCAATTTGAAATTTTTACAACAAGGAGTTTTAGATCTAAACAAAAATCTACCCATTTAGTTATTGTAAAGCTTTGATATGAAAATTCAATCCAATGAGGTATGGTAGTAAAATAGAATCGATCTCTAAACGTTCATTATGTTTGGGTACAGGGTATCTTGCAATCGAAGCCAAACGTTCGACTTCAACGTTCTTTCTTGTTATTTGTCCTAAAGGAATTTAAAAAAAGTAGGGGTCTTCATAAGTTCTCAAGAAATCGACCGTATCAGCATTTAGGGTTTTGTATGAATCTGAAAATTGTTTACCCATAGTAAAAGTAGCGCCTATATAAGGTGTTATCTTCGATAAATTATTTCTCTTATTTTTTCGATTATTTGAGCAATCGAACGCCAATGCAACTGTAGTGAAAATGTAGCATTAAATTTCAATAAAAAACTGATTTAATTACTTGTTACATCATACGCACTGTATGCTATGACAAATAACTTTTTCTTTTTACAAAACTAAAAATATTTTCAAGTGTATTTTGTTTGAGTTCAGAGCAATAACAATCGGTAATATTGAAAACAATAGATGGCAAATACTCAAACGACGACGACGACGACGTTGTCATACTGAATAACTGACTGACTGAATTGCTACTTTTCAAAGTCAAAATCGCGATTGTATCATCAAGCTAAAAACAATGGGTTTCAACTGTGACTGCTGTTGCCGCTGCCGCTGCTACACACAGCAAACCAAATAATAAAAATAAAAAACAGAGAACTAAGTTAGATACTATGAAAAACTTAAAACAATGCACTAAATCGAACAAAAAAAAAAAAAATTGCACAGTTGAGGATGAAAAAACAAAAAACTAAGAAAAAAAAAAAATATTTATATCAAAGCAACCAGAAATCGAAAAAACAATCGATTCAATTCATTTTCTAGGGCGTACTCTGCCACTTGAACGTTGAACTGCAGACGCCCGATAGTGACTACTGTGAAGGCGACTGGTCTTCAAACTCAATGAAACAGCAACAGTAGAAAATTTGGCTTAATGTTGGCTTTGATTTCGACGTTTCTTAGCTGCTGCTGACTGCTTAGCGGGGAGATGAAGCACTTGGTCGTGCTATTTAATTTTTTGTTTTTTTTTTCTTCTTTATTTTTTCGATTATTATTACGATTTTTTGTTATAGTTTTGGATATTGTGCAATATGCGAAATATTTGACTATAGTACTACGATGTAGTATAACCCATGGTGATGATGACAAAGATGCTGATCTTCGAACTAACCCATTGCATGCTGTGCTTTAGATTAACTAAGCGATAAAGTTAACTTCTAGCGATGAACTTGTAAAAACGAGAGTTTAATATTAGGTTTTAAAAAATTTTGACTTTGTATGGTAAAAAAGCAATGTTTTGAGAAATCTTAAGCCATATGTAGTTACTTACAAATCCGCTCTCCCGCAAAATGTTATGATTTATTATCAAATTTTTTAGTTTACAAAAAAGTAGGTTCTAAACATTGCATAAGAAATCGGGACCAATGTGCTCCTTTATTCTATATACATATGATGGCAATACACAATTCAATTAGAGTTAAATGCTGTCAACACTTTAACATCAAAATCGATGAACTAATAACCGAGTTTATGGCAGGCGGCTGTGGCAACATTAAGGCAATGAGTGATTATAGCGCGTCGTTGTGGCAAAAAAAAAAAAAAATTATAAATAAAAAAAAAGCACATCAGCAACTGCAACACTAGCAATTGTTGTTGTTGTTAGCCTGCCAGCCAGCAAATCAGCCAGCCACAACCAGCCAGGCTGGCTGCCCCAAGTATTGCATAATTTTTTTATATGCATGCAACAACATGGTTTCAAGCCATTGCGCGGGATGTGTTGCAACAATTTTTGTGTGCGCAGCCGCATCTGCAAGGCGCGCCCCTCCCTATTATGCCTAGATGCAGCTGACTAACTGACTGACTGAGTGACTCTCTGTGTATCCCGAGATAAGCTAACAAGACATGCGGACATACGAATTGCAAATAGTTACTTCCAGCTGTGTGTGTGTTGCTGACTCAAATCAGAATATGCGCCATGGCGCAAGCTTAGACCTAAAAAAAAAAAAAAAAATTCGCAGACAGTTCCAGTCTCCAGACGGAGACGCAACTTAGTTCTGTTTTTTCGTTTTTATTTTAAATGCGCCTCATTGTTCAGAAATTTTATGCTGAAATTATGCGCATAACCAAATTGATAGCCAAAACATCATCGTCATCGGAGTCATTTAGACACCACTAGCAGCTTTAGTCAGATTTTGAATCTCATTGCAGCCTGCCTGCCTGCTTGGTTGCCTGACGAACTGACGTATTAAAATAATAGCAACGCCAAGCTTTGCGAGTGCGGCGCTCAACGCTCAGTTTGTAGTTTAACTTGTATCTTAGTTTGTAGCGTGAGTGTGCGCAGAAATAATGTATCTGTAACTACGTCGATGACGACTATAGGAGGTGGGTTGCCAGTCTGCCTGACTGTGCTCTGGCTTTGGCGCTTTTGGTATGTATTTGATTAGTGCCGATTTGCGCGCGTCTTAGCTTGAGTTTTGTTGTGTTGAGTGGGGTGGTGTAGCTAGATGAGCTTTGCTTTCAAGTATATAGTAGAAGTAGAGTGGAGCACCACTCTTTGCGTTGTTGTTGTTGCAAACTTGATCGTATGATTTGTTATTGTTATTGTTGTTGTTGCAGTTGTGTTGTGTGCTGTTTTTGTTTTGCCTCTTTAAGCTAAACAATTACATTTAAGCGTAGCACAACCTTGGATACCGTTAGTTGGACGATACGATTTTTTTTCTCTCAAGCCTCACTAAAAGTAACCCAGTAAACATCAAGATTGTTAAGTATTTTTGAGCGCTAAATATGACGAGAGCTCGTTTGTTAAATGTAGAAATGGTTTTACTATTTCCAAGTGTGTATAAATTATACTAATTGGAACAAGTTTCGAATGGTTTATAAATTAGATCTTTAAAAATATCAATGGGGATGGTTTTTAGAGTCTTTTAGGAGTTCCTAATGACATCGAATATCGATTGGGACTAAAGAGGGTCGTCGGGACGGGAGAACCGTGGGTGATTTATCAATCAAAATGCTTAAAACTAAACAGTGCAGTAGTAAAATTTATAAATTTTTGCAGTTTCGTACTTAAAAATAATCGAGACCTAACGGGATCCATGACGCCCATCTGTAATTTGGAACGGTGTCTTTTTTCTTCTTTTTCACAAAACAAAAAAAAAAAACATTCAATCTTATTCTTATGATTTTATTGCTAATAAAACTGAAACACTCTCAATAAAAGTCTCAAAAGTTCTCTAAAATCCCTATAATAGTTTGCTATGGTAGCTCAAATATAATTTTTTAACTCGAATAAGATTTTCTTAGTTTAGACCAGAATTGGTATTCCACTAACATTGATGACATTGATCGTCGCAGTTTTACGGTCCATCGAGACTGATAAAATTGAGCGTGTTTCTGAAACCAATACAACACAATCCAGGATTTTCTCTTCAATCTCAACTTAGCCCTTTCGATGGTTTCTTATGGTTTTTTAACACATTATCTTTAAATTATGTCAGTTAGCTACTTCAAATTGTAAAGTGTTTTATTTATAAAATGTTAACTGGGTTCAAATTGGTCTACTACTGGGCTAAAAACATTTGAGATCTTCGACATCGACGTCGCCAACGTAGGCATTAGACTTTGACTTTAACTTCGACGTCGCCATCGCCATCGTTGTTGTCTGTTTTTTCTGCTTGTAAGAGATCGACCACACCCGCACACTTCATTATTTTTATGTCGCCTGTGGTGGTACGATTTAAACGACATAGCAGCGGTGGTGGCAGCGGCACAGGCACTGGCAACGGCATCGGCTGCAATTGACTGAGCGTGGCACATTGCGGCGTTTTAAAACTGAGCACGGCTGGGCATGAAACTTTGAATACAACAAACACGAAACAACAACAAGAAAAAAAAAAATTTAAAAATGGTGGTGCCGATTGTTGGGGATGGTGATGTCGTCTGCGCAATAGAGACCAAAAAAATTAGACGCGTTTTTCGATGTCTTTGGGCCAACAACAACAACAACAGCAGACGACATCAACGACGACGCTGATGATGGCAACAATACATACGACAAGTCAAAGTAGCAACTGTGGTGGCGATAGTTACCTTTGCTTTGCTGGTGGTTATTGCATAGAATACAATGAAGAAGAAGAAGAAGTAGAAGAAAAAATGCTCCTTTGCAGCACATCCCATGTTGATGTTACAATTGCGCACCACTGTTATTTGATGTTGTTGTTGTTTCTAGTTGCAATTGCTGTTGTTATAGACATTACTGTTGTTGTTGTTGTTGTTTTTACTGTCGCTGGATCGTGCTCTAGCACAAATGGTGCACTATAAAGTCAGTCACTCAGTCAGCAAGTCAGTCGAAGTATTCGAAGTCTATCTAGTTCGTTAGGAAATTTGTTTTCGTTCATAGACAGACGGACATGCAGACAGACAAACATCCACTCGCTTAGGCCGACAACAACAATTACCTACAATAATAGCAACAACTATAGACATTGTTGTCGTCGTTGTCGGTTGTCTGTCGGTCGTACACAACACTAGCTATCTATGTATAGCAGCAAAGCTAGCCAAAGCCAGCCAAATAGTACTCCGCCTAATACGACTTTTGCGAATCTAACTCTCTGACTTCATTGTAATTTATCTTGATGTTTAAATCAATAATAACGCCGTCACTGTGCGTTGCTTTTAGCGAGTTTTGATCATTGCTGTAGTTGTTCGTATTTTTTTTTTTTTTTTTTCGTATATATGTATCTTAACTTTATAGGAATTTTCAATATGAACCAACCACACCATCACTCTGAAAATAATATTTAAGTCTATACAACACTTTGCATTACTTCACGTTTGAGACGAGTGTTTTTTTTTTTTTTTGCTTTTCATAATTATTGCTATAGGCTTTGATCTGGTTTTATTTCTCGTTGGGCATGGCTAAACTATTTTACTATGACTACTGCCGGCTGTATATATTGATCTATATGTTGGTCTGTCTGTCTGTCTGACTGCCTAACACCCTCAATGTTTTATTCCAAGTAGTTACATGATGTGCTGGCGTGTTTTGATTAAAATAGCTTTAAGCCAAATGTGCAACTTTGTCTAAATATTAGTTGCTATTGGTTAATTTTTCTCTTTCATTCTATTTTATATCTGCACCTTTATAAGCAATATTAAACAATGTAACTACTTGTAAACTTGGCTATAAGTGTTGCCTATTTTGCAGATGTAATAAATTCAAATTACAAGTAGTGCAGTTTTATATCTTAGCTATTATATGTATTGTAATCTTGTACTATCGAAATTATTGTATTGTAGTTTTATAGGTTACTAGTGCTTTGCTTTGAAAGGCAAGAGGATTAACTCGTGCCAAATTATTTAATAACAACAATTTTTGTGTTTTTTTTTTGTAAAAGTTATAACTCTACATTTATAAAAATATATGTTGTGCGAGATAAATTCCTTTTAAAGGAATTAGTTCTTCAGTTTCAGTTGAAAATGTCATTGGAGTAGAATACGCATATATTTTAAAGTTTACAAATAGTGTATTTTTTTTACTCTTAGCCTATTTTTTAAGCTAATTATGTTAACCATAGCCATATCCATAAGACCTTGACGTAGTGGGCACTGGCTGGCTTCCCATAATAAATCTATTGTACCCTGACCCAGAATGGTTAGGTTATGAGACTAAGGATATTTTCTGCTGCCTTATTGGGTCTGAGGATGTTCTTCGTAGAGGAAAGTCTGATGTGTTCAGTGTTTAAAAAGTATTGATTAAATTGAATTAATCTAAGTCTAGCCATTCACATAAGATCTGTGAGCCGGTTTTATCAACCCCATTTTATTTAGTTGGAACTTAGTACGTTGTGAAAGCTAATTATGTTAGTTTATACCTAATTATAATGCTAAATGAAATGAAGCTAAAGTCTTTCACTACTTAAGTTCCACCACCTCTAATGATGTGAAACATGAATTGAAATCTGTTTTCAGTAATCTATACTTTTAAAAGGTATTGAGTATATTTTTGGTTGAAAAAACTGCAGCTCTTTAAAGTCGATATACCGTCCAAATCAAAATAGACATAGCGTGTCCATTGAAAGATTTAGATTTTGTGCAACAGTTTCTATACTTCAGTGGACATCAATGAATATTTGTCTGCTCACGATTTCGTTAGTAAATATATCTTAATGGGGTATATAAAGTTTTGTCAAATGTATTTAATAGGCATATCAGACCACATAAAGTATGTATTCTTGATCAGGATCAAGAGCTGAGTCGATCTAGCTATGTCCGTCCTGCTGCAGCATGCGTCCTATTACTAAAAGTAGGCATATTACACTTATTTTAACATACAAAGCAATCTTGACCAAACTTAAGCTTCAAACATCAGTGCAATATCTTCAAAACTCGGCAAATAAATGGCGCAGTACCAAATAATCAGACTTCGTCGTAGACACAAGCAACAGCTTCTCTCAACAAAATTTTATAATATAATATTTAACAAAAATCTCTTTTTAAGAAATAGCGAACTTGTATAGTTCGATTTTTGGTTAAAAACCATTATCCTTCAGAAGAACTGATTCGGTTCATGGTTTTTAGCCAACGTACGACCATGCTTTGGCTTGGTTCAATACCGGTTCGATTTGAACCCGATTTGTGATCTACGAGAACTCCTGTTTTACAATGTCTTTATAGTGTTTTGGATATTTTTATATATTAGTTTGGAGCAAATGTATGTATCCTCGAAAGACATTCAGCATTGAAAGGGGACTCGAACTGGCTATGTCCGTATGTCTGCAGTATAAAAACGATTATCTCGGAGACTATAAGAGAACGAGCTACTTGTCTAGTCATATTTTATTCATATTTTTTGGCCAAAAACGGCTTTGTTTCTTATTCTAGGAAGTCTAAATTTGGTAGAAATTATGGTTATGATAGTTTCAATGTGGGTAGGGCAAAAACATATTTTAGGTATAATCTCCATGATTGGTTACAGGGCAGTCGAGCCTACTCGACTTTGGCGTTCTTTATTGTTACTTTGAATGAAGCTAATATTATATATGGTATTGTTTTGAAAAACTTTTAGAGTTGCAAGGCACAACTTTAATTTAATTTTTGAACAACATAAATTAAATTATATTTTTAAGTTTCATGGATTTATGTACTGCTATATTTTTGCAAAGTATGACCACTGTTCTTAACGAAATCGGTTGGTTTTTACATTTAATTTTTTTTACCACTGTTGTGCTGCTAAGACTGTTGCTGCGTGCATATTTAGTTGCGGCATAAAGTTAGCAATAGCGGCTCGAGCCGAGCCACGTTTTTAGTGCCCATTAACGAGCAATTGCAATTTAAACTGGATCGCAGCTCAGTTGGCAATTTGGAGCGTTGAATTTATGCAACAATATCGTCGTCGTCGCCGCCGTAGTCGCTGTGTTGTTGCAGTCATTGAAGTAGTTGCAGTTGCAGCTAACTTCGTTGTGGTATTTTGGACAAATGTAGATTTTTTTGACGCTAACTTTAATCTATACGAGGTTACTACTACAATTTCAACGATATAGTGGCGTAGAGCCTTGCAAAACGGGCGGATGGACAGACAGACAAATAGACATGCAGACAGACAGACAAGCAACATTGCCACGTACGCGTCAAGGCGCGCATGCGCAACGATTCAACACTGTTGTTGTTTTTGTTATTGGTGGATGTTTTTTTTTTTTTTGTTTTTTTTGGTGTTGCATACAATGCATTTCATCAGCAGCTACAACAGCAGCAGCTGCTACGTCTGCTATTGCCCATTGCCCCACCAAACCCCAACAGGCAAGGCAATCGAACCGCGTTGCAACGGACTTGGTTGCTGTTGATGCAGCGACTCACACTCTTGATTTTCTTATAAAGCGCTGGCGTAGATTATATGTTTTTTTGTTTTGGTTTCTGTTATTGTTGTTTTTGTTGTGTGTTGTTGTTGGTCGGCAATCGAAGTTTATGTGGTTGGTTAGTTACACGGTTGCCCGGCTGGCTGGCTGACTAGCTGGCTAGCTGGCCGTTTGCTCTCGGTAAGTTATATCTTATAGCCTAATAGCAAAATACGTACGTTAGATTGTTTGGTATTTTTATAAGCTTTCCTAGGAAGATAATCGCGGACAGCTGGATGGTCTATGGACTGTAGGACAGACAAAGCGGATGGAAAAAAACTGCGCCTAATGCAAAAATTCGATCAGCTGCATTTCGCGCGCGATCGACCCATATTTTGCCAATTCTGTTTGCTTGTATTCTAAAGAAGTCGATTTTATTTTTGATTTTTTGTTTGTTTCTTGAAACTGGTTTGGTCTTGGTTTTGATTTGCATACCTGGGCACATGGGACGTTGGTGACGCCACTGCCTTCGATGACGATGTCGATGTCGTGGCGACAGCGACAAAAGGTGACAACGACAACAACGACGACGACGACGGCCAAAAAAAAAATGATGTTGGTCTAGCTTTAAGTTAGAGTTGGCGCTGGCTGCCAGGCTGGGCGCGCGCATTTTTACATTTATTCGCTTGAGATGAGTGCGCTTAGTCATATTGGGCGGCCATTAGAATTCGAATGTGCAGCAGCGGCAGCAGCAGCCGCCACTGCAATAATAGTAACAACAAAGTCACTTGGTAAAAGAATATCCATCTGCAAATAGCGACCCACCTAAACTAGTTTTTGGTGATTTAGAGCAGCAACAGTCGTCGTCGTTGTCGTCGTTCCATGTCCCCTCCTTGCTCTGATCACTTTAGATCACATTTGTTGGCCTAGCGGCGGCATCGGCAACAGCAGCAGCAGCAGCAGCGTTAGCAGCGTTGTTGTCTGACTCTAGCTGGATGTCTTGTTGGATGTCTTGGCAAGCGTGAGTGAGTGAGTGAGTGAGTATGCCTGTGTGTGTATGTATGTTAGTCTGTTGTATCTGTCTGTCTGTCTGCATGTCTGTATATGTTGCAATCGATTGCGAAACGAAATGTACCCACTGCGACTAATCTTCCAAAGCATGCCACAAAAAATTGTAATGGATGAATAATATGTTTGTGTGTGTGTGTGTGTCTAAATGTTTATATGTAACTTGGTATGTATGTATGTAAATCGAGAGCATTGCATGCGAATTAAGTCAGATGGTATGCATTCATATGCAACTAGTGGGCATTGTTTCCTTACCACTTGGGCTGGTATACCATCCGTCCGTCGTTATGTCTTTATGTCTCAAAGTCTTTCTAAACTGGACTATTTGCTGCCTGCCCGGCTGTGCTTCATGTCACTAAACTACTCGTTTGGATGTTTGTAATTAAACATATCGTTTTTTTTCTTTCTTTACGCTGATCACTTGGTATGCGCTTGCGCCTGCGCATTTTGACTTTTGTATTGTATTTGTAGTTTTTGGTCAAATTGGTGGGTCATGTTTGCTGCATGTGCATGCAAAAGACATATAATGCAGTGGTTAAGGGAAGTCATTTATGGTTAGAGAAGTTGCAAATGATAAGGTATTTCATTGTAGCGGGTGCTGTAATGATTAAATATAGCGGCGGTAATTAAAATTGGGTCTAGACCCACAAAGTATAGAGCTCTAGACAATTAATAATTAATTAAAAAATATTTACTTTGTTCTAGTTTGAATTGAGCTGAATAATTAAAAATAATTTCCTTTCCTTTTTGGTCTCTACCTATCACTTTCTGGAATAAGATGAGGCTTACTGAATATTGCGTTAGTTGGTAAACGCTTCGTAACTGTGACGCACGCTGAATTTTCGGCCAAAAAGTCATGACTGGATTTGATATTGACAAAAATTCATTAATTAGACTACAAACAAGGTGACTAGCCCAGGACAGTCTTTTGTATTGGATGTTCCTGACTATGTCGATGTCAGTATATAGCTCGTATAGCTCATCGTTCCTACATATACGGATGTCGTTTTCCACTCTAACTGGACCAAAGATTATCCGAAGTATCTTCCTCTCAAATAAGCCCATCGCTGACTTATCCGATTCCATCATGACCCATGCTTTTGAGCCATATATCAGGGCAGGCATTATTAGCGTTTTGTAAAGTTTAATTTTTGCTTACCGAGACCAAAATAGCTACGTTTAGCAAGAGCAATTTCCTGACTGATGTTTTTGTAGTAGTTTACATCTGAGCCCAGGTAGTCTAAGTTTTCTGCAGCCTGAAGTTCTCTGTCCTCAAAGACCGTCTACGTCGTAGATTAACTGCGGGTGAATACCAAGTATTTCGTCTGGCTCTCGTTCACCCTAAGTCCCATTGGACTAGACTTTTTCAATGTCTGAGAAAGGACCGGTGACTGCACGTTCATTTTTGCCGATTATGTCTATGTCGGAGAGAGAGACCCTGACAACGCTTTGGGTGTTTTTCAGCGTCATCATACAGAGGCGGACAATTTTTGACGGGATTTTAAGATCAGTCAATGATCTTTGAAGTCGACAAATGGGTGGTGTGTTTCGATTTGTTTTTCTTTCGTCTTTCTTTGGTGGATTTTTCGTAATGTGACTATCGGGTCAATGGTCGACTTCTTCGGATAGGATTTTATATGCGATTGGAAGGAGAATTATTCTATACTATATTAGTTTGCGTAGACTGCAGGTTCTCATTTCTTAACTATCTATTGTTTTATTGCTCATTATTTTTTCTAAGAGCTTATTTGGTGTTTTGTCAGCATCGGTTCCCAAATTTGAAATTCGGCGCCCCTATTTGTTTTTTTTTTTTTTTGTTCTAGCTCTTGAATTTTTAATTAATCAAGATATTCCTCTACGTAATTACTGGACACATTTCGCCAATTTGGTAACCCATTACATTTAACGCTAAACAGTTGTTTTGTACCTATGCATATTTGATGTTAAATGCATGCGTTATAGTTTCCATTTTAAAATATTTATAAAGCTTCCGTTTCACAATGTTCTTTAATTTGCTTAAACTATTTTAAAATTAATATTGTTATTGCATTATAACTTTAAAAATCTCTTCAGAAATTCTTAAACGCAGCCACATTACCCCTCCAATTACAACACAGCACCTATATGTATTGTAGATTGTACCTATAAGCTATAAGCCAGTAATCTACCGCAAAAAAAAAAAAAGATACTTTCACAATTTGCTGCACTTTGAGATACTAACTCGTGCATACTCAGTTGGTCACTTGAAGCGATTTTATAGGGTGTTGCTGCTGCATCGACAGCTTGATATCGTTAACAGCATCGGTCAGAGCTATGTACAACAACAACAAGAGCAACAGCAACAGCAGCAAAAACAACTTAAAATTGTAACAATTCTAGGTGTGTCTCAGCATTTAGATTGTATGCGCCCAGAAATTGACGACCACGACGACTATGACTACGACGACGATGACGACGGCTGACAGCGTATTACATGGCATGTTCTAAAGACTTTTTAGCTTTTCAACAACAACAGCAGCAGCCGTTGTAGACAGGCAAGGGAAGGCCAAGAATGCATGCAATAGATCGATAGATCGATCGTTTGAGCGATTGAGGTACTACACTACACTACTCTATAAAACATATATAAAACGATTGCCAGTCGTTTATTTTTTAGCAGAGAATGGCGTGTGCTCTAAAATAAATGAGCTAACGCTATATGTAGGTATTGTAATATAATTATTATAAACATAGTTATAGTTTTACATTTTTTATTTGATGTCGTCGTTGTCGTCGATATAAATCATTAAGCGTTATAATTTACACACGCAGCACATTTATCTCGCGCGCTCAAACGACGATGTCTGTCTGTAGATCAACGATGTATCTATGAGTCTGTCTGTCTATCTGTTTGTATGTATGTATTTCAGTACGTTTGTTAGTCGCGGAATTGTAGACATCTCCCGCTTCAGCGCATGATCGATTTGCTGCCCAATTAAGCGACTCAGTCATTTGATCGTTTGGCGATCTCTAATTCATATGATTCTACTATTTTAGTCGTTGTACTTGGCATGCCGACAACAACGACGACGACGACGACATCCATGCGACAACGCAATTTTTCACGCTGTCCACTCAGTCGAATTGTTAGTTTGTCGAAATGTCTGTCTGACTCTTTTTTGGTGCGGTGGTGAGCGTTGTCTAGAGGTTGTTTGTCCGTCTGTCTGTCTATTTGTCTTACTGTGCGTTTGTCGTACAGGCGGGCGGGTTGACTCTTTTTGGTTTATCGCCAATCAAAGCAGCGTTTGACGCAATTAAATTGTCACTTTTAGTTTTGTTGAGGCGACTTTTAAGTGCACTGGTTTTGCTTGAACTGTAATATAGTGCGTCAGACGACATCGTCGTAGTTGTCGTTGTTGTCGTTTTTTTTTTTTTTTTGCTACTAGACCACTAAGTAACCATATTAACCAGATAGAGAGCTAATGAATAGTGCCGCCGCCTTCCTGACTTCTTATCGTTAGTGGCTGTATAAAAAAAACTAAAAAATTAATAAAGAATTGAAATGCAAAATTGCTTCATTGGCAAAATGCGTATATTAATTAGTTAATTAAGTCAAGCTAGTTCTGTAGCGATGTAAATTTATAAGATTTTTGGTTTTAAATAGTGAAAGTAAAATTCTTCAAAAACATTTGGTTTCTTGGGGTTTTTCAATTTGATTAAAATTAAAAAAAACTTTGAGTTTTGACAATCAAAGCACTGAGATCTCACAGCAAACCATTTGGTCTTGAAATGCATAGAGCGACTTTATTTCTTAGGAAGGCTTAATGTTTTAACTGTTCGTTGGTTACCCGAGCAAGCTTGGCATCCAATGTAGTGAGGAAGCTGAAAAACTACCACAAGTTTTATGTGGGCTAATTCCAGATATAGTTAATGACCAACGACCGCTAAGAACATAGATGCTCGACTTCGGTAAACAGGAAAATCAAATTATGAATAGATACAGGTCTCTGAATTCTAAAAGGGTTTACACATAGTGTGGTTGGGTATTATCAGTTTGTCGAAAAGTTTGTAACGCATTAAAGGAGACGTCTTAGACCCCATAATGTCCGTCTGTCACTCTATTCTGTTTGCCGCTTGATGAGGTTCGATTCCCTTAGTTTGTAAAGATTAAGCCCTAAATATTAGATTTGCTCGGCAACGACTAGGTTATGTTCGAAATTGAAAGTGCCACGTCCATTTTTGAGTAGCCATTTTTTTTTTATATAAAAAAGTAATTATTTTTAAATGTTTCCACCCCCAATTTGAATAAAAACATTTCTAATGCCATCCAATGTCAAAACCAAGGTTCCTCGCCCATTTTTATACCCTGTACCCAAAGGGTAAAATAATATATTAATTTTGTGTGCATGAATGTAACAAACAGAAGGGGGCTAGATAGATCCTTTAAAGTATTTATATTCTTGATCAGCATTGGAAGGGGAGTCGAACTAGCTTTGTCTCCGTCCATCATGCTGTCTGTCGTATAAAAACGATTATCTCGGAGACTTCAAGAGATAGAGATAAAACAAAGCCGTTAATTGTGCACTTACAAACGGGTTTTCTCTAACCCCATTTTAAGTGGTTCCCCTCATACAAATCTACCCCAAAATTGTGGGTTTTTAGATATAAACACCCAATTTTTTCTAAGTCAATGAAGTCTAAATTTAGTATAAATTACGCCTATGATAATCCGAATGAAATATCCCAATATTGGTTGGACCAAATAAAATTTTAGGTACAGCCCCCATACAAATTTACCTAATTTTTCAAGTTTTTTTGAAAATCCAATACAATAAAGTATGGTACTAAGATCGGACTTAACTTAAGATACATAAGGTTTGGGTACAGCTTACTCGACTTCAGCGTTCTTTCTTGTTTGAGTATATGCCTCATACAATGATCACACATAAACCCAACAAAGATTCTTGTTTCTTGTATTTAAGCTTCGGTTCCACTGAATTAAAAAAATACAATAATTTGGTCAATAATGCTAAAAGTTAAAAATCCTACTCCATAAATTTGTGTACAGTATTTAAACCAATAATCTGACGTACTTTTTAAATACTCTTCACTTACTTTATGTGAAGAGTATTAAAAACTTTTATTTAAATATATATTGCAGCAATTTCTAAAATGTCAATTTAACAAACAAAATAACTTCTGTAAAAGGGCATTTCATAAAAACCAAACAAAAAAAAATCACTTTCACGCTCAAAACCTTTCCATTTCATTTTTGAAAGTTTCAATTTTGGTTTACTGTGTGCATGCATACTACTTTCTTTAAATAATTTTAATACCAAATAAAATCAACAAACCTTCAAGATGCTTCACACTTATTTTATGATTATTCCAAAGAAATTATTCCTACTTTTACTAATTTCATTTGAAAATCGCGCTTAATTTGTAGACTTAAAGAGCAACACAAGATTTTTTAACAATTGTGAAACACATAAAACACGGATAATGTTTTGATCTCTGGGTTAATATGGTATTCAGTCACACTTGCTGATCTGTACTTTACTATGATGCTGCTGCACATCCATTAAAAATTTATTCTTCTTCTTCGTCGTCTTTGCAGCATGTAACAATAGTAACTACCACAAACAATATTAGGCCTTCAGGTACATACTGTGTCGTCGCAGTTACTGCACTCTAAACAATTTTGTTGTTATTTTTTTTTTTAGTGCTACTTACCAATTCAAAGCAAAGCAAAGCAAGGCAAAGCAAAGAAGATTTTTATAGGCGTGAATGATTTTTTTTCTTTACGACCAACTCACGCTGCTGGGTCTTTTAGCTTCTTGCTTGCTTGTACCATAGTTAACTTTTTTTAGTAGCCATGTTTCTTTTACGACTACCGAATTTTCAATGGACCAGCTACCACCTACTACTGACTAACTGACTAACTGCCTAAATTGTCCGTGTATCTTTCTGTTTCTGTTTCTTTTTGTCGTTTGTGAATCATACCCAAATAGTTTTCACGTGGGCGTAACATAATGTAGCATAGCGTAACAGAGCATAAACTAGTGTAGTACATATACAGTTCGGTAATTGTCTAAGATTAAGTTGGACTTGTTAATGACTTTTGCGCGGGTTTTCTGATTGCTGTATTTCTCTATTTATTAGCGCTTTTTAATACCCTTCACAAGTTTAAGATGCTGTGTGGAGTAACTGATGCTAATTTAACAATCTTTGTAGGTTTTACTTTAAGCATAGATTAAATTGAGTTATTCCTTTAAATAAGATTCTTAAAAGAAATTCACTTGTTCATGGGCTTTTAATAATAAAAAACTTTAAGCTTCTAAGAATATATTGGGTTGCTGTTTTAAGAAATACTTTGAAAAATTCATAACAAAATGTGAAGAATCGCTATAGTTTTTGTCTGCTGAATTCAACATCGCTTATTGCATCGCTTTCAGATTACTCAGGAATTTATAGACAATTTTTTCTTAGACATTGTAATAGAAAATCTATACCCAATAAAAATGTTTTAAAAATGCCCCAAGGCATTTATAGGGAGGATATGTTTGTGGAATTAGTGGAAAAATTGTACAATAATGACATTAAACATTAATGATTGGTCAATTTTTCGCGAAATGTTATTGAAAATATCAATTAAATAAATTCTAGTTAGAATTGGTGGGGTCACACATAAACCAAATTCGTCCTTAGTAATCCCCATTTGGAGGTGGTTCAGTATTCCTTTAGTATTTTTGTGTGTTTTGCGAAAGTTAAAAAGCTGACTGAACATCAATCTGGCCGCATCTTCCAGTGATGCTATCCAGGGTGAGCCAAAGTGTTTCAGTCTTAGTTTGGAAATAGCTGGGCAGTCGCAGAGTATATGCTCCATTGAGTCCATGCATTTCCTGCAGTTGTCCTCGTTGGTTATTCCTAGCTTTTTAGTATGAGCAGCCGCTAGGCAATAACCTATTAGAATGCCGATCAGCAGCCTGCAGTCTCTCTTGTGGAGCTGCAACAGCTACTGCGATAATTTTTTTGTTTGGGTTCTTGCACATTTTGGATACTCCGCAGCCGGACCTGTTCCTCCACTTTTCAAAGTTCAACCGAAGCAATCTCCTCCAGACTGAAATACAGTATACATATGTACGTAGTGAGATTGGTAGATATATTGTTTCCCTCTGAGCCAGTCCAACGCTTTCTTTTGCTAGCTTGTTCGGCATCTCATCGCAGTCTATGCCCTGATGGCTGAGAATCCAGTAGATTTGCACCTTTTTTGAAGTGCTTAAAGCATATATTGCTTACTTGCTTTTTAGGATTTAATTTATAGTAAGTAACTTTTTTTATTTCTCAACAAGGTTTTTGTTTGATTTCAAATTTGTAAGGTTTCTAAGTCATTTATGAAGGTATCAAACTTATATTTGTATTTAAAAATCGTTGTAAATCCAAATTCGTGTTTAGGCAATATTAAAAAAAATATTTATTATGACCTTTTTGGAATAGACATTGCGATGGGCCGCATAAGCCCGACAAAATTAAAACAAAACAAAAACCCAGCCCAGCCCGACACGAACTATTGAAAAGCCCAGGCCGACCCGACACGAAACTTTTCATAAACTGTATGAAAAACTTATTTTTATTTAACACAAAGTTTTTGATCATTTACTAAGTTTCACATAAGCCTAGTAGATAAATGCCATGTCAATCGATTTATATATTCTAGGTTCAAATTCCGAGCTTATTGCTCAAATAATATAATATTCTTTTTATTATTAAATAAACTTTTTATTATTAAATAAACTTATAAGAATATATAGTTTTAAAAATCGCTGTCTATTAGACGTACCGTCATTAAATAAAAGAAATCGAAAGAAAAAAAATTGGTCTTTCGTTCTTTTTCGGGCCACTAACACGCACAACATTAAATTTTTCAAACATTAACACGAAATAAAATGGCCTCGACAAGAACCCTGCCCATTCCCAATTTATACTTTGGATTTTATAGTTTCGGTTGAAGCTTTCAACTAAAAACTGCTTAATTTTTTTTTACTACTTTGATCCCAATTTAAGCAAAATTGAATCGTGAGAGAAAAATTCTGATCACTGTTTAACCGTGTTGTCTAATTTATTGATATTACCGACCAAAATTTTCTTTACCGAAATATCGAACGAATAAAGTATCTCTGGTAGCTTCTATTTTAAAGATTTTCAAAAGAATCAGTTTACTTCTACAATAAGATAATATTACCAATCGGAATCCTTGAAAATTTTTACACATATTTTAGCTTTATTAAAAAAATCTTTTCTGCTTTTCAATACCGGCTCTAAACATATTTACTAAAAGATTACACTTAGCTTATCAGCATAACTATAAAATTGAAATTCATTACAAATAATTTTATTTTAAAAGGGTATAAAAGTTTCACTGAAACAGTTTATAAATTTGTTGCTTAATACTATTCCATTGTGTTCTCTGGTAATTACATAATAATTACAACAACAATGAACAAAATGCTAACACGTGTCATTTATTAACTGTGCACGAGCATGAACCGAACTGAAAGAGCATAGCACAGCGGTTGTGTGATCTTTGATAAGTGCAAAAGACGACAGTGACGGCGCAGTTTGTATTTTACATACAATGCGCATACGCCACGTGTGCTCGAAAAGAAGTATATCACATCATACATCACAAAAAAAAAAAAGCCTACGAATTACTCATATCCGTTATTATGCAAATAACTGGAGATGTAGATACATAGATATACGTACATGGATGAGGACATACACACAGATACAGATACGCATACAAACTGGCCGCGCCATCAAAAGTGAATCCATTATAAAACCAAATGGCGCAAGGAAAAAGTGAACCAATTTTTTATTGCAAAAAAATAAAAATATGCAAGCAACAAATTAATGGAAAAGCTAAAAACTTTCAATTAAAAAAGAAGCAAAGCGAAAATAAAAATGCGCAGCAGCGGCAACATTGCAAAAAAAAAAAAACAAAAAACTATAAAAAGTCCAACAAGAAACAAGAATGACAATCTGATGTCGCCTTCGTTGTTGTTTTTGTTGTTGTTGCTCAAAGAAAAGCAAAAGCGAATAGCGCAACATTAGAAAAAATAAATAAAAAACACTAAATACAATTTACTAGCTTAGACACTGGCATGAATAAATAAAATAGCGAAGCACATTAACGCCCCACTGCAGCTGCCAACTGTATACAGACCGACATGCAGACGGACAGACGGAGAGACGGACAAATGTCGGACAGTCATCGTCCCGTTTCAAGCCAGGCAAACATCCAAACAGTTGGCAGGCTGGCTGGCTGGCTAGCAGGCTAGCATGCAGCCGCAACTTGAATCACCCAAAGCCAACGCTAAAACCGGACCGAACTGCCGCTGCGCAAAAATAGCAAAGAGCCATCGCCATCACCACCGCCGACACAACAAACGCCGCGTCGTCGTCGTCGTCGTTGTCTTTGTACACAAAAGGAGCGCGCTGCTGACACAAAGAAGGTCTCTTTACTCCACTTGGGTAAGCGACATAAGCGCAGATGAGAAGTGAACCAAAAGCGCGAAATGGCTAAAAGCAAATTTGACGCCAGCGCAGCGTCGTCGAGCAGCGCAAATTGGAATAACAAAAAAAGAAAAAATACCACAGCTGAAGAAAACACAGCCTTCATAGAGCAGCGTGAAGCTGAGCTGATCACATTGACTGGACCGTCGTGGACCACAAATAGCAAAAACAACAACAACAACCACAGTAACACGAATAATGAATTTGAAAATAGCAAAAAAGAAACAAAAAACACAAATGCTCGCGATCCAGTCAAGGGTGTGGTGGCGTAGCAGTCGCTGTTGGCGTCGACGTTGTCGTTGTTATTGCATCTCTGTTTTTTTTTTTTTTGTTGCTAGTACGTTTATATTTTAGCGAATGTTGCCTTTGTTTAAGGTGACCGTACATTTGTTAAATACATCTTATATCCTTCATTTGCTTTAATGTATAAATGAGAAATATGATGTGTGATAACCAAATAATAATTTCTAATGGAACCATAGTTATCGTTGGCGTTTATTTGATATGCTAAACTGATCTAAATATTTGTGAGATATTTTGACGGGTACATGGCAAATTATTGTACTTGTATGAAGAGTGTAACTGTTTTGCGTGACAAACACATTGATTTGACAAAGTTGTGCTACATCAAAATTTGCGATTGATTGTGTGTTTTCTCGACAATGTTCTTGTAACTGAAAGTTTAAGCTTCAATTTAACCGTAATTCTGGACCTAAGATTCATCTGCTGTATGTGATGAAAAACAGTAAAAAATTTAAATCTCGACATGATGGAAAATTTTTAAGGCAAGATTCGCATGTAGCGATGAAAAATCTATAAGAAACGCCTAGTCCGATGCTTAAATCATTTTCGGTGTCGAGACATATAATTTCAATGTCTTAAATACATTTTTCAGTACTTTGACCACTTCAGTATTTCTTTTAAATATGGTCACTCTATACAAGTCTCGTGCATATACAATGACAGGCACGAAATGTAGCAAACACCGAGCGAATGGAACCATCGCCTGTTCGTTCGTTCGTTCAGTGCGCGCCAGTCACACCAAAACGAGTCACGACGCTCAATGTTGGCAGATAGTGGAATAAATACGATAAAAAAAATAATAAAAAACAAAAAAACAAAAGACTTTAGCAACAAACTCGAGCACACACCCGGTCTTTATTTCGATGACGATGAAGCTAAAGCAGCGGCTATATAATTTTTGTTTTTGGTGTTGGTTGCACGGTCGACAGATCGCCAATCGTACGAAGTCAGAACGTGTAAACGACAGACAGACAGAAGTCAGCCAGCCAGATAAACGGCTGGCCGCGCTTGCATGCATACATTGCATTGCATTGTTGTTGTTGTTTTTGTTATATGTATAGTAGGTATGTGTCCAGCTACCATTTGTGTATCTTTCTGTCTAGCTTAGTGCTCTGATCGGGTCTGGACGCCCCCATAATGCGCGCCAATTGAGGCAGCAAGTAGCTACTACAGCTACGTAGTAGTTGTTGCCGTTGTTATTGTTTTTGCTGCTGCTGCTGCTTTTGTTGTTGTTGCCAACTTTACTGCTTTGTGCTGCTCGCATAACGGCGTTGTTAGTACATACCATAGTGGTAGTTGTTGTGTATTCTTATTGTTGTTGTTTTAGCTTTGTTCTTGGTTTTTTTTGCAATTACCGTTAGCGCCATACACAGAGAGATAAAGAGCGAATGAACGAACGAATGTACGAATGAACAAACATATAGAGAACAAGTATACGACGAGTGTGTTTAAGCGCACATGTCAAAAATCGAAGGCGCTCTACCTTGACTTCGTCTTTCATTCGTCTTTTGTTCGGTTTGGCTGTTGCTCGTTTGTTTGTTTGTTCATTTTTTTTGCAAATGCATGTTAGAAACAACAACAACAACAACAACAACAATAATAATAAAAAGGTGTTCTACCATTTTGTTACTCTGTACGCTCTTCCGCACAGGCGCTCCAAATGGATTCCGAATACTCCATGAACAGCTACAAACATTCTGCCGCCGCGTTTCTATTAAAAGCAAAAGTTTGCAATTAATGATTTGTAGTGGTTCGACACGCCACGCCAACAAATATGTCTCCAAAGGTTTTTTTTCTTAATACACTTTACACTTTGTTGAAAAGTGGGTATTGTCATATACTCACATAGTTTGTAACATTTAGATTGTCAAAAACTATATAATTTTTTAATGCAACGGTATGCACACATTTTGAATTTAACAACACATAAATCATAAAATAAACTTCACCAAACCTTTTGGAACATCCAGTATGTCCCTTGCTTCCGATTACAGTGGATCAATTGTCAAAGAAGTTGAGTCAAATCTGTTGTTTGAAAAGAATAAGGGGGTGTAGAAGTTTTTTATTTGTTTTGGTAAATTATTATAAAATATTTAACTTTGGTCTAGGTTGGAAATCTGTAACATTTATTCGTTTTGGTCCATTGTGTTGAAAAGGATTTGTTGAAAACAATTTGTTGGAAACAAGTTGGAAACAAAATGACAGATCTGAAGTAGTAACAAATATTGGTCTAAACTGGTTTAAAAGATTTATGAGCTAAAGAGGTTTTTAATGGGATCAATAAATCAGAACTTGGTAGAGTATCGTTGCATGATAAGCAATTAGTTCCAAAGAAAATATACATCTAACTAGATCAGATTTAAGATTACTAACAATATACCGTCTAATCATCACCGACAAGAACAATCCAATAAACTCAGTCTGTGTTTAACACAGAAAATCAAAAAATAACCAAGTCATACTCGCTAGAGAACTGTAGATATAAAGCTTATAATGTTTTTTAACTTTAGGTTTGGGTTAGGGTATACATTTTCATAGACTTTATGTGCCAACCTTTGCCTTGGCCATGTGCTTGTAATGCGACTTGTGAACCAGAAACAGCGCGCTATTGGCTCTTGTTGTTTTGGGTATAGACGGTTAATAATTGGTGTAAATATTATCTCAAAACTTATATTACGATACGTTTAAATAAAAGCTTTTATTAGAAAGTCTTAGTGGTTTGACACAAGCGTCTTTCTCTATTTTCATATGCAAATAAGCAATTTTCAAGTTCAGAGTAACAATATTTAATTAAATCACCGCTGGCTTGGTTAATTGAAATTTTCTAAATAATAATGACATTCTTTTATGCATTATAAGTATATTTATATACGATTGTAATCAAAATATTTTTTATATACTTACATACATACCTATACGCTCACTCATTTCAAATATAACGAAAAAATGCATCCATAACTTAGACAAAAAATGAGTAATAATTTCATATATGAATTATTTTTAAACGTGGGTCGCCACTTGTGTTACAATTTAATCAAAAAGTACAAACAGACTCACTCGTCGCATACTATTTATGTGTGTATCTAAAGCATAGACAAGCTGAAATTCATGAGCAATTTAAACACACCACATACAAACTATAAGAGTAGATGCCGCCGCTTGATACATATTGCAAAATTCTGCTCCAAATAATTACAACTTGTTGAGGAAAAAATAAATCAGCAAAATGCATTTACAAAAAAAAAAAAAAAAAAAAGGAGAAATAAAACATGAAATATTTTAATTAATTTTAATATTGAATGTATTTGTGTGTTTCTATATTTCTATAGATACATACATACATAAATGGCTAATTTTATAGATATAAAAATATTTAACTAGATTTAGTTGTAGTTTACCTCGCACTTCTTCCTGGTAATTAGACTTAGACTTTTTTGAGGTGCGCTGCTGCTGCTGCTGTTGTAGCTACTCAATCGAGTAATAATTTCATTTTATATGCAATCTTAAGCTTTCAACTGACCAGACCAAGCGCACGAAGCTATGAACTCGTTGTTGTTGTTGATTTTGTTGTTAAACAATAAGAAAGAAAAAAAAACCGCCTTGTTGTTGTAGTTGTTCTTTTGTTGTTGTTGTCGACAATGTTGTGTCGTGGTCGTCGCAGATGTCGCGTCTGGGTGGAGCACATTTAAGATATTTTTTATATATTTTTTTTGCAAATAAATGTTATGCGCTTTTAATTCAATTTAAATTTTTTGTTTTTTTTTTTTACCATTGTTGTTTAATTTTATTATCTAGATATAAATTTTATTGTTGTTGTTGCAGTTCTTGCAATTCTTTGGAATTATTATTAATAGCACATTAAGAGCATTTAGCGCTCCAAGTGTGCAAAATTTAATTGTTTTTTTTTATGTTTTTGCTATAACCTTCACAAGTTGTGAAGAAAAATGGTATTGATAGTTTGTCAAATTGTTTGAAACATGTTAAAAGGCTAAAACTCTAAACCTAAACATTTGTTTTTTATTCTCATAATAAGGAAAAAAAAACCTTAGTTACAAGACTTTAAAGCCAGCTGGCAGACACTTTGGTTTGGAAAAGCGGCAAAGGAACTGATACTTTCTGTAAGGCCACCAGTATAAGACTAGGTCTTTTTAATAATTTAAAAACTGAAAAAACGAAATTGATGGGTCCAGATTGCAGTTCGCGTATTCAAGACCCGCGGCAAAGGTTGGTTATGTTGTGCTCTCCCGACGAAAAGTTGTCTCTCGTTCCAATCGCGAACCAAATACTGCTCCTATTGTCATTTTGGTGGTGGTCATGGTGGCTATACCTTACCAATCTAACTCGACGTTGTCGTTCCCGAGAAAAACTTAAGTTTCAAATTTCAGCTAGATATCTCCAGTCGTCTCCGAGTAAATCGCGTTGAAATAAACAGACAGACGGAGAGAAGACATGAAAGGTTAGATCGACTCGTATCATAAGAAGACCGATCGTTAAATCCTAGATTCTTTGATTATGATTTCCTGATTCGATAAATGATGAGCTTTACATGCTTTGAAAGAAGAAGAAAATTGGAGGGTGACGTCAACAAGAACATTCTAAGCTGGCTGGTCTAGAGTTTAAAATAAATCTACAGGCGGCACAAATTGACAGGGAAACGTATACTCCTATATTTGGGACACAATTATGGTTATTTTTATTGATGAACCTTTTTGTATTTCATAATTTTTTTTATACATAAAGTCTCTGTTTTAAGAGGGTTATCCGTAAGGTTTACGTTTCGTTAAAGGTGTCGTTTGATTGATAGTGCCCTTTAGAGGACTTCTAGGTAACTACTATCATCATTTAATTTACTCAGCTTCATTTTATAATATATGAAGTGAATAAAATCTTTGGTCCCTTCTAATTGTCTTATCGTTTTTGTTAAAAAAAAATAAAAATTGTTGCAAAAAAACAAAAATTCAATGATATTTAATTATTTTTTATAGCCTCTAATTCTAATATACAATTTAGTTTTGCATAATTAATTGTTTAATGTTGCTTCCTATTGCATAAGAAAATAAAAAAAAAAAAAACATATTCAAAATCAGAAAATTCAAAATAGAACGCATCATGATATGATTTAAATGAAATCTAGCTGGAAATAAATAAATTAGAAAGTCATACACATACAGACGACCTCTAAACTTTGAATATTGCATATTTTATAAACCACAGTAACCAAACCAACAACAACAACAACTTCAGTTACTACAGCAACAACAACAACAAACATTTGCAATAAAGGTAGCGACCACGCCTGTAATTTAAATTAAATTTGTTGCCTATATTAGGTGCGAGTTACGTTCAATCGATTCGTCCAACGTCTACTCCGGATACATACTCATAGATACATTTATAGATAGATTGTTCGATATCCGCAATAAGTCGAAACTGGCATAAAGTAAATTTTTAATATACATACATACAATTTGTTGTTGTTGTTCGTATTGTTGTATTTTGCATGCTGCGCTGCGCTGTGTTGTGAGTGATGAGTTTTTAAGACTAGAAGCGCTGGACATTGAAATTGAAAAATTATTTTCAAGCGCCGTGAATTTGCTTATTTATGAGAGTCATTAGATATTTGTATCATTAATGCAATATATATGTTTTGATTAATTTACTTTATTAGATATACTACATACGTACGACGTGTAAATAAAGATATTTTTTAAAGTGTAGCTACTTGTAAATGACTCAAGAAACGTTACAAAAGTCAGTTTAAATGAAATGTGTTCATTTAAACTTGAATTTCATAAGTTTTGTAAATTTGTTAAATTCGTTTGTCAAAGTACTCTACAACCAGTTAAAAGAAAACATGCACACTTTATTGGTCCTTTCACCAATTCCTCGTCATGTTAGATATATAATACTCAAAAATAAAATTGCTTTAAATGGAATAACTGTCAGCTTTACCATAGAAACCCCTTTTTCTCTCTGCGTAAACCAGATTCTAAGGCTCGAATTCTTGTGCGTGTAGTTTATATACCATGTTTTCAGATTAGAGCACCTAATTTAATATTCATGATGCTTCTTTTTTCCTATCTCTTAATCCGCCTCGGCTTCTATTAAACATAGTAATTATGCGTGAAACATAGCAGAATTCAGTATCGGAGTGCAATCATATTGACCTGGTAACAATGCTTAGAAGAAACTATTGCCGCATACATCTAAGAGGAAGCTTCTGTTGATAAATTGTAAAACCAATCCAAATGACTTATTATTTGGAATTATTTTTTGGAATCTGTTACTCAATGTATCTCTCCAATTACATCGAATGAGGTGCATCCTTAAATTAAAACAAGATAGTACGCTGAAGTCGAATATGCTCGACTGCAAGATACCCTGTACCCAATATTTATGTACCTTAAGCTAAGTCCTATCTTAGTACCATATCTCATTGGATTAGGTTTTCATACAAAAACTCATAAAAATGAGGAAATTAGAATGGGGACTATGCCAAAAATTTTATTGGTCCTACCCACATTGAAATATTTCGTTGGGACCAACATAGGCATAATTTGAATTAAATTTATACTTTCCAAGGATATGAAACTAAGAAATTTTTATGCAAAACACCAAAACTTTAGGGTAGATTTGTATGGGGTCTATCCATTAAAATGGAACTATAGAAAAACTGTTTTTAAGTGATCACTTGACAGCTCTGAAGTGCCTTAGTTTCAAATATGGTACCCTATTTCTTATATTCTCTGATAAAATCGTTTTCATACGGCAGACAGCAGGGCAGACGGACGGACAGTCAGACGGACAGACGGACATTTCTAGACCGATTCTTCTATTTATGCTCATTAATAATATATGTACACATTTTATAGGGTCGACCATGTCTCCATCTGACGGCACAAACTTTTGCACTTTTACCCTCTGGTTGCAGGGTATAGAAAATATTTTGATGTAAGATACCTTTCGAGATCTCTGTAGCCTCTTGGGTACAAAGTATAAAAACAAAAAGCCACTATAGCCCCAGCTTAAGATGTGTGGTGAACGATAGTGTTCCTAACGAACTTTCGGAAACAGTTGTGATGTTTCTTCTAATTCTCTTTAACCCAACGAATCGTGCTGTAATTTTAATAGTCCCAAAACCATGAAATTTGAGGAAAATTAAAGAATAAGCGTGTTTTCATCTATTTTAAATTTATTTAAAACGTATAAGCAATATATATGCACTGCTGTCTGTATCAGATGCCTTTTCTGATCATCAGATTGAGTCGGAAGTTATTAAAATTGGCCGCATATCTCAGCTTTTTTTTGGGATGTTCAGCAAGCTTAAGGATCTGGTAGAAACGTTTACTCTGAAAGTTGATGTTCGTGGACAGTGGTTTAATATTCAACGCATTTTTGCAATGTGAAATGTTATTTGATGCTGCTAATTTGTCTATACTATACTGTATTACTCTTGGAATAATCCTTGACATTTTATTTGTACATATAAATATTTGAGTTTACTATTTTGAAGACAAGTAAATGCGCATAAATATTATTTTTATGTTTAACCAATCGAAGAAGAAAAAGTATTTCTAATTTTCTACACTAAAAATGGAATGACATTAATTCAAAATAACAATGACAACTTTTTATTGTTGTACTTACACATACCGACTACATATTAGTTTTTCTTAACGTTCATTAGGCGGATATTTCTTTAATGACATGTAAAGCCCAATAACAACAAAAACGACGATGACGATGAAAACAACAACAAAAACAGCAAACATAATATCAAAAGAGGCACTCTTCCTTGAATTGCGATGTACTGCGACCCAATTGCTATTAAACTATCACCAAAAGCCTGGCATGAGTTGAGTTTGGAGTAAAGTTGAGCTTGGCGGTTGGTGATGGTATTTCTAAAACTGATGCTAATACTATTTTTTTTTTTTTTGTTTTTTGTGCTCTAGTTAGACAAAGTAAAGACCCCAAGCAAACAACCGTTTTTTCCGATTTTTGTATAAAATGTAATTATTTATGAATGTATTCATCCAGTGTCAAAACCAAAATGCCACGCCCCTTAGGCATAGCCTCCATATAAACTTTCCGTTTTCCGATTTCCGATTTTTGTAAAAATACTATTTATTTATGCATATATTCACTCAAATTTGGTTAAAAACACTTTAATGTCATCCAACGTCAAATCAGATGTGCCACGCCCATTTTTGGTATAGCCCCCATACAAACTTTCCGACCATTTTCGATTTTTGTATGAAAATGGTTATTATTTATTCATGTATTACCCATATTGGGTAAAACTCTTCCAATATCATGCCCCTTTTTTTTTAAAACCTTTCCATTTTAAAGAATTTTATACATTTGTATTTTTAGCTCAACATTTGAACTTAATATTGTTAAACTTGGGTCCGATATTACACATAAACTCTTAAAGCTTGTGACGGTATTTAAGCTTCGGTTCTACCGAAGTTAACGTTTTTTCTTGTTTTTTTGTTATTGCAAAGTAACAACAACAACCAAGCCAATCAGATATTTTTGCATAGATGCAACATAGACATAGTTGGTTAGTTTTTTGTTGTTGTTGTTGTTGTGGCTCATTGGACTGTATGTTCGGCAGTGATATGTATTTTTTTTCCTTGCTATTTAGGTATTAGCGATGCTCTAAAATGAACACTCGAGCTGCTTTAACGATAAGAGTGGCAAAAAAAAATAAATATATATGAAAAAAAAAAAAAGAAAAGGAAAGCAAATTGCCAAGCAATAGCAATGGTGGCTGGCAGCAGCACAGTAAAGCTCAATGCATTTCAGGAATTTAGCATAGTTTGTGGCTTTCATTTGCATTCAATTTAGATTTACGTTTTCAAATACAAGAGAGTCGATTCGAGTGTGCTTTTCTTTTGCCTGGTTTTTCATTTGGTTTTTATTGTCATTTCGTTATTTTTGTTATTTTTTGTTACTGTTGTTGTTGTTGTTGTTATGTTACATGTCTGTCAGTACTAGCTACAACAACACACGAATGCCACGCGCCTACTTACAACAAATACATTTGCCCGTCGCTGCTGCTGCTGCTATGTGGCATGTAGATGAGAGCACAAACCTTAAAATCGCGCGCCACAAGTCGTCCTCAGCCGGCTTAGCTTCACAACGCTAAATTGCAAAACACCTTTAAAGCAATAGTGACGGCAGCAGCCGCCACTCAGCCGCCCCCCATTTCAATCCCACTACGTCCTTATTCTATGATTTTGTTGATGACGACGACGACGATGAAGTTGACTCCTCCGATTCAGTTACAGCGCGCAAGCTCCAAATTTTGCACTGCTTTGATGATGATGATCTGTTTTTTTTCTTTTGTTTTTTGCTTTTTGTAATGTTATTTAGCTGTTTTGTTTAGCTATTTTCTTTCCAGCTGAGCTGTGTGCACTACTTTTGCAAACAACAACAACAACAATATTATTGTAACATAAGAAAATTCGTTACTTGGCGAATTATATCGCAGGCATCAAATATATTTATGCGAGGGCTGTTTATTTAGTAGAGAAAAAAATCTTGCGAGTGATAAATATTTCATAATTTTTAAGAAATATTGTTTTTTCGAATACCTTTTGATAAAAGGCTTTCCGTCTTTTGCTTTGAACACAACTCATTTTTTCTAGATTTTGACTTACATCGCGTGGGAACTATTTATCAAATTAATTTGCTAACCGCCATTTTGGGTATAGCCTCCATACAAACCTCAAATTTTAAGGTTTTTATATGAAAGCAATTTTCTTATACCCGTCAGTGTGAAGGGTTATATTCAGTTCGGATTTCCATACAAAACTAAAAAAGGGTATATTTCTAACGGTCTATACCTAAAATTTTGTTGGTCCCCCCAATATTGGGATAATTTTTGAATTATCATATACATGATTTATACTAAGTTTAGCCGTGTCCTCTAACAAAAACATTGTCTTTTTTTTTGTTAGGGGGTACACGTTTCATTTGGGCTAAGAAATCCCGTTTTCAAGTGCACACAGTCCAGGAGAGTCTAAGTTTCAAATATGGTGGCTCTATCTCTTATAGTCTCCGAGCAGTAGTCTTTCTCATACGGCAGACAGCAATAGAGACGGACAGACGGACGGACGGACAGACAAACATAGCTAGTTCGACTCCCTTTCCATTGCTGATCAAGAATATATATACTTTATAGGGTTTTCATTGACTCCTTCCTTTTGCCCTTGGGTACAGGGTATAAAAGGACCCATGGTGGAGGTGGGTCCACTAAAGCATGTAGCCCCCATACAAATCCACTGTAATTTTTAAGTTTTCATATGAAAAATGATTTATTTATGAAGCGATTTGTTTTAGATACGGTAAAATCACTTTTAATATCAACCCAAGTTTAGAGAAGAAAGACCCGTGGTTGAGGTGGGATCAATGTAACATATAACCCTTATAATAATTTACTTCTAATTTTTGATAATTTGTATGAAAAAATGTTTATTAATGAAGCGAATTATTTTATATATCTTCAAAAATACTTATTGCTGTAACCTATGATCACAATAGTTTATATGATTATAGTAGGATCTTTATAGCACATAATCCCTTTACAATCTGAACGCACATATTCATTCAAGAAAAGGTAGGTTAATCATTGTATGACGGGTATTTAAGCTTCGGTTACATCGAAGGCAACGTTTTTCCTTGTTTTTACTTAACCTTAATCAAAATTTGAATCTGGGTTATAATGGACGATTATTAAAGATTATCTTCAAACATAACACAAATTTTAGACTTTTGGTTCGAATAACTTTTCTCATTCAAAGCTTGGCTGGATGTTTTTCATGTCAAAGCCAATAAAAAGTCTAAACCCCATCTCACAATTTTCCAAAAAAAAAAGTGTTATTGCTCCTTGTAGTTTTTCAAATTTCCCTCGCAAAGCCATCTAAAGGTAAGGCAACATAGTAATTCGTACGTACGATTGAATGAGTGAGTTACCTCCTTCTTCCATTCGCAATTTTAACGCAATTGTTGAGATCTCAACTGATATTAGTGCTTGCTACATACGAGTACAATATTTAAAACTAAAATAAACAATAAATAAAAGCTAAAGTCAAGATCTTAATATGTTATGCCCTACACAATAGATTTCAATTAAAGTATTTAAAATAAAAGAACAAGTCACTTTCGAAAGTGAAATTGAGAACAAAGTTAATAATCACTAATTTCTATTTGGAACCTAAAATTTTGTTACTAATTTTTTTATGAATAAACTAAGATAAGTAGCGTTCTTAAACAAGGCTTCGATAATGATTGCACATGGTTAATTCGAATTTTAACGTCAACTATTCTAGTGTTGTATATATTTAAATAAAACTTATATACTCGTTTACATATATTGAATATGCGTGCAGGGTACACCTAGAAATGCCTAGCTTTAAGCAACAGATTAAAACTGAACGGATCTCGTCGCTTCTACTCTACATATTTTGTGTTATGCATTTCGCAGGCGGGTAGTCTTACTTGACTGACTGACTGACTGAAGGCAGGCCAGTCTGACTGTGAGTTGCCTTCCTAGCTACGAGTGTGGCGCTGCATAGTATTCTGTACTCTGTGAATCAGTTCAGTACAGTGTGTATAACATGTTGGTGGAAATTTATGTCATCCCTTGTTGTCGTGTTGAATCTTACGATGACATTTCCAACATAATTTAATCCCACGCAATGGCATCACTCTTCAGCAACAATTCAACGTTGTAATGGGTGTTGAGCGCCGTGAAGATACAATAACAACACAAAATCCAAAAGCAATAAGAAATGTGAAGTAAGACGTTTTTGCTAAAGGTTGGCGTTGTTTTCGTTGTTGTTTGTTGTTTCATAAAATAAAATCTAAGCTAAGCTTGCTCTGAGGATGCGATTTGAAGACGACGACGACGACGATGTCGACAACGATGACACTCAACATGTGATAAATTTTTAGATTTTGCATGGCCTACACATTGGATTTCCATACAGCCTACAAACAGCTGTGCAAATGAAAATTATGATGATGATTTCCTTAAGAAGATACAACACTTGAGCATAGATATGTACATATACATACAAGGTACATGCATAGCATCTTTTACAAGTTCAACTACAGTCAAATCAAATCGAGTGCAGCACATTGTAATATAATGTATCAATTGCTTTAATTTAACAATTTTCCACAAAAAAGCAATTTGAAAATCTTCCAATGAAAACAAAAAAAAAAAAAAAAAACCATGTGGGAGGAGGTGTACAAGTATGTTGTTGTTGCTGTCTCTATCGAATTGAAAATGGCACTAGAAGCTGTCGAAGTCTTCGTTCGTAGTCGTTGATTTTGATGTTGAAGTTGAAGTGGAAGCAGAGCACACTTAAATGTTGATAGCTCTACTTCTTCTTACTACGACGACGTTCGACGTTGCCATTTCAATGCTGCTTGATTAGTGTGATTTAGTTACACGCTGCGCGCATGTTTAACTCGTGTGCCAGGCGCATGCGCACAATGATTGCAAACGCGCGCGTTCAAGTTTCGCATTGCCTAATTCCAACAACGTCAAGAGTGACTTACAGCAGTCCCGTTGGATAGTTTGCACAATATTTGATTCCATCAGTGGCGGTCGAAATAAATACAACAACAACAACAACGATAAAAATAAAAATAAAACAAAATAACCCAACTGCAATTTGCAGCAAAATTCGCAGCAGCCGCTGCCACAAAAGTGCTTCAAGTGTTTAGTATCTGTGCCAGTCAGCCAGCCAGCCAGCGAGCAAGTAAGTCTCGTCGTTGTTAGGTTATTTTAGTACCATCAGCCAGAATGAAGTATGGACAGTACTTGTAACTTTTCTTCAATACTTTCGTAGAAGAAGGAAATGAAAACATCTGCTCAGACAGACTTCATCATTGGTTTTCTTCGTCTATTGGACTGATTGCCTTCTGGCCGCCGGTGATGCAAATAAAAATAGTAGAAGTATAGAAACAATAGATATAATCAATTTTGGTTACAACGGAGAATCAATACTCTTCACATTCAAAGTATTTGTATTGATTTGTGCTAATACAATCAAAAACTTAAAGGTTATTTTTTTGGAGCATAAACTAAGACCCCCAAAGATTTTGAAATGATTAAAATTTATTTTAAGAGAATCATTTTTTTATAGTAAGTACATTTATAGATAAAGACCAAACTTGATGGTAAAGGCCAGAATTAACGCAAGTCCCAGAATTAACGTAGGATTTGCAATAAAGTGCTTGCAACCCTAATAAAATTCTATCATTTTATACTGTTCATACATTCTTCATTTCTACTTGTCCTAATCTTTTCAGCTGTCGAATTGTTAATTTTCAGAGTTGCCAGCACTTTAATGTAAATCTTGCGTTAATTCTGGGAATTGCGTTAGTTCTGGGACACCCTTTGTTTAGATTCTATTAGGATATATTCTATTCGAAAACCGTAATCTAAATCCTTTCTTAGTCCTTTCATTGAAATAAAGTGCCAAATTCGCATATAAATTTAGCATTCCATCTCACAGACTAAATAAGTAGGGTATTGAAAAATCGTTTGTCTTCGATTACACGCTCATTCAATCGCTAGCACGTCGCTTACTACCGCCGCCTAAGTTATGAACTATAGTATAGTATAGTTAGACGATCTTACGATGACACAGGCGCAAGGCAGGAAAATCAAAATAGCTCGACTTCAAACTGAAAAAAAAAAAAAAAAAAAAAAAAACAAAAGGGGTAAAAAAGAAAACCCATAAAAAGAGTAGCGGAAAAGGCAGGCAGCGCAAAAGTCATCAAAGCAATGTAGGTCTTCATGGATCAATGGGATACGCGTGATATCCTTCGGGTATATGGCGAGATTCTTTGCTTTATTCAGTTTGTAAGGTAATAATTGTGCCATTAGCGAGCGGAGGAGATGCTTGCTTTTTGTGGTCGTGTTCGTTCGTTCGATGCATCCGTTTTGTGATATACTACTCGTCGACAGTTAATTTTTTTGTTTTTGGAAAGTCTTTGAGTTCAAAACTTTTTTTTGCTTTTTGGACTGATTGGGCCAACCGTTAGCTATTTGCGCGAAATGCGCGTTGATTGGTTTAGTGTAGTTGCAGCTAGCGGAAATGTTACCAATAGATCGTTTTTTTTATTATAACGATCTAAAACGTCTTTTTGCCTATGTAATCTAAATGTAATAAAAGTTTTATTGGAAACTATTTCATATGATGTAATTAGTTTAAAAACGATTCTTTAATAAATTTTGATGGTTTTACAAATTTGAAATTTTTATTTTTATTTCTATTTGTATTAATGTTAAGTTGATTTGGGCTTAACCAACAGGTAGTTCTTTTTATAGATTTGAAAATAAAATTTGAAAATGTTTAAAATAAAATTCTTAATCAGTTCGACGAGCCGAATCGATTTAACCATGTCCGTCTGTCTGATCGCTCGTCTGTTTTTAGATATTCCCCTGGAATTGAAAATTTAAGCGTTTGAAGAGGGGTTAGTTGGTTTGGAGGAGGAGTTCAACTAATTCGGTGAGGCAGATTCAGATCCAGCGGGTGGTCTCTACTTAGGCGGCAGGTAACAGTGCTGTTGTCCAACAGATTTATAGCAAGGGGTTTGGTGTGCCTATCCAGTCTCTCCAGGTAGACTGGAGATCTCCTGATAAACCCAAGGGTCACCGAGCTCACTGTGTATTTCCCTACTCGTAAGGAAAGGGTGCGCATTGGTGATTCTATGGAGTACGATATTTTGAAATTTCTAAATCAATTCACAGTTGCTTTTTTTTATTAGTTAGGTGAGGTCTCCATATCAACCTTCTATCGAGCTCTAGACCCAAGTGCTTGGCAGTGTTAATGGTTGGGATAGGTGAACCGTTCAGCTGGACCGGGGACAACCTCCTCTTCTTAGGGAAAACGTTGTTTGCATAGATTTTTCCAGGTTAACCATTATATTTCATCTTTTGAGCTAGGAGTTTAACGTATCCAGCTGCATTTTGAGGATATCAGTGGGAATTTGAGGAGAGCTGCCGCTAGCTAAGAAGGCCGTGTCGACGTCATATGTGGCAGTTAGCAGCTTAGTAACAGGAGTGAAGTGTATAGGGTGTTTAGGATCGTGCCCCGAACACTTCTCCGGGTGACTCCGGCTCTGACGTCCCTGATCAACGATCTCTGTATAACGGGCTAACGTGCCAGACCCTGTCGGTGGCTTGATTGACGTCTAGAAAGACATTTTTTTAACAATTGTACATCAGAAATGTCTTTGAGAATTCCTTTATTTTTCATCAAATATGATTTACAATTCCCCAAAAACGAACTGTCATTTGGAAGTCCTCTATAGCACTGCATTTTTTATAAATTCTAAATAGTTCTGAAAAAGTTTTAATTATGAAATTATTTACTCTCTTCAAAAATGCGAAAAAATAAAAAATATGTCAAGTGATTTTTAATTATTCCATAATTTAAATAATTATTTCCATAATATTTCTTTCCCTTTCTTTAAACCACAAATTTGCAAAAAAAAAAAAAATTAACAAAACAATTTATAAAAGAAAATAATTTTAAATACCGCAAAACAACGCCTCATAATGCTCATCGGAAACCGATTTAAACTAATTTCTTTAACCAAATTTTTGCATTTAACCTTTAAACAAAACAACAAATACACATTAACATCGTCATCATCCTTCATAATGATTAACTTCTTCATCATTATGACAAGTGTGTCAGTGTAGTAAACCGAAATCAAGCGAAATTAAGGCATATTCAGCTAAATCGATTCAAAAGCTTAAGCTAAAACTAAATGCGGTAACCCAGAAAATCGAAAAAGATTTGAAACTTATTGGTTTTTAATATACAATAATATAATATAGAGCTGCTGTTGCTGCTGCGATTGTGGCGATCCAAAGCTAATTTCAAGGCGTGATCGCGATCTGCAAAGCGAGTTAATTACCCTTCCGGTTTAGAGTGTGTTACGCCCTCGGCGAAATGCGGTTAAAATGCGAAATATGTATTTCAAATATTGTGTATAGATTTCAAACATTTACCACAGTCAAATGTTGCTGCTGCTGCGGTAGTTTTAAAAGCTATTTTTCTTTACTATTGCGAACAGTCGAATTTAAATTGTATTTGCTGCTGCTCTCTTATTGGCATCAATCATTAGTTTTACTATTTCTTTTATTTTACATTTTTGAATATATTTCGTTTTTTTTTGGGTTAATTTTTTGCTACACATTTCACAGCAGTTGATCAAAGTCAGAGCAACCTGTGCAGCACCGTTACTGGTCTGGTCAGTCAGTCATGCAAAGATGCCAAAAAGAAGCTGGAACATAACACATCCATCCATATTTGTAGTGAAATAACTGCGGTCGATTATTCGTTTGTGAACACTTTCGATTATATTGAAAACAAAAAAATAAAAAATAGCCATTCAACTTCAGCACACCTCCCAACGGTTTGCCTCTCAGTTGGCCCTGACCACAGCCAACAACTTCCACAACTGAGCTACAATTTGAACGTAAAACAGACCAAATTATGTTAAATTTGTATAGAAACAGTAGATAATTGGTAATTGGTTTCAGTTCAGTTTTAGCCACATTGCTTTGCTGCTTGCCTTTTGTTTTATTGTATTTTGCTTATATGCACTGCACTGCACAAGTATTTGAATTTATTTTACAGATCTACAGATCTGCAGATCTGTTGTAGATCGATACGCTGAACGTGTTCGTTGTTTGCTGCTGGCGGCAATAATTGAAGAAGGCATAATTTGTAAAAATTTAATATTTCATAATTATAAACTAACAGAATTTATTTTACGATACGACTCTCTGTGGTATTGATTTTGTCTCGCCGCGCTTTGTAAATTGCAGCTGGGCAGGTAACTAGATTGTGTGCTGCTTCAAATTAATTTTTGAGCCATGAGACAGTAGCAATTGCATATAATAAATATATAAACAGGGTATACTAAGTATATGTATATATTTTGCTTTATTGAAATGTCAAAATATATATACTTTGTATGGGTACCAAAGCTTTAAGATATTGGAACATAGATTTTGGCATTTTTATACTGAAAGGAGTAAATCGTTCTAGCCGTGATATCTGCTTATTCTTAAGGTATACAGGTTCTATGACCTGATCAGAAAGTGTGTAAGACTTAAAAGGAGGCATCTTTTGTACCCAAACCCCAATGCGATGCGGTTATGAGACTAAAGACATTTTCTGCTGCTTTGATGAGACTGAGAATGTTCTTCGTCGAGGAATGTCTGATATGTTCAGGGGTTATATGTTAATGCATTGATCAAACTGCATAAATCTAAGTTTAGCCAAGGCTGGGCAATCACACAAGATATGTAAACTGGTTTCGTCATCTACACTCCATTTCGGAGGACAGACCCATTTTGTTCAGGTGGAATCTCAGAACGTTGTGACCCATAAGATACCATGTGAGTAGGTTTAGTTCAGCACGTCTGTGATGAATATAAGTTTTAGGAAAGATTGGCAGAGTAAGTTACTGAGCCTGCCAAAGGCCAGGATAGTGCAGCCAGTGTTGAGAGACAGAGTCTCTGAAATGTTTCTCAATGGAGAGTGTTGCTGAGGCCCAACTGAGCCGAAGGAAAGGTTTAGGGCCGATCATTAGGGTTTGACAAGCCTATCCTGACCCCACTTAGGATGACTTTGGGTCCTACGGATAGGCGCTGAAGAATGTCGTAACACTGTAGAGCTATTTTACAAGAAAAAGTCCACGAGGTTAGCGGTCTGATAGTCGCGCTCTGTCCGAAAAGAGACAGTAGCCCCCTTGGACTATTGTCCAAAAGGTGGAGGGCGCAGACTTCAACGGCGTGGATCTCTGATTGAAAGACCGTGGACCAGACACATATGGCAAACGAGATCCTAGTGTTGGGTCCGAAGACACCCGCACCGGTGCCAATTTCTGAGAGAGAGCCGTCAGTATACCATAGTTCACCGACGGTCCCCCACATGGAGTCCCAATGATGGCCTCTTGTGCCGCATTAGGACAGGTTCGCATGGCCCCAGTCATGCATAAGCATGCTAGACGTTGTAGCCTGTTGCTATGCTTAATTGCACCAGTTTGCAGCAGCTTTGGCCACCATATGAAGGCAGCGCAGTTAAAGAATGGTCTAACCGTTGAGGTATAGATCTCGAAGACAATTTTTGGTTAGATATCCCCATGTTCTTCCAAAAAGTTTTTTGCAGGTCCATAGGGCTATTGTAACCTTGTTTAGTTTACTGTACTTAGATGGGAATTCCAGTTTTTAAGCCATAAAAAATCAAGATTTTGGGGTGCACGCCATTCCAAAGTCCACCAAAGATTTTTCCCAACTATTTTAGGATGCCTCAAAGTGTATTTATAAAATAAATTTAATCTGACGAGAGTTCAGAAAAATTACAACACCAAGTTTTATGGCCTTATCTTCGGTAATCACCGAGATAATCGCATTCATACAGAAGTACTTGGAGTTCGTCGTATCTGATTTCTATACAGACCAAAGACGTATTTAATGGGGTCTAACATGTCTTCGGGTACGATTGTTCCTCTTTGGAATCAGCCTTAGCGTGAATAAATTGATATTCAGTATGGTTCCTGAAAAATATACCAGATCTAAAAGGCATATACTCAAACTCTCTTCTTTTAATTAAATACTATAAAAAAAAAAACGTAATTTTTGTGTGTTTGATTTTTATTTTTATATTTCATAACGAATTTATATATATATTTTATATGTATGTAAGTATTTTTATTATTGCTAAAGTTTAAATTACAAAATCTTGAGAATTGCATTAATTAATACTAGTTAATTATTATTTTATAAAACTTTATTTAATTGCTATATACAAACAAAACGACGGAAAAAAAAAGAAACTTAAAATTATTTAAATCAAACTTAAATATTTCTAAACTCACAATTGTTTTTCATATCAACGCTTTAAGTTTTATATTAAAAATATTTAATTATATAAATACTTGAAACACATTTTCTGCAGTTTAATTTGAAATATTTTTTTTAATATCAGCATTTTGGGGAAACATTTTTATAACTTATATTTAATTTTTTTATTTATTTATCGATTATTTGGAATAAATTTGTTTTTTACGATTGATTGAGCTTAACTACAAACTAAAAACGATCATTATAATGATTGATGCCGCACAAAATCGGCTGCTTCGTTGGTATTATCAACTAAATTACTTTACTACTTTCCCTCTTTGAGGCACACTTAAGTTTATAGAAGAAAAGATTTCGATTGAGTAGAGTAGACGACTCAACGAACTCTTTTACATTACAGATTAGATTAGATTACATTACGCTTGATTAATTTCACTTAGCCAACAAACAATTTTAATAACTATTTCAACATATTTTATTTTATTTGATTTTTTTTCTATCTTTCTTTCGGTTGTATCTTTTACCTCAGACAAAAACGCTTCAATTACAATTAAATTACTTAAAATTACATTACAAACAAACATCAAGTCAAGTACAAAGGCGAAACCGAAACGTTTGAATAAAGGAGAATTTAGTTAGTTAGGAGGAGAAGGAGGAGTAGCGCATTTAAACGCAATCTATTCAAGATTGTTATTTGTGCTATCGGTATTGCTTTTTTCTTCCTTAACAACAATTGATGATGTTGGTGGTGCTATTAGTGCTGCTGGTGGTGGTGTGGTCGGTGTAGTTGGCGTTGGTGGTGGTATAGCATCCAACGATGATGGTGATGTCTTTGTTTTCGACCATAATTTGGATAATTCATTATCACTGCCCGCATATTCCTCAGTATCATTATCTGCAGCAGCAATATGCTCGATGGTGTATAGACACGAGTCATAAACGAGCGTATATCATCAAAATATGACTCTTCACGTTCCGCCTCAATAGATGACGGTGAATAACCATCTTCAGAATTTACTGTAGCATTCGTTTCATGCTTCTTAACATGGCGATCGAGATTAGTCTGCTGCCCGAAACTACGATCGCATAAATGACAACTGAATGGACGCTCTTTATTGTGTATATTGCGTACATGTCGCTGTAGATTCGAGGAGATACTGAAGGCGCGATCACAGTATTTACATGAATACGGTTGCTCGCCGGTATGCGTGCGTAGATGACGCGTCAGATTGGCAGAGCGCGGAAAAACTTTGTAGCAGAATTTACATATATAACGATCCTTTGACTTGAGCGGTGTGCCAGTAGCTTGATTTGATGCTGCTGCTGCTGCGGCAAGTGCACTGCCAGAGAGTCCTACAGCACGCAGTGCTTTGCGAAAGTTAGAGCCATGTTGAAACGGGGAAACCAGCAACGCGTGGATGATGTGGTAAAAAATCATTACCATTCGTTGTAGCCGGTGCAAAATTTGTACGGCAATTCATTGGATCTACAAAATACGCTTTTTGTTGTTGTTGAAATGCCGCTGCTGCAGCTAACGGACTATTGCGATAGATTTCTTCAAGAAACATTGGATGTATTGGATGTGGACGCACCATGGCATTGGCAGCAGCAGTCGCTGCAGCAACTGCGGCACCACCAGCGCTACCGCCAAGACTATCAGAAAGACTGCTCAATTCTCCGGCACTAGTTGGTGGCGATGGTGAAGGTGTTGGACCTGGCGTTGATACAGAAGGTGCCGGACTGCTACCTTTAAAGGATTGTGCCGAAGCAGAGTCTGCTTCATCGGCAGTAGAGGAGCATTGTTTCTCTAATTTTGTGCTATTGGTGTTGTTTGAGCTACAATTGCTGTTCAAGGATTCATTGTTTTTAAGCAACTCCTCACTAGCTTCGGTAGTCGCCGCCGCTTCGTTGACAGCGTTTGATGTGGGTGTTGTTGCAGCACTATGCTGCTTTTGCTTTTTAGTAGCTAAAATTTCTTGGCTATCATTTATGCCGCTGGCAATGCCGCTGCCACTATGGCTGCTGCATTCCGAATTCTTACGTTTGCGATTTATGCTTAAATCGAGTGGCAATTCATGTTGCTTGGTGGTGACATGCAAATCCGTGGCATTACTTGCCGGTGGTGTGCTGACAATATCAATGAATTTCTGTAAAAAAAATGAGAAAACATTATAAGTTTTTGTCTTCCTTTTTTATTTTTTTTTTTGTAAACTTACTCTCTCATCTTCAACATTTTGCGTATCGCTTTTCTGCGAATGCGTATCTACAGCATCAACTTCTGCTTCATCTGCCTGTTGCTGCTGTTCGTGCTGCTCTTCTGGTTCTGGTTTCATTTCAATTCTCAAAGAATGCTGTGATTCATTATCGTCAATATCTTCCTCCTCCTCATCCATTGAAGCAATACTGTGCGACTGCTGTTCATCTTTTAGTTGTTTTAATGTTGGCTTTGTATCATCATAAGCGGCGCCGCCATTCAATTGCTGCAATGCCTTAAGATTTGCTTTACTTTCCTGTGGACTACAATCCAAGCCGAAATTCATTTGCGCACGGAATGCTGAGTTCGGTGATGTTAAGCTTTGATTAAGTTGCGGTATTCTTAAATCCAAATTTGTTTTCGGAAAGAACATTGGAAAGTTTGCTGCCTGCAATGGACTAGGCGGAAACATTGGCAATCCATAGGCCGCAGCTGCTGCCGCTGCAGGAAAACCGGGAAAGAATGGTGGCGTTGAACGAAACATTAAAAATGGATTTGAATTTGGCGTAGCCATGGCACTGGCTGTATGTTGTTGTAATGAATGTTGTTGTTGCGACGTATGATTAACACCTTCCAGTTCGTTGTGTTGTTGTTGTAGCAGATGATGCGAATGCGAATGATGTGGAATGTGTAACTTTTGTTGTAATTGTGGTGGCAAATTGTTAGAGTGTTTACTCTGTTTATGCTGTTGATGTAAACGTTGATGCACAGACACAGCACCGCCGGCGGTATCACAGAAACGTTTATGTTTCGTTAACGAAGCGGTTGTGCTAAAGCTCTGCGGACAATTATCGCATTTAATGTGCATACGGCAAGTTATGTGCATACGTTTGTGACGACACAAATTCGAAAATTGTGTATAGGATTTATAGCAAACTTCACACTGGAATAATTTTACGGAGAAATGTATGTGCATATGCTGTTTAAGGCCCGATGAACTAGCAAACGTTTTTCCGCACTCTGGACAAACGTGACTGCGAGCGGCCTGATGCGTAAGACGTATGTGACGCTGTAGATTCGAGGTGTCAACGAAGGCCTGCAAATGGACAGAAAAGAAAAAAAACAAAAACAATTTTAATGAACTGAAATGCTGCGACAATTGTATTAAACATCCAAAAAAGTATATAAAATGTGAACAGGCCTTGCCGCAAGCTACACATACGCTCGCTCGCTCCGCCTATTCAAATAGAGGTAGCGCGAACTTACGTACTGCTTGCCTGTTTCCCCTCCCGGATAAAGAGTAAAAGTCTGCAATCAAACAAACCAAACAAAACCAAACCGAAGCGATACAAATCAAACGAAAATGAAATTAATCAATCATCTGGAGCGTATACAAGAAATAAAAGCTTTAACAATATTCAAATGTGTTGTTATAGCTAGCTACGTATCTATGTATGAAGCTTAAACGGATCTAACTGCCTTACAAGAAGCGTAACTTGATTTTTTTTTTGTATTTTTTGTTTCGTTCAAAAGACAAAAGCCATAATATAATATTACGCAAATCTTTACGGCATACAAAGATACAATTGTGCTCCCACTTCTCTGCCTTCAAGCAGCAAGCGGGCAGCAATGAGCACCTTCGTCAATTATGGCCATCAATTGCTACAATTGTCGACGAACGCGCGACCAAAATGTGCACCCACTATCCGCTTCAACTCCCTCTTCCTCTCATTTTAGGTCTCATTTAGGTCTTAGTACTGCTGCTGCTTATTCATAAGACGACAGTCACAATGACAGATCGCCAGTCAACTATAATATCTAAACATCCATTCATCTCTGACAGCAGCAGCAGTCGCAGACGCATCCAGCAAGCGCGTATTTTAAACTTGATTTGACTTTGGCTTTAGATACGGTTTTGCTTTCGCATTGGAGTCTCGTCTCGCGGTCCAAACTATTTGAAACTGTTATGCCTAATCATGCTGTCATAATGCGCTGCTAAGATGATGACGACGATGACGACGATGATGCTATTGCTGGATTGGAGCCTTTTGTTTAAGCAGCGAGCAGCCAGGCAAGGCAGCAGCACAAGCTAGGCTGCTGCTGCTGCCAGTATAGCTCGTGCTATAACTACATCAAATGGATTAGTTATAGAGCAAGTACTTGAGTCAGATACACTTCACAAGACACATTCATAGACATTCAAATCGAATGCGGCTCAAAGTCGTCATCATTGTTGTTGCTGTTGTTGTTGTCGTTTTGTTAGTCGTCGTTTTCGTAGTCGTCGTTGTCGTTGTCGTTGATGTTGTTATTTGTTTATCTGTATTTGTGGTTAAATAATTCGAGCGAATGAGTATTTTATGGTGTGTAGGTGTTTTTTGGCATGCCTTTGCGTTGTTGTTGTCTTTTATTTTACTTTACTTTACTTTGGCGTTCACAGCATAGTGATGTGTTGTACTTTGTTGCTCTCTGGTGGGCAGCTTTGGAATGTGATTGTTTTGAATTGAAGCGTTTTTGCCTGTTTGCTGTTATAGTTTGACAAACGATTGTTGTAATATGTAATAGCTTAAAATGGAGAGAACTCCGTTTGTTTTTTTATAAGAGCCAAAATTTGATTTAAAATTATGCTAACTTATTTTGAAAACCCTAATTGAAAGTTGCTTTATTTTTTTTTTGTTTAGGTTCATATATTGAGCAGCTAAAAATACATTCATCCATTAGAAAGCCTGTTTCTCTAAAGCTCTAAAAGTTACTCATCTTTTTGAACCAGAAAACATTCTTAAGTCTTTTAGGTTTTATATAAATATCTATATCCTTGTTTAACAAAAAGTTTATTTTATTAAAAAATAAAACTTCAACGAATCAGAATTATGAGAATGTCAGATTTATAGAAATTTAATCAATAAATAAATACTAATCTTCTCGAGTCTCCAAAAAAAACTGGAAAATGGGCAAAGTAAATTCGTAGGACCTAATAAATGGGCGTGGTAACTTGGTTTCGACATTGTAGATGACATTGAGAAGTATTTTGGGTCAAAGATCAACTTTGGCATAGGTGAATACATTCATAAGGACAGAATACCTATTTTCATTGTAAAAAATCTAAAATGGGCGGTAAGTTTGTATGGGGACTTTATATTTTAATGGGCGTGGTACATTTTTTTATGACATTGGATTTTATAGAAAGTAATTTTACCCAATTTTAGAAAATACAATCATAAATAAATACTAATTTCTGTACAAAAATTATAAAATGGGCAGTAAATTTGATTTGTATAAATGAGCGTGGTAACTTGGTTTCGACATTGATAAAAATGGGTGTTTTTGCGCAATTTGAGTGAATACATTCATAAACAAATACCTATTTTGACTAAAAATAGTCTAAAATGGGCTGTGAGTTTGTATGAGATATCTTTAAATTTAAATGGGCGAATGGAACATTTTTTTTGACATTGGATACTAGACTGACGGACATGGCTAGATCGAATCTTTTCGTCGAGCTGATCAAGAATATAAACTTTATGGGATCTAATATGTTTTCTTTAATGCGTTACAAACTTTCTAACAAAATGAAAATACTCTCCACACGCTATGTGTGGCTGGTATAAAAATAAATAAATAAATACTTTCGGTGTAAATTTGCTTCATTTTTACTTTCATTTGTAACGACGCTAAACATGATACGTAACAATTTACGGTGAAATTGTTAGAAAAAAATTAAAATAAAAACAAAAAGTTTGCGCTACATAATTTTCGACAATTGTTCAAGCTGCTTGTTATGTAGTGGACTACTGGACCCTTTTTAAGCGTGTAAAATCAAATCTAAGCTGAGAGCTTAAGCAACAAAACTGAAAAGAGTAAAGACAATGCTTACATAGTACAAAAAAATAAATAAAAGTGCGAATGAAAGTGTACAAAATTTAACATTCAATTCGATACATTTTGAGAGGAAGATCTCACTGCAGATCGATCATCATTTGTTTAGCTACACTGGCAGCGGCTGCCACTGCGCTTTGCTGCTGTGGTACACTTGGCCTGGCTACTGCTCTAACCGCGCCCAAAACATGCCACATGAAAATGTCGAACGACAACCGCAACGACGCACTACTTTTTTTTTTTTGTTTTTTTGATAGTTTTCGGTTTGTAAAGTATTTGATTTTCATTTTTGTCTTCAGAAAATGTAAAAAAACAATTACATTGCGCTAAGTAAGCTAACTGTAACTTTGAATCTTACATGAAATTACCGTTTGGAAAGAAAAGTGCATAAAGGGTGAAGTCGTCGTTGTCGTCGTCATCTCATAGAAGCTGGAGCAATTGGAAAAAGAAAAGAGTTTTTGATTGAAACACCTTGGATGGCGGTAAATCGTATGGCAACCACAAGATTGTAATCAAGATGCCATTAAAACAACTTACGCGAAGATGTCGAAGCTGAACATCGATGACTGATTGCATGCGCATTGCGTTAGATAAAAAAAAAAAAATAAATAATATCAATGGAATAGATGGATGGATGGATGGATGATGCATGGATGAATGCATGATGACGAAGTATATGCACTGGCACAGCTGACATTAAGCCCTTATTTGCTGTTTGCTTTCTAACACTATTTCGATGACTCTTTTTTTTTTTTTTTTTTTTTTGATACAGCTGCTTTTTTTTTTGTTTTGTTTTCTTATTTTTAATTTTGGATTTCAAAGCTTAACACTCGATTTGGCATTCAAATCAAGAAATGAAAAAAAAAAAAAATAAAGAAAAAAGAAAAGACTTGACTGCAAAGTTTTTCAGTTCATTACGAGTTATTTTAAGTGTTTCTTTTTTATTTTTTTTTTGTATTGAATTGATACACGCCCTGATTTTTATTGAGCGGTTTTTGGGCTACAATAGACAAATGCGCACGCGCGCAACGCATACAGGAAAACAATTCAAGATTAAATCGCTCACCAATACACTCGCTTCTATAGCGGCAGCACAAGTACATCTGCCGCAATAAGCAAAATAGTTTAAGACATATACATAGTACAGGGTGTTTCAACTGTGCTATCCAAGTTCATTTATACTAGTGATGGGCAGAAAATGAATTTTAACTTGACTGTAAAATGGTAGCAAAACCAAAAGCCGAATGCCCATTATTGCTGGTCACACACGAAAGTTTTAAGTCAGAATTCTGTAGCCTAAACACGCTTACTATAATAATTAATAGAGTGCCCATCACTGACTTACTTGGAAAAATCTGTTGAAACAATTACAAACTTGATGTAACTTCGGCTCATTATTGATGGTCCCACACGAAAGTTTTAAGTCATGCTTGCAGAGCTCTGTATAAAATTAATAGAGTGCCCATCACTGACTTATTGGGAAAACTCTATTTAAACAATTATAAACTTAAAGCAATTTTGGCCCATTATTGCACAAAACCTTGGAGTCATGCTTGCAGAACTCTGTAGCCTTAACACGCATGTTATAAAACTAAAAAAGTGCCCATACTTTGACTTACTGGGTAAACTCTATTTAAACACTAAAACTTGCAACAACTTTGACTTTTGCAGCACCCTGTATATAAGTTTTTTTTTTAGCTTTAAAGGGCAAAGCGTCTTACAGAAGTGCCTGACAGCAGCAAAGAAAAAGAAGAAGAAGAAGAAAACGACGACAACGTCGACGAAGAAGGCCCGCGGCTATTGATCTGCTAGAAATCAAAAGTCTTTATTTAATACGCCGCAATACTCCCCCCAACCCATTTCAATCGCAATGATGATCGTTTGTTGTTTCTTCTTCTTTTTTAAGTCTTATTTGATTCAATAATTAATGACTTTGTAGTTTAAAGCATTTTGGTGTTATTATTGTTGTTGTTGTTGTTGTTGTATTATTGTTTGCCTTGTTGTAAATTTTAGCCACTTGAAATATATTTTGTTTGCAAGATTGCTTTATGGATTAAATATTTTACTTGTTGTTGTTGTTGTTATAGTTTCGGTTATTTGATCTTCACACTTAAAGGCATCAAGTAGCGCGACAAACGAACGCAAATGTTAAGCAAAATTTGTAAATGATGAAAATTGAAGCTTAGATGTAATAGATAATTTATTTAAACTAGTTTTATGAGAAACATTTTACTCAGCGGAAGCTACAACAAAGAAAAAAACAGTATTACTAGGTCTGAGCTCAAGTAGACTGACAATTCAGGGTCTTCAAACCGAAAAGTATGCTATAAAAATTTAGAATATGCTTTCCCTTTCAGTTAACTCTATTTAAGATTAAAAAAAAATAAATTTCACTTACCTTTGGACAATTTTCGCAGGGAAACTTTTTGATTTCGTTGTGTACAATACTCCGATGTTTTATTAAAACTGGACGATGTGAAAAACGTTGCGGACACAATTCACATGGAAATTCCTCACTATGAAAGTTATGCGCACCGACAAGATGATCGTCCAAACTAAAAAGAAAAGAAAGCACAAAAACAAAATTAGTTATATTTAATAGCTACAAATTATTATTAGCTAAAAAAAAACTAGTAGAATAAACATTATGCAGCGTGGATAAAATCAGCGTCAAGTGTGGCGCTTCACACGCGTTTGTTGTAACGCTGATTGGAGCGCTGATTGACATGTCGTCCGTCCGTCTGTCTGTCTGTCTGTATATTCTATACATCTGCTCGTCCATACGTACGCTGTCTATCTGACTATTTATCTATTTGTTTGCTTTTGCTTTTGGTCAATTAGTCAAATGATGTTCAATATTTAATAAACAAAAGATAGCAATCGCATATGTATGCTATTGCTTTTGCTTTCATTTATTTTACCAACAACAAAGCTTTTTGTCCTTGATGTGCTTTTGCTATTTAGTAAGAAACAGGCTATTGTGTATGATGCTTATCGCCAAATAAACGCTGCTAGTATTCTAAAGAAGGCGTTACAACTGCTCCATTGACAGGAAAGCAGAGTCGACATGAAGCGCACTCTGACTGACGATACACAGGACAGCATTTGTTGTGGGCGTTTCACTGAACGACGACGACAAATATGCATGTTGAAAATCAGATAAAACAGCGCATACAAACATTGTCCACTAAAGTACAACATCATCCTTAATACATTGCCACGCGATTTATGTACAAGTAAAAAAATATATTAAATTCAATAAATCACAAACACAAGTGTGCTGTGTGTGTTGATAAGGACTCAACTCAATGAACGGTTTGCTTTTGCTTTTTATTAGCATGATTGGTGTTGACAATACCACCCACTGACATTTTGCTTGTCTATTTGACTGACTCGCTGACTGAGCGCCTGCAATTATCAACAGCAGTGCGCGCTTCAATGGTTTTCTGTTTCATTTGTCACTCCAAGCAATGCCAATATTTGCTACAAAAATCAGAATTAAAGTGTCATTTGCGTGTTCCTAGGTGCTTCTGTTTGCTATTCATTTGTTATAAATATATTTTTAAAAAAGTAGAATAGCAACTTATAAATAAATGACATATTTATACATATTAAATGTATCTAGATACAACAGTTTTGCATTAGTCCAGATACTATATCTACTTGCATTGTATCTTTGTATTTTGTTGTATTAAATTTTATTATTTTTTTAAGTAGTTACATGTGTTTTGGATTGTAGAGATTTTAGTTAATTTGTTTTGAATTTTTGTGATGTAACTCATTAATACATTTGTATGGGGGCTACCTCTTAGCAAAAGTAATTGACAGAAAAGTTCTAAAGATTCTTAATTCCAGCTTTAACGTGTATCTTTAGTAGTATTCAAGATAGACAAATAGTTATATTATTTTATGTAATCTTCCATGCCTTCTTCTTTTGCCTTTTAAACACATAAAATTTTATAAAAAGCTTCGATATGCGACACGTTTAAAACACCAAATTTCAATTTTTATTATAAGCTACTTCAACGAAGCATCACACACTTAAAAATATCATTAAATTGGCGTCCATAAACGATTTATCGTAATCTGAATTAAAAAAAAAAAAAAATAGACATAAAACACAAACTTTCAACACCACCAAACTATCAATTCGATATAAATTTTATGGCATTTATATTATTGGCAATTATCACTTTGAACTTTTAATTAAGATCTACAGACTTCCTCATAAGATTTATTTAAGTTTGAATTGATGAATGATGTTGATGTTGATGATAAATTAAGGTAGCAAAATAAACTTTTCAAATCGAGTAATTTGGAAGCTAATTTAAATAAATGCGCAACAATTAATTATATTTATTTTTTTTTATTAATTTAATTTTATATTTACCTTTCTAGATCGGGATATTCTTTATCACAAATTTCACAGCGTATATCATAAGCGTTTTCATCGATGAAAACGTTATTGGATTGTGTTAATTGTATGGAGTGTTTAATGTCCTTTGGGAGTTCGTCACCACTATAATGGGAACCTATAAATAAAATTGAAAAAAAAAAAAATTGCAGGTAAGTAAACAGATTTTATATTTAATTTTTTTTCTAGATTACAAAAGCACACCTTAACTTTGTACGGGAAAAATTTTTAAAGTTTTTGTAAATTTTTTTTAATTTTTTTGAAATATTTTCTGAAGCGCACTTTTAAGACAACCTTTCGATTGCACGTTTGTAGAACAAGTGTACGCGCTTCCTGAAATTCAAAGCCTACGAAATGTTTTATTTACTCACTAACAATCTGCGAAAGGACTCAACAGGACACATACACAGACATATTCAAATGTTTTGAAACACGCAAACACATACTCGAAAAAAAAAAAAACAATAAAAATGAATTGAAAATCGTGTGCACTCATATAGTTCAGCACAGGTGAAGTTGAAGTAGAAGTTGAATAGATAATTGTCTCAAATAGTGACAACAACAGTAGCAGTAGTAGTCAGATAGACTATTAGTCACCCCTACTACTACAACTACTTATGTATGCGGCTAACACCAATACAAGTAAATTAATTCCAAGGGGAAATGCTATCGCAACACATCGCAAAGTAAGCCACCACTACTCAGCCAGGTGCTCGCATTTTGCGACCACAGGTGAGGGTGTCTTGACTCTTTGGTCAATTCGGGTGACTTCTAAGAAGATAGTCAGTCGAAAGGGATGACAATGACGTGAAGATTATGCATGCAAGCACATCTATGAAGTCAAGTCAAGGGTCGTACTCTCTCACTCTCTTATCTATCTTTGCGTGTTCTTTAGTTATGCGCTATGAATGTGGTTCCATTGGACTGATTTTTTGTCCTGTGCGTCAAAAGTCATATAGCACCTTAATCATCGTGTGCTGCACAGGTGTTGCCTCTCAAGGTCTCTCATTAGTGCAGCCAGGGGGGTAGTTTTTTTAGATGTTGCTGCTGATGATGTTGACGACCACAACTTTTGATATATTATTGTCGTACAACGGCGTCATTGTACTGTTTAGTTTAGGTCAAAAGTTAAATTTTATTGAGCAAAATAAGTGTGTACTTAAGAATTCCCACGACTTATGCCAAAATGGGGCGTACACTCTTTTCTTTTACTGCAAGAGTGCAAAAGTTAGTCAACTTGAACTTGTGTTGTGCGATATTGAAGTTAAAGAGCGTGGGATCTTTTGTGTTTTTTTTTTCTGTGAAGAAGTAGTTTTGAGTAACAGATGTGCTATATTGTAGAAGAGAAGCTTAATTTTGTTATAAAGTTTTCATTGGAACAAGAACTAAAATTTGTTATGGCAGTTCCACCAAGTCTAATGCAGATAAATGTATATTTTGACCGAAATTGTTAAGATTTTTAAATTTTATGTATAATTTTTGGAATTTTTCAATTCTGCTGCTGAGAGTTACGGACATACAAAGCTATAAATGCCAAAATTTCCACAGTTGCTTAAGACTAAACGCTATAGATATCTTATTAAATTATATAGAATAACCTTGCGTTGCTTTAAGACTGCTATTCTGTAGCTGAGAGTTAAGGGTATACAGAATTAAATCTTATATTATTTGTCAAGATTCATACTATACCAAAATCTGCTGATAACTCTATTTAGTTTCAAAAAACAAACATTTCAAATCATTAAAAATTAACTACAAACCTAAATCTTGAAATTATTTCTTCAACTTTAATTCATTTATTCTACTCTTTTGCAATAAAATCACAAACAAGTCTTTTTTTTTCGCCATTATTTTCATATCAAACTAATCTCTCAATTGATGAATTTATATATTCAATCCTTTCTAGCACGCCTTTCACTAAACAATGCTGGTCGTCTGGCGGCTGGTACGACGACAGCTGTTTTTATCTTCCGCCCGGCAACTCAGCAGCTTAGCAGCAGCAGCCTGCCAAGTTAAGTTTTGCCTATAGATATCATTTGCCTTGATAGTTCAATCTTTCCACATATATACTCGTATATATTGTGTACCTATGTGTGTCGACGTATAGATTGATTTTCAACACGCTGACAATTCAATAGCCATTGTCAATGTATGTATGTGCAGTTTTGTGCAATCAGGATAGAGAGAAACAATAACAGCAACAACAACAACAACAATTTTGTATGTGATGTAGTTACATTCACTTTGCACAATGTATTGTAATTGTTGTTGTTGTTGCTTAAATAAACACACTAAACAAAACGTGGCAATGAGAAAACGAAGGGCACATGTGTGTCTTTGTATATAAACAAGAAACGCTGTTCATCTATAAAGCATTCTAAACGGAAGCCAAATACTGTTGACAAATGATTGATGGAATTATTTACACCTTACATGTACAATTACAACAGCAACAACAACTATTGTCATTACGAAAAAAAAAAGAAACAGAATTTAGATCCGCTTGCTAAAAAATCATTTAAGGCAAAAGGGTTAGCAGCCATCTCCATCCATTTTAATGCTCTTGGCTAATGTTGCCTAAATTGACAGACGATGATCATTTAGCAGCGACAATAAGCAGCAGCAGCAGCAGAAGATAATATTGATTTTGAATTGGTTTCTTTTTTTTTAGTAGTATTTTTTTTTTCGGCAGAGTTAAAAAGCCAAAATGAGCAGTTAATTCATTAATCATCGGTTATTGATGGGGACAATGTGTCGCAGGTTTTTTTGTTTTTCTTTTTTTTTGGACTTGGGTTGCGCTTTAGCTTTGATACTTTTTTTATATTATTTTTATTATTTTTTTTTTTTTTTTTGCTTGGGATTCAATTTGATTGGTTGTCATTAAAATAGATATGGCGTTATAAGACACGTGCTCTGTATGGTGTGCGAAGTGTTTGTGTAGCATATTATTTTTTTATATAAAAAAAAAAAAAAGATAAGAAAGTTTGTTTTTATAGAGTAAAGCCCGACATTTGATCGAAAAATATTAGATGCATATTTACCGTTTATACATTAGAGATATCTTCACCTAAATTCATAAAGGTCTTAGAATGCCTTAAAAAAAAATTATATACGGAGAATTCGTTGATTTTCAAATTCCTATTAATTTTATTTTTTATTTCTAAAAGTAGAAGTTCGTTACGTTAAATAGTTAGTTCCAGTTCTTGACTCCAATTTTTTAAATAATCATTTTTTTTGAATTTTGAATTACTAATATTTTCCTTAAACTTCAAAAACATCAAAAAATATTAAAGTGTGTCTTTTTATTGCAGTGGTTGTACTATCTGCCCAGCTTATACTGGAATTTCAAATAATTGAACTAAAATAAAGGAAAAAAAAATTTCACAAGAAAAAAACCTGATTTATAATGATTTTTATGTAAATTGCAGATCAGTGTTTCTAATATATTTAAGTTGGTTCGATCTGTGGTTGAAAAATTACATCAATCCGTTCGTAGCTCCATCTCTAAAATTGAAAAATGGTTTTAAAATCTTGGCTCCAAAACTCCGTCATGAGACCATTAGGGATAAAGCAATCAATCAGAATGGTTCGGTTCGGACCTTGGTTTTTATATTTCTAAAAAAAATATCTTTAAATTAAATTTTGATCGATTATTAATGTTTAGGAAAGTTTGTGCTCAATCAAGTAGGGTAACATTTTATCAGTTTTTTTGAGGGTAATTTGGTTTAATATATGTTCCTTAAACCACTTGATCCGAACCGAACCGTGGTTCTAAACCAAAAAAACTCGGTTCATGAACCGAACCAGTGGCTCAAAGGCATTACAAACCGTGAACCGAACAACTATCAATTTTTTAGTGGTTTGCAGCCCTGGTAAAAATTAAATTCAGGTTTGTATGGGGGTCATATTTATAAAATATTATTTAATATGAAAGTTAACATTCAAAATAAGTTTAGAAAAAGCTAAACTCCGATTTTCTATTTCTCCTAAATAAAATATATTATATATTGTATATAGACCGAGGACCTCTTTGTTTAACTTCAGGTTACAAAATGTAAAAAAATACTTCACGAAAATCTTGATCAGAAACAAGAAAGTATATTTTGCCTTTAAATTGCGCGAATACAGTTTATAAAGATTTTCAGGATATAGCGAGTCAGAAGCCAAAGTCATTAAAACTGTAAAGATTTTGACAAAATGTTTTTTTTCTTTATTATACTCTAAAACGAAGTCCAGGATCCAAAATACATATTTGAGATGTAAGAAATAGCTATAAAGTTCCAGAAATTCTTTAACTCAAACTGCTACTATAATTATTTCTTAGTCTACGTTGCTTTAGAATATCTAAATTTTAACGGACAATATTCTCACAAAATGTAAACCAAAAGCAAAAGAAATTAAAATAAATATCCCTTTTTAGCATAAACAATAACGACTTATACGATCCTTACGCCTTATGCGAGCGTCATATGGTGCACCTTAAAAGTTCTATTGTGTGCACTTTACCGTGACTTGAGAGAAAACGCAACAAAATACGTTAAAAAAACAGAAAATGCATAACTTGCAACTTGTAAGGACTCGAACGAATAGAAATATATGAGTGCAGTAAGTCACTTTAAAATAAAAAAAATAAAAAACAAACAGGTGTGTCTGTATGTGAGAAAAATGAACGTTATAAAAATATGCTAAAAAAATTAAATTTAAATTAATTGAAAAAAATATTTGAATACGAAACTATTGCATTTGCCTAAGCTCTGCCTAAGCTGCTGCTGCTTATCAACAATTTAGATTTTATTTTTATTTATTCTAAAAGCCAAATGTTGTATTTTGGAAGGATTTATGAAAAGGCAGCGCGCCAGCCGCCATAATGCACACGTCAATGATTGAATGAATGAATGAATGCATTTAAAAATGAAAACATAATAATAAATCCCACATGTTTATAATTAGCCACGCAGTAGAGGCGCATAGAGAGTCCTGCTTTCAAAATTTTACAATTACAATCAAATGCGCAAACATGACATTATCGTATCTAAAGTAACAATTTGGAAATGAAATGTTGAAATGTGCACCCGGATTAGGATTAAATTAAGCGTACGTCATACTTATTGTAGCTGTTTGTGTTAAAATAATCTCTTTCATTCGATGGCAACGCGACGTGTTGATGATGGATCTCTAATGAAATTATCAAACATTTTAATAACAAATGAAAACATGTGCGGTTGCCTTATATTGCATAGACGCATGCGCAAATGTAATATTTTTCGAGACAGAGCGCAGCGGCGGCATGCGCACAAATTGCCTATTAAATGCAATCCTGGGCAGCATCGGGGAAAAAAGACCTCTTTTTTCCCCCTAAAAACAAAAAGGGTGCCTGCCCTCATAAGGCAGTAGTTCATTATTTATTTTGTTATCCTTGCTACTGCTTTGCTTTGCTTTTGGTGGTGGTGGCTTTGATTGTGTAACTATTACCGCGCATGTATCTGATAGATATCATATTACTTTTTCATAGGCAACTCGTGCCGTTGACTTTGTCACGCGTATTGCTGACTTATTATAGTACAACTACTGCCGGTCATTGAGCATTAATTGTTCGCGCCTGCCTGACTGTCCGTCTATCTGATTTTTTTGTTGTTTATTTTTATCTAAGCGCAGATGCAGCATTCCCACCAGCATATATGATATTTTCTCTAATAGAAATGTTTTATTTACCAAAAGTATTAAGTCAGGCTAAAGCCTAATTGCATTTTTTTTTTTTGTTTTGTTTTTTACACTTATTAATTTTTATAAATTTTTTTTTGTACGCACCATTATCCCGATCACTACGATCATCGCCTGGCAGTGAACTACCGCTACCACCGCCAATTCCAAATCCAGCAACTATGGCAGCAGCAAACTCTTTCAGAAAGTTTTCATTGCTCCAAAAAGGGCGTTTGTGGTAGATTATCGATTGTTATCTCATCGCCGGCATTAATATCGCAATTGGTTTGAAACCAAAGCTGTTTTCAAATGAAAGAGAAAATTGTTTATTTAGTTATTTTCATTTAAAATATTAAAAAAAATTTATTTTTGAACTTACAACACCCGCATTGATGTAACTACGTAAATTGGCCATTTCTTCTTCAGAATCGACAGCGCGTAATTTTTTAAACCATGAAGCAAAATCAGCAGAAGGCTCAAGCCAGCCTTGTATGTGTGGACCCATGACCTGTAAAAAAAAAAAAAATAAAATTTATATTTAATTAAAATAATTAAAATAAAAGAAAACTAAAATTTATTATTATAAAAGTAGCAGCTACCCCATCTGTTATGCGTATAACAGTTTATAAAGTGCTTTAGTCTAGACACACCCCTCTGGGGTACAGTTAGGTACAATTTTTGAAAAGGTACAGTTTTATAACTGTTATGTGTTTTCGTTTGTAAGGGGCCCAAGCGAGATAAAAGTTGTTGCACAGTTTCTATTTTGTGTGTAATTTTATGAAAAGTCTTTGAAGATCTTTCCTTTAACACTACGTAATGATTTACGATAAATTTCGAATTTTGGGACATACCGATTATGTAAAAGAACCAATGATCAATTTGACCGTATTCATCTGTCTACCTTTTTTGTTTTTATTAATTTGGAAATAAAACTTTCAAAATACCCCATCAGAGTCACAATTTTTTTCGAGATATTTTTTTTTTTGAGATTAATATGAAAGACTACAATTTTCATATTTATGTTCGCAGTTTACACATTTTATGTATTTTTATATCCTGAACCCGAGGGGAAAATGGTATATTAAGATTGCGAAATGTAAATAACAGGCAGAAAGTATATATATTCTCGATCAGCATTGAAATGTTTGTCTGTCCGTTCTGATTCCTGCCGTATTCAAAACTAAGACTCTCATAAGCTGTCAAGTGATTACTTACAATTTTATGTGGAATCCCCTCTACAAACCTATCCCAAAAGTTGTACATTTTTCATGAATACTTCTTTGTTTTGTTATCTTTGAACTTTAAATTTAGTATAGACTATGACAAATTAAATATAGATTAGATACAACAAGGAAGCAAATTTTCGAAGAAAAAAAAACAAATTCATCCTATTTTTGCTACTAATTGAACACGAGAAAAAGTATAATTAATTGGAAAAACGGGCGGTGGGTGTGGCACCATACAAACAAACCAAAAAATTCTTAATATTTTTGCAAATAATTGAATAAAATCTTGTATATGTACACGACCCAACGAAGGCCGGGTAGTTCAGCTAGTATATATATGTATATATATATACTAGCTGTCGATCATTTTTTTTTTTTTTTTCTGTCAAACTTTTTTCTCTCTCAAAACATTTCCAATCATTGCCCTTGAAATATGTGGGTGGTGAGATAAATAGTGTTGTTTATTAATCAAATTTTTTGGATAAACTGAACGCCGACCTATTGTCTTCAAAGGATAGTATGCCTGACTTTTTTTCGCTGTAACCGTTGCATTACATTTTTAACATTTCGCAATATTATCCTTACTCTACTCAACCTTCTTCATAAAAAGCTGTTAATGTCATTGAACTTGCGTATTTAGTATAACCCTTAAATACGAAGAATTATCACTTTAACCACAAAATTATTAAATGCAATAGAAACACAAATTAGATCAATAAGAAAACATACCTAAAGTAATCAAGCGCAAGTAAATATGTATTTAAAAAAAATCAAAACTTTCAAGTCAACTGACGGCGGCGTCAGTATGTCTGCAAATATTGCAAGGTCATTGATTTAACCGCCGACAGATTTGTATACAAAATACAACAAGAAATTGAAATGAAAAATCATTGAATCAAGCTAAACAAAGCCTACAAAAAAAAAAAAAAAAAACTAACGCAAAGAAATGGCAGGCGGTAGCGGCGAACAACATCGATTTAGACGACAAAAAAAAAAATTTATATACAAACAATTTTGCAAAAAAACAAGCAGCTAGATTCATTGAACAAAGTCTGTGGCATATGCTGGCTATATATGAGTATGTATGTACTTTACGATATACATGGTGTATGCTGCATAAATGAGTACGTTTGCAAGCCAGAGAGCAAATCAAGTTGAGTTAAGTTCATTTGAGTTGTGTTGTGCTGTGTTGTGTAGAGTAGCGCGGCAGTCGCCACTTGTCTATGAAGTCATTTGGAAAAACGACGTTTATATATTTTTTTTTTTTTTATTTATTAAGTGGCATGTACTGCGCTTCTGCGAGGAGTAAGCGAAGGTACAACAACGATGACGACGCGTATGTGAGTACACGCTCCAAAAATTAAGTTAACAACGATTTAAGTGCCACACACATACACATATACACATAAAAATAATAAAAACAACAACTGCGCTAAAGTGTGCTTTAAAAAAAAAAAAAAAAAAAAACATATATACAAGTCATCTATAAAGTGTAGGTAGGTATAGTATATGTATATGTATGTATGCTCCAGATCTGCTGAGTTTATTTGTAAAAAGAGTTGAAGTAGTGGGTTGCGTCTGGCTATAAAAAGGACAACGCCACATGCCACAAACTCATTTATACACTCACTCACTCAGCCAGTCATTTATTCATTCATTGTTGCTGCTCAGCTGCAAGTTTATTTGAGTGGACTATATACATATGTATATATAGCATATGCGATATACTTATCTATGTATGTAGATATTTGCCCTTATAAAACATTTAGATTGGTCGCCACTTGCTGTTTTTGTTTTTGTGCTTTAAATTTATCTAAAGATTATTTGAATTGGTTGATCTATATCATGGATAACAACTTAATACTTCAAATTTCAGAAAAAGATTATTTAGAAGAGAATTTTCAAAGAAATACACACCTATCAACTAATACTTGCACTAAAATGGCTTTAATCAGTAATGTCACACAAAGTCTCTTTTGCTCGGTTTCAAATATCTTCCGAAATTCAACGAAATAATGAACATAATTCACAATTAGTTCAAAAATTATTTAAAATAATCAATAATATATATACGAATTTTTAAAAATTTTTTAAATATAGTTTAAACTAATTGTGAATTATAAACATTATTTCAATGAATTTTTGAAGAGATTTAAAATCAACAAGATTTTGTGTGACAACCCTGAATGTGTTTACTCATAATTCCAGAATGAATACATTTGACAATAAATTTAAATATTAAACTAAAATAAGGAAAAACAATAAATTTAATAGATAGAATTTCGAGATGGGATGGGAGGTGTTCAATGATCTGATACAACTCAAGTTCAGACACAATATGGGTATCAAATTAAAAGCTAAAACTTCAGATATTCAAAAAAAAAATCGAAAATAATCGATAAGTTTGTTTGGTGCCTATGCCTAAAAATGGGCTTGGTATCTTGGTTTTGATATTGGATGATATTAGAAGTGTTTTTACCCAATTTGAAGTGAATACATTCGTAAATGAACCCATTTTAATACAAAAATTGGAAAATGGGAGGTTGTTTTGGCTACAACTAAAAATGGGCGTGGCACTTTGATTTTCGAAATGCACCTGGTAGTTCTCGAGAAAATCTTAAGTTTAAAATTTCAGCTAAATATCTCCGGTAGTCTCCGAGTAAATCGCGTTGAAATAAACACATAGACAGACAGACGCTATGTTGAACGGCTATAAAAAATGACAGCAAATCCAATGAAGCATAAATTTGTTCACACATTTAATGATGCTCTTTCGTGTGTTTCTTCAATATGTATCTTTCAGATACACTATTCTTTAGAAATATATTTCTCTTCTAATTATTTTGTACGAAACTCTTTTCTTGCTGCAAGAAACTCGTTATACTGCATGTTTGCTGTTTATTATTAACCTAGAACCAATTGTGCAAAAAAAGGCTTATAACTCGTTAACAATCAAAGCAAACAAGCTCAAAAAATATGAGGTGTTTAAAATGACAACACCAAGTGACTAAATACATGGCAGATTAGCAGCCAAATCGCATCTGATGCTGCAGGCATAACATAAAAAAGAAGAAAAAAACAAAAAACCAACAATAAACCAAAACAAGATACAAAAACTACAACAGAGGCTTCCTTTTACTAAGAGCTTATACAGCAAAAAAATATAATTGTCACTTATAATCTCTCTAGTTTTTTTTTTTTTTCAAAATTTTGAAGAACACTTCTGCCTACATGTGTCGCATCTCTTTCATAACTTTATTAGCTGACAAACTCGAAATTGAAAAAACATAACTGCTGAAAAATATAAAGCAAAACATATGCACAGTCAATGGGCAAGAAAAATATTTACGCGCCAGAGATAATCCAGTATTTATTTAGCAGACATTGTTATACTTAAGATACAAAGATACACAGATACACAGATACACAGATACAGATATGTGTGCGCACAATCAGTTTCAAATTGCTCGAAAAAAGATATGCACAAATGAAAAAAAAAAAAATAATAAAAAAACTGCACTACTTTTGCTTTGCTTACTGTCAAAACTCAACAACAACAAAAATCTGTATGCGCATGTGAACATTTCAGTAGGCAGAATACAGGCATCATAAGGATATACATATTGGATTTTATTTCCGTGTGCAATTTCAATAATAGTTTTCATAGCTCGAGTGTTTTTGCACAAACGAATAGAAAAACATTGTTGGAAAAATCTTTATCTGACTGACATGACGACGACGACGACGATACCTGAGTCATTCGCAGACAGACAGACTGAATGAATGAATGACAATTGTCATTGTCAACACTCTAGGCGCGATAATTTGATTGGATTGTCTGTCCGCTGATACCGCTGTCAGTCAGATAGACATTTCAAAAACAACAACAAAAAAAAAAAAGATAGACACAAACACTGAATACACACAGTAGCGGTTGAAGGGGGTTCCCTAATTGGAATTATCACTGAAACAAGCAGGCCGATAGGCAGGCAGGCAGATACAGATACAGAGAGTGAGACAGTCAGCCTCAACTTAAGCCTCATTTAGGGCGCACTTTGTGGATTTTCGCATGTTTGCGCTGCGGCGCACAAATTAGCTCTGGTCGCAACTAGACAAAGTATCTCACCGATTGAGTGACTGACTGAGTGACTGTCACTACCTAAAAAGGGATAATCTAGCGCACAGTTGCCGTTAAAAATTACAAAAAAAATGTTTGTTCTTCAATTTTGATTTGACTGACAATTTATGCGAATAGTTTCCCTTAAGCTTGTACTGCTACTGCTGCTGCTTATAATCAAATCGATTTCCAATCATTTAATTTTGCTCGTTTTTTGGGTAATTTTCACGCAAAAAATAAAAAAGAATTATTTTTTTGCAGTATTCTGGGTTTTACTTTGATAGGATTAAATTTCAATGCGCAAATTGGTAATTCGAGTAGAGCACAGTTCAAGTTAGTCCAGATGTGAAAGGCTTAGCGCGCTCAAATAAAAATCAAATAAAAATTTCGTTTTACTTACCTCCCAAGCGAGATATCGTTCGGAACGTTCTCGCGTTAATTTTACCGGAAATGGTCCATAGCGTGTGCCACGTCGCAGATGTTTCTTTGCAAAGACGCCATTATCACGTATATCCAAATCACAGACAGGTTCACGTAGACGCGCCATTTCCATAAGAAAACGCTCAGCGTGCATTGCTTTATTATTATCAAAATTTATGTTGTTGAAAAAATTTTCCATATTGTTATTGTTGTTATTGTTGTTGTTATGATTGCTACCAGCTGGTGTTGTTGGTGTCGTTGCTGAACGTTGTTGTTGCTGCTGTGAATGCGGCGTTGTTGGTGTAGTTGGTGTTGGCATTGGCGTTGTTGGTGTTGTTGTTGTTGGTGTAGTTAAATTTAAACAATTATTTGCTTTTATTATTACGCAGCAATGCATCATAATCAAATTGTTGTGGCGATAAAACGGCTGCTGTTGCTGTTAAATGTGTTGTTGTTGTTGTTGCTGTTGGTGTCGTTGGTGTATTTGACGTTGGTGAACTATTATTGGATTGTGTTGGCGTTGTTGCTGTTGCTGTTGGTAACGCTGCTGCTGCTGCCACTGCACCAAAATGCGTTGCAAGATCAAGTTGTGTTTGATGTTGTTGTTGTTGTTGTTGATGATGATGATGTTGCAGTTGCAATTGTTGCAGCTGTGTATGATGTTGATTATGATGATGATGATTATGCAAATGTGGATGATGATGCGATAATGCGTGATGATGTGGATGGCGACGTACGCCACTTGACTCGTAATCGTCACCGGTGTTGCCTATGAAAAAATATATGAAAAAAACGAGTTAAATAATTTGTATCTTATGGGAAATTTTGTTTTAGAAATGGAAAATTGTATAAACATGATTTTTTTTTTTTTTTGCGTTTACACCTTTGGTACTATTAAAAAAAATAAATTATTTCAATCTATTGATTATATAGATTGGTAAACTCTTCAATCGAGTCATTTTTGAAAGCTATCAAACTATAAATGCCCAATTTTAAACATATTCTTCTTTAAACTATCTATTCAATTAAAGCCCATCATACTTGTCTATTTTACGTTTATATACACGCACTTCCTAAGCCTATAAAATAACAAGTGCCCCGTCAAAACAAATAAAAGATAATACTGCTGTTACTTTTCAAAACAATTTGCGTTGTGTTCGTCATAGTATCTGCCGATTAAAATGTGACAATAAGTATGTAATCAAATTGGCATTATCTAGTCTTGTCCATCGTATTGTCAGTCTTGTTTTTATTATCAATTGATGTATATATTTTTTATTATTTAAAACGTCTTTTTAAATTTAACAAATCGAAAGACAATTTAATAACGCCTAGAAGGGCGCTACTGACACCCATAACTTGTAATTGTATCTTTATCTTGTATCTTGTCATATTCTACAACTTTTATTCATGCCGAATATTAGTTTTTGAAACTTTCATTGTTCAAAAAATCTTTCAATTGATAAAGTGTCATACTAATTGTTTATGTACAAGCTAACTATCACTAGAGTATCTTCCAGTTGTCAGCTATGACGATTTGGCAAAATATCTATTTATTTTTTATTGCTTTGATTGATAGATATATTTTATATATGTAGTTTTGGAAACTATTTTTGGTATTAGTTATTAACCCAATTTCTGTATTTAAAACAGATATGGTTTAATTTTTTTTATACGCAATAACTTGCTTTTATAATTATTGCAAAGCAATTCTTAAAGCAATAGGAAGTTCTTATCAAACTGTTTACAATAACAACCTTACTCTTGAAGGTAATTCATTTCTAAGCTGTGTAAATCTTTAATTTCACTTCCGTTACATACGTAAGCAATTCCATTTGATAAGAGCATAGCATATTATTTAAAATATATCGTAGTACACAGTTTATTATAAAATTCTTATAACGCTTATATTGTGCTCTTAAGTTCTTGAATTCCATGAAACTGTTATTTTATGCCAATCAGTAGGAAATGCATTGCAAATAACGTCTTAGTCTAATCTTTCACGTGGAAAGTTTATAAAGTGCGACTTAATATTTTTGTATTATGCCATAGCGCGTGCATACAAAGATCGACTTGAAGTGCAATATATACACTCTTATAAAAAAAAAAAATATATAATCAAACATTTAAAAGCATTACTTGAGCTGTTATAGCCGAAAATAATAAACAAGATACAAGAGATAAGCGCTTCAGATACATTCAACACGCTGTTCCGTTTCTTGTACATTTTAGATACATATCTATCTGTTTAGTTAAATAAGCAAAGATTTAACAAGTTCGAAACTGTTAAGATTTCTCGAGTATTTGTGCAAACAGCACAATTTGCAATGCTCACACTGACACATTTCTTCATGCATATCCTTTGCGGTAAGCCACACTAAACTAAAAGATACATATACATGCGGCTCATACCTACCGCTTTGGTGTAAATTGTTTCAAGGCGTTTAAATATTTGGCGCGTTCCATAGAAAAATAAAAATACAAAAAAAAAAAAAAAAACTTCACACTGCATGGTGAAAGTTAAATAGCACGGTTTACTTCCTTTTTTGTTTTTGTTTTTATTTTTGGTCAAGTTGATATAGTTCCATTTTTTGGTTACTTATAGATAGTTGCAAGGGATTTGTTTATTGTTGGTATACAACTGCGGCGCATTAAAAGACTTCACAGTTTTTCAAGAGCTAAACACATAATTGAATTGTTACGAGATAAGGTAGTCTAATTTTTTTTCTTTCTGGTAATAATTAGATGTTCCTTGTATACTATTAACGCATTTGATTTGAAGTAGACAATGTCTTGGAATGCTTGTAATTTAGCTTTAATGAAATTTATTAAGATACATAGTGCATATGTTAGAATCCTGCATCGATTAATTCTACAATCAGATATAATCGATAAGTCGAATAACCGAACACTTCGATTTAGCTCATATTTTTACTCGAATAAACGAGTAATCTCTAAATCGAGTATCCGTAGTTTCGGTTATTCGACTGAAGTTAACCGTTTCTATTTTAATTTTAATACATGAACTATAGCTCAATCGAGCATCCGATCACTTAATCGAGTAAACGACTCGATTTGAGTTGAAGTTGACATAACCGAAATCGACTCGTAACGAATTTAAACGAGTCGAGTCGAGTTGATCATTTTCCTAGCAGTAGACTTGAGTTACTCGAATCGTTTTTATTTCGGGTATCCTACTTAACCGTTTTCGGATAATTGTGCAGGGCACTAGTATATATTTATAGAAATAAATAATATATTAAATAAAAAGATAATTTAGATAAAAAGCTGAAGCTTTTTTTTTTTTTTTCTTGTTGTTATATAATTTTGAGTATTTATTTCTATAGTTTTAAATAATTTAAAAAAAAAATAAAAAAAAAAATGGTTTTTTTAAAAAAATATTTTTCTTTTATAAAAAAAAAAAAGATCTACTAACTCATTTAATTAAAATACTAATTTTAGTTTTCTTAAATACGAAATATTCTGTTCCTAGAAAATATTTGAGTGAATTAATAATTGCAACTAAAAATGTGATTAGATAATTATTTTGATCATCTAAGTTTAGAATAATTAAATTTCAAAGCTTTCGAAATTTATGAAACAAGCGGACTGGATGTATATGTATGTTAAGAACTTTATTATGATAGACCTTCTGTAATGTTTTTAAATTGAAATGCCCTAACCTATTTAATTTGAAATAATAAAATAATTTATTTTAATAAAATATTTTTGGTTCGAAATCCAAAAAGTATTCGAAATTTTTTCATGAGTATCTTTTACTATGAACAGTTTTCAAATAATTTTGTTTACTAACTAAACATTTTTTATCTAACAGACGTGATTTTTATAGCTTTTAGCAGTGCATCATTTATAATAATTTGAAAAAAAAATTTCAATGGTTCAATTTCATTAAATGGACTATTAGATCACGTATCTAATACAAACTTAAATGATGCAAATCTAAACAATACGATACAGACAATATTTGCTAAAGATAGATTTCTGAATTCCTTTTCAGATACATATATAACAATAATTTAATTTTTTTCGCCATTATTACGAAATTTTTATTTTGTTTTATAATAAAAATTAGCTTCACTATTATCTAAAAGCATAAAGAAAATAAATGCATTTCACAGTTATACGATTTTTTGCACTATAATTTTTTAAATTCTTTTATTCCTGCTAGATGCGTAACTTAAAATTCGAATGTAACGTAATATGACTAAAGGGAAACGAATCTATTTAAGATTGAAATATTTTTTTTTTTTTTTCAAAGTTTTAACTTATTTAAACTGCACAATAGCATACGTATTGCGTAAATTTTTAAAAATTTTTTTTTTAAAAAAAAGTTCAAAAAATTAAATGATCTTTTTTCCCAAAAACAAAATGACTTTTTTTATTCAAACAACAACAAAGAGTTTCAATATTGTAGATACAAGTGACTATGGGACACTATAGTTCCTATACAAGTAGCGTATAATGCGCCGTTTTGAGTTTAAATAGTTATTTTATAAAGTGGTTAATATAGATTAGCCGTAAAGTTAGTACCTAATCAATGATCAGTACTCGTTTGTCTCTGTACCCAAAGCTAAACAGTTAAGATTTTTGGATACGTTGAAATTTTTGAATAAATTATTTAAATACGTATTCCAAAATTTATCTTATTGGTTAAAAATCAAATAAGTTAAGGTAAGTTATGAAACTCCCAAAAGAAGGCTGAAACTAATTAGGATCAGTCCCGGTTTTAAAAAGCTTATCAGTTGAAATGTTTGAATAATTGGTACCTTTATAGTCCGTGAAATAATTTGCATTAGGAAAAAGTTTTAACCAGTAGTTCTCCCATTGAAAATATTTTTACTATTTAATATTGGTGGCAACTTGTTGTAAGGGTCCCTGCCAAACATTCCTCATTGGGACAAGATCAAACAATTCGTAGATATGCAAAATCAGCCTAATTGTGATGCCTTTTTTGAGAAAAAAACATATAATGTTTATCCTAAAAAGATTTTATTTGGAGTGAAAAATTCTTATTTTAATCCCAAATAATCGCCTTCATATGATACACCCGAACCACTATAAAAACTTTATTTTATTTATTTATTTATTAAGCTGAAGCTAAAATGTTGAATTTGGTTTTACGATTTATGTAAAACGGTGCACCAGGTATCTAGTATTTGATTTTAAACCTTATTTTTTTAATATTATGATTTATTAAGAATCATCTTAAAAAGAAATTTTTTTTTCGAATTGTTTTATTGATTTTGTTATTAAATTTATTAAATTTTTAAAGCCTTTTATAATCTGATTGTCAATGCGCTTATCATATAATAAGAATTGCACTTTAGTATCTCACACTTAAAACGAAAAAAAAGTTTATCATTCTCAATAAAAACACAATCAAAATTCTAAGAAAAATTTTTGCACACAGAAAAACACAAACAAAACCTGCATATTGAGCAAAAATCATTTTTTATAGATAATCTTTGGCGGGTTAATATTTTGGCTTTGGAATTTTATATTTTATTACAAAGTTTTTGAGTATGTTACAACACTGCTCCATTCACTTAATTAATATCACAAAAACTCAAATGATTTTTCAATTTAAAACATTTGTAAAGATTTTTTTTTTCGAACTTAAACTTTGTATTTTTTTTTTTTTAATTTTAAAACTTTAAATAATTGTTATTATTTAATTTATTTTTATTTTATTTGTTGCACTGTTTAAGTTTTTTTTTGTATTATTAATTTTGCACAATTATTGAAATGTAAAAGCCGTCGCGAAATTAATCCTTTTTAAATGTGTGTGATGTGTCTTAAGTCCTTCGTAAATGTTGTCGCGTGTCGAAAAAAACGTAACATTGATTAAAACTGTGGCGGCAAGATTTTTATTTGGTTGGGTTGTTTTTGTCTCTATCTGCCGGGTGTCTTCAGAAGACTGAAATGTACGGATTCGCGTTTGTCGCAAGCGTTTAGCGGCATACACAGTTCTAGACGCGACGACACGACACGAAGCAAACGAGCACGAGTAAAGTGAAAGAAAATTTTTTTAAAGCGATAGCAAACAGCCGCAGTAGTAGCTCAACAAAAGCGTATGACTGACTGAGTGACTGAATGACGTACAAACTGATTGAATGACTAAATGAATCAATGCATAAATGAGCGTGCAATCCGAACGAGCGTCTGGAATGAGCGAGGAGCAAAACGCACTACTAACTACTTCGGAGCATCGCTACGCTACGAATGGTTGGTTATGCACGGACGACAACGACGACAGCGGCGACGTCGATGGCAACACAACGGTGGTAGCATCCAAATAGTATCTGCGGCTGCTGCTTGCTTTGCTGTCGATGATGACTATCTGCAATGCATAGCACAGCAGTGGTGTGCGATGAACAGCAGGGGATGAAAATTTTACGCATACATACAGATACACAGATACAAAACGGAGATTCACAGCAGCGCAAATAGGACGAGCAAAAAGGAATGTGTGAGTGAGCAAGCAAGCATACGAATTGAACGAATGGACAGGCGAATGTGGTAAATAGACATTTTCGAAGAGGACGACGACGACGAGCATAAATGTTTTAAAGGATGCGAAGCAGCAGCAGCAGCAATGCTACAGAGAGAGAGAGAGTAAATGACGTATACTTGTTATGTATTCAATTTACCTTCTTCATCTTCTCAGTTCAGTTCAAAAGTCGTCTGTCGTCTGTCGTCGTCGTTGTTGCTTTGTGCTCTATATGAATCTGTGTCAGTTGCCAAAGGACCACAAGGACTATTATCTCACAGACGTAATGCCGTATTGCTACTGCACACACAAACAACAAAACTTTATATAAATGAACTTGTGTATAAAAGCACAGACACACAGATACTCAGATACAGCAACAACAGCAGCATTCGGGTATAATGATTGCTCGATTCGTCGTTTATTTTGTTGCTTATGAGAATGAGTTGAAAAAGTAGAAGGTAGCAAAGTGATTGTGGTATGAAGTGGTGTTAGCATTTATATGTGAATGTGAAAAGGAGATAGAGCTATAATGAGCGAATGTGACAAACTACAGGATAACGCTTTAAGCGAAAAGTTTTTTGTTTTTTTTTTCTTTTTTTTTGTTGTTAGACAGCATATTGTGCTTTGTGTTTGGAAGGCGGTGCAGATGCATAAAGACTTTCAAACAAAAGTTTTTTTTGATTTTTAGTCTGATTTGTACAGACAAAAGCATACAAATACAATGATAGAGCATAATATATATGTAACTTTAATGTATCTAGAAGATGTAATATATACACGTTATATAACTATTTTATTTGTTGTGCAGTGTACAAAAACTTTTGAACTAAAATATGAAATTCCAATAAGAATATGATCTATTGTTTCTTGGGATTTCTCTTAAAAAGGTTTTTTATCTTACAACATTTACAACAATTTGGGGACTAGAGATGGGCGTCGTGACGGAAATCCCATTTGTCTCGCTGGGTCTCGCTTACTTTTAATAATAAAACCCAAATATTTGTTTCATTTATTAATAAAAAGCTTAGAAATAAGCAGTGCAGTCTTTTTTTTTTAAAAAAAATAGTTAAAATGTTTCTATGTCCGCTATGGACTTTAAAACCATAAGACCGATGAGTCTCAAACAATTTTTATTTGAGAGGCATCAATGCAAGAAACAATAATAGACACAGTCGATTTGACTTTTCCATAAAAATATGTTTTGATTTTTTGTATGTTTTCATACTAGCTCCAAAATATTGTTGTAGTCTCGCTTTAATTTAAAAAAAATTAAACGATATTTTTTAGAGATTTTTTGTATGTTTTCATACTGGCCCCAACATGTTTTAGTTACGTTACAATAAAAAAAGTACAAAAATGCCACCGAAAGAAACTCCAATTGAACAAAAAGCAGGAGATGCGAAAAGGAAAAGAGCCTCCGAAACGATCGTACATCGTAGTAGCACATGTCGGGTATCCGCTAGTAACATATAAAAATGTTCAGTTTCGTACTTAAAAGTTATCAAGCCCCCAGCGGGACTCACCGAAATCCGCTGCATATTCTTCCCGACGCCTATCTCAAGTGGGGACAATATATTTCAGTGGCTCCAGATATTTAATTGTTCCTAACAAGAAAGCAAGTCCAGACAAAATTTAATCTTCAAAATCTTCAAAATTTGGCGTTCATTTGTATGCAGATCATACCTAATAATTGCTCGATGTAACCCAAATATTTTATTGATATTATCCATAATTTAGAGTTCCTAGTATAATCATATAATAACCATAAAAAATTGGGTTGGTTTGTACAAAGGCTAACCCCTTAAATGGAAGCAAATAATATTATTTGATAAAGAGACTAGAAAGGTTCAGGAGAATTAAAGTTTAAGATTTTTTAAGTCTCTGAGATAATCGCTTTTCAGTAAAAATTTAAATATTGAAGAAAAAAACAACAACTTCTCACATCAACCATAAAAATTATTTCTATAAGTTACAGATGAAAAATTTAATTTCGGTTACAGTTGTCGACATTATTACCAATTGGAATTGGGAGGAGCATACGTATACGTAACGCAGCAGGATAATAGGGCGGTAACATCTTCACATTCATTATGCACACGCACACATACACTCAAACACAAACACACCTATATATATATGTATGTATTATACATAGAGATACGGAAAGATACATAGATACAGCTCTAGCTAGATACATTCAGTAAGATACACAACAATATACTTTAGTATGTATGTACAATATATATGTATGTATACACAGCAGCAATAAAGATTCGCTGCAACTAGAGACTCAACCAGTCGCTGTCTCTCGCTTTGCTGTCTCTATTTGATTGTCATTGTGTCTCTGTATCTGTGTGTGTGTCAATGTATATACATAATATATAGATATACATGTGTATCTCTCGTCTATCTTATTTACAAATGCGAGAGTATTCTTGTTCATTCATACATTTGCTCTCTCGCTTACACTCGCACCTGGCATATGTCATATGTTTGCTTTACGTTTGCATTGTTGTTGTTTTTGTTTGTTTGTTTGTTTTTGCTTTTGATGCTGTTTTTGTGTTGTTGTAGTTGTTGTGTAGCATTGCGGTTTCATGCAATGTTGACGCACCCTTCCCCTTTGTAACCACCATCACAGCGCATACACTTGAAATTTTATGCCGCCCGCAGCAACAACGCCACCAACCAACTACCCAACGCTTACGTCTGACAAACACATTCAAACACACATACAGTTGCTATTGCGGTCGACAGACAGTACGAATTGTTGTTTTTGTTGTTATTATTGTTGTAGTAGTTGACGATGATGTTGTAGGTTGGCAATTTTGTTGGGTGGCATGCATAAAAGTGTGCCTGACTTGTGGTTAACTGGTGGAGTATTTGGATATTTTTATGTTGTTTTTTTTTTTTGTTATTTGTTTCTCTTTCGTTCTGTTTTCCTCTTCTTGCTCCAAAGCTTGCGCAATAAGCAGTGCACATTAAGCTAATGGCTCTCTGTATATTTCTACATTTATATATATATATATATAGTATCTTTATGAATACAAAAGTAAACTCTTGCTATATGTCTGTGTGTGTGTGTGTGATGTGTAGCCGCAAACACGCAAATAATTGAAACCACCATCACTGAAAAGAACGAGTAGGTATTTTAGCTCACAGGTTGTATACATTTCCCCCCATTTTGTTATATTTTCTTTATATATATATTTTTTTTGGTACTATTGCTCTTTTTCTGCCATTAGACTGCACGCTGTTGTTTGGCATTGTGGTCCTTCTAATATTTATACCCTTCATACAGATAAAGGTAAATCATACATGGTACTTTTGTCAATTTTAAGCATTTTTATTAAATTCAAATCGCCTTAAATCCTTAAAATCTTAACGCCCGAACAAAACGTTTTCCACAACAGACAGGGTTTCCAGAAACACTCCTTCTAAGAGTTTAGCCACAATTAAGTCTCCGTAATTTCTAATTATGATCTTTGTGATATTTCAAATTGTAATTTTTTTATACATATTTTTGCTGCCATGAATAATATTGTATCCTGCAGCATATCGAATATTCGCCAAGCACAAACTTTGTTTGTTTGTTTTCTTTGCGCTTTTTTTTTGCTGCTAGCCAGCCTTAGGTTTGTTCCTTTTTTAAACTTTTTTTATTCATTAAAATAATCGATATCTGACGCTAAATTTTTCCTGGCTTAACAAACAAAACATTTATGAAGGCCACAAATTTATTGGATGTGTGCATAAAATGTGTGTTTATGTGTACAATAAAAAAAAAAAAAAACAAAATTTTTTATTAAGTTGAAAAAATTTTTTAACTTTATCTTAAAAAAAGCCAAGAACTCTGATTAAAATAAATTCTTTTAATTAATATTTAATATTAATATTTGTCATAAATTGTTTAAACATTAGTTTTGCATTATAAAATGTTTCTTTTTTATATTTGTTTTAAAACTAAGCAAGGAAAAACATTAACTTCGGTAGGACCGAAGCTGAAATACCAGCCACAAGAAAAATTTGAATAGTTTGTATATGATAATCTCTGGCGTTGATAACATTTCGCAAAGGGAGTGGGTAGGGTTCCAAGATTCAATACAACCCAGCTTTAGACAACATGTTAGGGCTCATATAAGAAACAAATGTTTCATATTTTACAGATATGTATAACAATAATTGAAAAAAATGAAAATGAATTAAATTAAACAGGAAAAGTTAACTTCGGTGGAACCGAAGCGAAATACCCGTTACATGGGCGTGTCGTCTTGGTTTTGACCCTGGATGACCAAAAAATGTTTTTACCCTATTGGAAGCGAGTACATTCATAAATAATTACTATTTAAAAAAAAAAAAATCGAAAAAATCGATAAGTTTGTATGGGGGCTATACCTAAAAATGGCGTGGCACTCTCATTTTCGAACTTAACCTAGTCGTTGCCGAAAAAAGCTTAAGTTTAAAATTTCAGCCCAATATCTTTATATCTTCATCGAAAAGATCGCATAGCAACAAACAGACGGACAGACGGACAGACAGACAGACGGACATGGCTACATCGATTCGTCTCATCGAGCTGATCAAGAATATATATACTTTATGGAGTCTCCGATGTCTCCTTCAATGCGTTACAAACTTTTGACAAACTGAATATACCCGTTTACACTATGTGTAACGGGTATAAAAATCAAATAATGGATGGTAATTGTGTATGGGGACTGTATGTTATACTGGCCCGATCCGTATTATATCGGTAATGTACACATAGGATGAAGCTAGAAGTGGTTTTACCTAATTTGAAGTGAATATATTCGTAAATTATACCGATTTTCATAGGGGCGGAAGTTAGGTATGAGAGCTATGCCTAAAAATGAGCTTGGCACTTTGAATTTAAAACTTGAACTGCTTAGGGCTGAGAAAAGCTTAAGTTTTAAATTTTAATATCTTCAAAGCTAAGCGAATGAAACGCTTAAATACAGATGGACAGACAGACAAATATGACTAGATCGACTCATCTCGTCGTGCTGATTAATAATATATATACCTTTATAGGGTCTACGATGTCTCCTTTAATGCGTTACAAACTTTCCGACAAAATGATAATATCCGACGTGTATAAAAATTAAAACGTTATCCAATATATATCAACTTGGTTTTTTTTTTTGACTCAACTAAACTTAAACAATCTTAAAAATAAAGTCTTGACGCATGACCAAAGTTCATCTTATGGGAAACTTAAATTCAATAAAATATCGTTTCAAACACAACAATGTGGAATCTCTAGATAAGATAAAACGATATTGCTATGTTTCTACTATATTTATATACATATAAGAAGCTATTATAGGCACCAAACTTAAAATGTAAAAGTCGCACTAGTAAAAGGAAATTTAAAAGGTCTTCGTATTACCGTCTAACTTTCATTATTGATACTTAAAATAAAGATTTAAAAATTATTATTTATAGAACGTACCTACGCACAGTTCGCATTAATACACTCTGTAAAAACGTTTCTTTTTTTAAATATATTTTAAATCTTTTATCTTACATAGCAACGAATTGGCATCAATTTTCACAGCATAAAAAAAACCACTTTTTATAGCAACATGCTTCGCAGAATATCTGTATCTTTCTCTGGAATTTTTATATTATTTATAAAACATAGGCATCCGGCTCTGCATTATATTGGAGACGATTTGTCTAACTTGTTGACTTGACTTCCGAGTTTCTTAGTATTATAGTAAATTGAAATTATAGTATATAAATGCAAATGCTTCCGGGTAATCTACAGAAATATGTTGAAATATTTTAATGCTAATTTTAAAAGATTAAATAAAACTATTAAATAATAATAATAATAACAATTTTAATAATGTACTTGTAATAGGTATCAATTTTTATCCAAAAGTAAGCATTTTAGTTTTAAACCTGTCTTTTAGCTCATTTTAAAGACATTGAGCTGAAACTCGAAACTTAAGCCTTTCTCGGTAGGTAGTAGTTTGTGTGTCAGAGCCAAGGTGCCGCGCCCATTTTTAGGCATAGCTCGCATACAAATGTACCACCCATTTCTAGTTTTTTTTTTTATAATTTCTACATTTTTTAGTTCTAAGAAGTTTGTTCGTCGGTACCAAGACGCCACGCCCACTTTTTGGTAAAGCCCCATAAAATCTAATCGCCCATTTCTGAGTTTTTGAAGAAAATAGTTGTTATTTATGAATGTATTAACTTCTTATGCCAGACTACAAATTTAATAAAAACTCTTAATATCAACACATTCTTTTCAAGAGATCGGGTCACTAAAGAATATAGCCTCCACATAAACCCAATGCCTATATTCGAGTTTTTTTTTTTAAATTATTTATTAAGCTAATTGCTTCTAATATGGTGAAAACTTTTACAATGGTAGTTCATGCGTACAGTATAGATTTGATTAGGATCAGTTAACTATAAACATTGAATAAAGATTAGGTCAGTATGTCACATGGTCCCTATACAAAATCAACTAAAATTCCAGATGTGTTGAATTAAATAAAACGTTTTTCTATCGAAACTTGGAAATATGTGTACGTATTAGATTTTTAAAATACAAAAAAAATTTACTCAAAATTTTGTTTAAAATCTTCTCAAGACGGTTGTGTATGGCCTAATTTACACGAATATATTTGTGTTGCCGAACCGAGTCCCGGCGGAGCTTACATTGTACGCTTTCTAACCAATTAAAAATATTAACTCGAATAAATTCAAACATCAACTAATAATTGTACTCACATATTGTGATATGGGTTTACCCATTCAGTCACGATACAAATATGTATGGAGAGCATTTATTCAGTCTGTAAGAATTTAATTCTTGTGGTATAAAAATTTATATAATATTATTTATAAGAAATAAAAAGTTATTTCTACTGATATGCGAGAGAAATTAAAATTAAATTTTTTTACAAATGATGCTAATAATCAACACAAATTCGCAATATCTTTCCGTGACATCGAAAGTTCTTATGCCCATTTAAGGTTCTTGTAAGTTTGTAAGCACTATTTACTACTTTTTAGTCACATATTATTTTAAAGATGAATATAAAACTAACTAAAAATTAGGAGACTAAAGTATAATGCTATTTTGGATCCTGAACAAGGCTTTTCCTTTCTCATAAAAAAATATCAGAATCATATCAATTCAAAATACATGCTTGCATGCTACACATGCTAAATTAAATTTATGACTTTGTGCAAGAAAAAAATTAGGCGTAACCTTCACAACAGAAGAGAGAAGAGATAGTATCGTAAATTAAAATTTATCCTTTCACTTTTACACTTTGACTTTCGAGGCGTAAACAAGACTTATGAATTATGATTGAATATGCACAATTTTGCAAAAGAGTTGAGCCGCATCGAATGCATGCAAATAAAATAAAACCCATTTGCAAATTTGTATCTCTGTTCTGTCCATGCATATAAAAGGTGTCAAAAGGCAAAAAAAAAAACAAAGAATAAAAAAGTTGTTATTGGCGTCACGGTTAAATTATGTGACAAGCGCTTGGCACGATGCGATTATGTTGTTTTAATTTAACGCTATTAGCACCCCTTTAAAAAAAAAAATCAAACTAGATAGCTATCATCAACCCTTATATTGGTAGTCAAATGATGACATTAACTTGACTTCTTCCGCTACTTTGTTCATCATCCCTTTCGCGCCTTTGCTGTTTTTTTTTTGACCCTTGTGTAATTTTTATTTGTTTGACAATCGAAAATAGATATGGTTTGACACTTTACACATTTTATATATATATTTTTTTTGGAAATTCATATTTTATGACTTCGTTGTGTTAATTTAGATATTGCATCATTGCATATTCGGGGAGTGAGTTATAAATTCAGATGTAAATAAATTAAAAATTTATTGCCATTAAATTATGTCAATTTGCTTGTAGTAGTATCTCAATGATATGCTGATTCTATACAATATCTCTTCCACTCATTATCATCAGTTAAATTATGTAGCTCAAATAATATTTAAATTTATTTAATTTTGTGGGTTTTCATTTTTGTTAGAGACAAGATTCGTTTGATATGGTTCGCCGTATTGAGAATATATATTTGAGATACTTTGAGAGGAAGTAGAAGCGTAAATTAGGTTATTTATGCACAATAAAATTTGTATGAATGGAGCTTGAATGGAGCTAAAGTGAAGATGGATCACCTATCATATACTCAGTGGAGCATCTCCAATCAATAGAAGAAAAAATCTAAACAAAAATGTTGGACGGAGAGGTAAACAAAAAACATGCCCAAAAATGAGTAGATTCTTGGGAAGCCTAAAAATTTCTTATAAATTCAAAAAACAATAAAAAATACAACCGGTGGAACCGAAGTTCAAATAAATGTCACACGAATCTTTGTATAGTAAATGGGTAATAATAAGAGTTGGGGTCTCTAAACGAAAATGGTCTATGGCTATACACTTTAGTTGTACGGCCAATTCTTTGTTATGGTGCCTTGGCCTGGTGGCCGGTTCTTAAAAACAACAACAATATCAAAAAGTTATCTGAGCTCAGAGATCGGCTTGTATTGGGGCCACTGGGGCAATTAGAACCTGTCCCTCCGAGGCCCTAAATGCAAACCTTTTACCTATTGACTTATTTATCAAGCAGATGGATTCGATTAGCGCACTTCGACTAAAAGAACAAGGCTTGTGGTCTTCAATAAGCTATGGTCACAGCGCTGTTTTATCCAAAATCCCGACGGATTTTAGTGGCCCTACTGTTTTCTTGTCGAAACTCGGATTTTAATAAATCCTTTAAAATCACAATTCCTTTACGGCAAGACTGGATGACGGAGCTGCTGGGTAGTGAAGACGGTTTGTCGCTCTACACCGACAGGTCCAAGATGGATTGCGGATTTTGATAATGGATTTCTCACCACCTTTCCTAAAGAGAAATTTCGTCCTCTGTGATGAAACGATGGAGAATGGGGCGAATGTGCACACTGTTCTATGTAACCAAAATTACATTCCTAAGGCTTCTACTAAATCTTTTTTAAATCCAACGCAGGTCTTCTTATACCATTTCTACTGTTTTACTTGAAACTTTTTTTGTTGTAAGCTACCATTTGAAATTTGGTGCTATGAATTTAATTGATGTAAGATATTCAAATAGAAATATCTATTATAATTTTTAAAAAAAAAAAAATTGGTACGATCTAAGCTTAATAAATAATTTCTTATTCATACAAATCATCTTCCATGCATATGGTAATCCACGGAATCATTATTTGTATATACAAATCAAGCGCATCTTGTACTTTAATTTTTACTTTTTAGAGAATTTTGCGCGCCAAGAACTTACACAGCCTTAAGGCAAATATGCACAGCAGGCGCAACGAACTTGAAATAACTTTAGATACATACAAAAATACTTTTTGCTTACAGAGATATCCTTTGTATGTTGTATGTACGTTTGTATGTACTCACTAAGAGACGCGCATATCCTGCCACTCACATTTCTTGTCTGCTTGCTCTACTTGCACTCGCATATAACATCTCAAAGCTATAATTAACTCTGCTGGATGCTGATCTTTGACTTGGCAAACCAAACTGAAGCAAAGGAAGAAAGAAGTAGTAGTTCTGGCAGTTCAAAAGTTCGACAAGGACAATAGAAAACAGACGATGGATGATGTTTTGTTGATGATGACGACTTCGATGGCTTTTGTTAGACTGTGAACTGACTTCTTTTTTAAGGAAGTGAACATAAAGTACATTCGTATGTATGTAAGTCTTAGACTGCTACTGCTGCTGCTGCTGCTTTGTTTGATTTGAAGTGCACGACGAACTTGAGTTTTGTTTTATTTTCGTTTTTATTTTTATTTTTTGCGCTCTCTTCGAATGCGAATGCGGATGATCTTGTAAAGATTTTTACTTTTGAATTGTTTGATGAAATCGCATACAAGAGTCAACTTAAAAGTCATATACTCGTATGTAGTGTATGTCTGCATTAATCATATGCTCTACGCTCTTCTTTCTTTCGTTCAACTATTGTTTAACAGCGAAACGGAAGTAGTCGTCGTCCTTTCAATGAAACCCAAAAAAAAAAAATTAAGAAATCAGACAATCACATTTAAAGTCTGTCTGTCTGCGTGCTTTATTTTATTTTTACTTTACTGTTTGTTGAGGGTCATGCTTAAAACACCGCAATAGACTATAATTATCGAGGTCAAATGCCGAGGTACAATACCGTTAAAAATTCGACGACATATCAAAAGCAATCAGATCATTTGCAATCTGCAGTTCAGTATATATGCAATTTAAATTCTTTGCTACTTTGAAGGCGTTTGCTGCTGCTTGCATTTTGCTTGAAGTATTAAGTTACAAACGCATTGCAGCTAGACAGACGACAGACAGACGGACAAGCAAGCTGTAAATTTTACGCGCATGCCAAGATCTCAGGGCGTACTTTTTTAACTTGTAGTAGGCGCGTCTTCAGTTCAAAAAGCTGGCGCACTGATTTCAATTCTTCTTTTCAATTGCATTTGCACAATGTGCACCACCGGAAATATAGCAGCAAGACAAGATATTCCTGTCTGCGCTTCTTCCTTAATATACACACACAACACATGTCCTTTAGCTAACCCATCGCACCTTTTTGCTTACACTTTCCTTTGATATATTCAGCTGTCCGCTTGCGCTACTGCGTTTATAAATATTGCAGACAATAGGACTTCACATTATCTCCAGGGAGGTTTTTTTTTTTATATTCTAACTGATTCAATAATATTCAAAACCAAAACGAATGCTTAAAAATATACAAATAAAATGTATCTCAAAATGTATTTCCAATTTTTTACGCTAAAAAATCAACATTTTTTTTTGGTTCTTTAAAGCACTTATCGATGACTTAATAATTAAAAACAGAAAAAAAATGTCACTCACTTGCTAATGCAACCCTTTTTTCTTTAAAATCTTCTTTTTCAAATACTTCAGGTAATAGTTAAAATATTGAATTTTTGCAGTAGAATTTGTAAAATTTTGCAATAAATCTTTTTGCTTTAATTACCGTGAGAAACTCAATTCGGAATGTCGGAAAAAAAACCAAAAAATTCGACTAAAGTTTTTTTGGTATATTTTTTTTTTGCGGTTACAATATATTTTTTATCTTTTCACTATTTATTTTATTTGATTATTTTTTTTTTTTTTTTTTTTGTATATCACTTCACAACTTTTTTACACATCCTTTCTAAATTTATCGCAATATAGTTTTCGAAATAGGCACGTACATATCTCACAATACATATATTTCCAGATTCAGATGCACGCTCGTTGCAAATCGCTTTTTTTTTTTTGTATAATAATTACATATATAAAGTATCTTTTTTTCGCGTTGTAAGACAGCAGCAATACACCCGAACTAACTGAATGACCGACTAATCATACAAAATTTTTCTATTTCGTAGAGCAGAGTATTATTTTCCAAAAAAAAAAAAAAAAAAAAAAAATACAAAACAATAAAAGATCGTAGCGCTGCTCTAATCGCATTTGGTGAGCGTTTTTATTTTTGTGAGCGTGCACGCTCTACGAAAAAAAATCTAACAATAATATATATATGAATAACAATTAATAACTTCATACTAGAGACATTATAGTAATCAGAAATCTGTTGCTCTTTATAAGCAGACGCTATTTGGCGTAGTACGTAGCTAGAGTGTCAATACTCATTGTGCTCATAAAAGCTTTCATTTGAACGAACGTCTAGTCAGACGGACAGACAGACAGACATTTAGCTGGACGTATAGACGTACATTCTTACGGACGTTGTGAGGGACGTTGCTATCTGAAATTGAGTTACTATCTATTTGGTGTTATACTAGTATAAGTGCTCTAATAAAATACAAATTATGAGCTAAATAGCGCCTATTGCACATAATTGTACACAGTAAGAAATATTTGTGTTATTAAAATTCTTCGAGCAAATCATGAAAATAATTGCAAAATATTTTAAGACTCTTATTGTGTACTATGCATTTGCATTTCTCTGTAATTGAAAAAAATATTCGAAGAGAGAGTTTTTTTTTTTTGTTCTACAGATAGAAGTGGCTGAGAGGCGTTTTGATACCACTAAAAATCATTTGTACATGGAAGACTCTCTAGGATCAGAGCCAACCAGTATAGTTAAGGAAGACCCACAGTTTAGAAACACACTGCAGAGATACGGCAGACGAAAGAACTCTTCCAATGCCAAGTTCTCGTAGTGTACCCATCTTACCCCCTCGGTGTAGAGTGGCAGCAGCTCCGCCATCCAGTCTTGCCGTGAAGGTATCGTGGTTTCAAAGGATTTACTAAAGTCTGAAGTTTCGGACAGAAAGTCAGTAGGGTTACTTAAATCTGTTGGGATTTTGGAAGACCACAAGCATTGTTCGAAACCATCTGTTTAATAAATAGATCAATGGCTAACAGGTTTAGCATTGCATTCAGAACTTCGTAGGGACAGGGTCTAATTGCCCTTGTGACCCCAATAGTAGCAGATCTCTGTACCCTAGAAAACTTTTGGTTGTTGAAGTTATTTTTAAGACCCGCCACCATAACAAAAAATCGGACTCACAGCTACAGTGTATAGCCATAGGACCATTTTCGATGAGAGACCCCATTCGTATTTTTGTTCTACAAGTGCAACCTAACAAAATATTAAATTAGATATCCTAAAAAACCATTCGTTGAAAATATTACGGAGCCTCATCAAATGAATCATTTCAAAAATCTTCCCCATAAAAATTATTTCAAAAAATCTTTAGTCGGGACATGATTTTACCCTGTACCCAAAGGGTAACAGGGTATATTAATTTTATGCGAATGTAGATAGACCCTATAAAGTATACATATATATTTTTGATCAGCATTGGAAGGGTAGTCGAACTAGCTATGTCCGTCTGTTCGTCTGTCACGCTGTCTTTCGTATGAAAACGATTATTTCGGAGAATATATGAAATAGTACTTCCATATTTGAAACTTAGACTCTCCTAAGCCGTCAAGTGTGCACTTCAAAACGAGTTTTGTCTAGTCCTATTTTGAGGAGTACCCAATACAAATCTACTCCATAATTGTGTGTTTTTGGATAAAAACGTAATTGTTTCTTTTTCTAAGAAGTCTTTATTTGGTCCCAATGAAATATCCCAATATGGGTGGGACCAAAACAATTCTTGTATAGCCCCTATTAATAAGCAGTACGCGTTTGTCAGTCCATCAGTATGCCTGTTGCTATACTCCAATTGAAAGTATATCTTGACCACCATCATTTTATGTACCATCCTATGTAATGTATAGCGCCCTTACGAACCCATTATTCATTTCTGGACGCGAAAGACATTGTACAACACATCTTGAACCAAAGCGTCAACTTGTAATATTTGTTTAAATATTTCTAAGTTGCATTCATAACTTCATGTTGTGTGCAGAGTATAAAAAATTACAGTAGCTCTGGGAAATTTACATAAAAAATAAAATAGATTTGTATAGCACAAAGAACTTCCTATTGTCTCTATTTTCCAAATGCTGTGATAAAACGTTCTGCTCATAGATATTTTTACAATTGAATACATTTATAAGTATCTCATTCAAAGACAGAAAATGTAACGTCGCTAAAAAATTATCAGCTAAAAACCCACATATGTACATATTTGTCATTTATGATAGTTCCATAAACAATGACATAGATATTTAGAAGAAAACAAAAAAAAAAAAAACAAACTTGACAATATTACGACATGTATGATACTTAGATACTCTGTGTCGAGAGTAATTAACAAAATTCTATATATAAATAATATATTGCACTATGGGACTTTACTAGAGGACTTTGGATTATATATCAATAACATCATTGCTTGTGAAAAAAAACTTAGTATTTTTAAATTCATTATACAAACTGTTGTTTAAAAAATATATATTTTTTTTTTTTTTTTTTTGACAATTTTCGACATATGCGCCAATGTAGAAATCGATTCTCACTTTTTAAAGATTGATAATAATTCAATTGAATTATTGCCTTAAAACATGTTTAACTTTATTGCAATCATAAAAAGTTATAAAAAAAAAAACACGGCGATCGAACGACAACGACAAGTGTTACGCTAGTATCCGATAAAGCGCTTTCTATAGCTATCTTTTATTCTTTTTCAATAGTCCATAGTCAAGACACAACACGGGTTATCTGTGAAACTTTATGAACGATCAATTTTTTTGAACGATTATAAATTGTTGAATATTGGAAGAATAATTCGGCAGTCATAAATCTATAAAATACTAGAAAAAATAAAAACAAGAACGTTAAAGATACGAATACAATACAAAATGAGCAAGTGCTCTTCCATTCCATTCCATTGAAGAGCATACAAAACAATAAAATTTCAAATAATAAAAAAAACTATTTGTTTTGATAGAATGATATCATCGGACAAATTACATATTTGCCATTTGAAAAATCGTATTGATATTTTATTATATCTACTATTATATATAATCAATATACTATATTATTGACACAACCCAATTATTGGCACTTACACTAAATAAATAAATAAATAAATAAAAATAGAAAGAAAAGAGAATCGTTTTTTAAATCCACAAAACAAAAGTGCAAGTAAAAAAATCTAATTAATATGCGTAAAGCATCCAAATATACATTCTGTAAAATAAGTACCCGGAAATTTTTCCCATATAATCATCGCTTTCAACATACGCTCTATTTGAACCGATATAATCTTCCATGGATGTCGGAGGTATAATCTTCAGCTTCTTCGGCGAATTTTGTTTGATGGCATCGATTGACTCAAAACACCTTCCCCGAAGTGTCAATTTTTGACCATCCGGGAGGAACTCGGAGTGAACCACACCACGATAATCAGAGAAAATGGTTTCCAGATACTTATTTTACCAAACAACTCATAAAGTATACATATATGGTATACATGATAACGAATGTACTAATTAACTTAAAGCACTAAAAAAAATTTGACTAATCTTGATCTAAACTTATCTGATCAATATCAGGCGCTTCAGTGTATATAGCATAGTGCCTTCTCGTTTACACTTATGCTTAAAGATTATGCTTGGAGATCTCCCTTAAGTGCAAAGCTTTAAACACCCAAAAATATCTAATCTCATGGTCAGCATTAGTCAGGAATTTTAAATTTGTATTTAACCAATTAATAGTCATAAAGAGTTTTCATCTAACGACAATAAAACAAAAAACGAATAACTCTTCAATGGTGCAAATATATCTCTCATTATCTGATTAAAGGTTGTAAATAGTCGAAATAAAAATAGTATTGCGTCTGCGACATTTTTATATTGATATATTTATTGTTAACTGAAATATATAACTGATGTTAGGAGGTGTTGCAGAGTATAAGACGTGTAGGACAGAAGGACAGCGCAAGTGCTATCAAAATTTTGGAAGAATATTATCAGTTTAAATATTTTTTATGACTATGTTTTTTTTTTTTTTATACACTGTAGAAAAATGGAAACATTTGTACTTGAATTTTAAAAGCTGACATTACATAGTCCAGAAATATTGAGTACTTATGGTTCTGAAGTTCGTGGATAGTTTTTTTAGAAAGTAATAAAATAACTTTTAAGGTTCACTATTCTGGTCTTACTCTCAAAATTCAAGTCTATTTGGTAAGTATAGCTGATACATGAAGAACTCTTACTATTTCTAAGATTGGTAGCTCAAAGTAAGCAAAAACTGTACGAAATATTTCAAACATAATGGGAGATTCCAAAAGAATATTCGAATTTGGTATCAAAAACATTTTAGTTATTTATGTAGCCTTTCTATTTCTATTTTTTTTTAAGGATGTTGTGTAAATACGAAAGATTTTGGGCTTGAAAAAGAGTAAGAAGGTAAGTGGTGATGCCATTCTTACTTTCTTTTTCAGATGTCACTAGTACTCTGTACAAGCATTTCTAAAAATGTCAAGTTAGTTTTGACAAAGCTAGCGCAACATATTTGTAAATCTAGCATTTGTATGACCAAGACCTATCGAAAATTTTTATACCCTGTACCCAAAGGGTAAAAGGGATACATTCAGTTTGTGCAAATGTATGTAACAGACAGAAGGTGGCTAGATAGACCCTATAAAGTATAAATATTCTTGATCAACATTGGAAGGGGAGTCGAACTAGCTAAGTCCGTCTAGCCTCCGTTGTCTGCCGTATGAAAACGATTATCTCGGAGACTATTAAAGATAGAGCTTCCATATTTGAAACTTAGACTATCCTAAGCCGTTAAGTGGGCACTTGCAAACAGGTTTTCTTTAGCTCCCATTTTAAGGGGTACCCCCATACAAATCTACCTGAAATTTTTGGATTTTTATATAAAAATTTAATTATTTCTCATTCTAAAAATTAGTTTAAACTATGCCTATGATAGTCCCAATGAAATATACCAATATGGGTAGGTCCAAAACAAATTTTATGTGTAGCCCCTATACAAATATAACCCATTTTTTAAGTTTTTGTATGAAAATCCATTACAATGAGAAATGGTAGTAAGATTGGACTTAACTTAAGGTACAAAAATATTGGGAGCATAATCGACTTCAGTACTCTTTCTTGTTTTAAGCATATATTTACATTTTCATACTCGACACACATAGTGGAAACGGATTATCACTTTGTCGGAAAGTAATGTAATGCGTTAATGGAGACATCGGAGACCCTATAAAATATATATATTATTGAGCAGCTCGACGAGACGAATCGATCTAGCCATGTCCTCTGTCTGTCCGTCTTTCCGTCTGTCCGCCCGTCCGACTATTTGTTTCTTTACATTTTATTCGGCCAGTTAAAAAGATATTAAGCTGAAATTCAGAACCTAAGCTTTGTTTTCTCCAACGACTAAATCAAGTATGAAAATGAAAGTGCCATGCCCATTTTTAGGCATAGCCCCCATCTAAACTTACCGTTTCTTTTTCAATCTCCAAATTGGGTTAAAATACTTCTAATGTCTTCCAATGTCAAAAATAAGGTACCACTCCCACTTTTAAGGTATAGGCACCATATGAACTTTCCGCCCATTTCGTAAATTTTTGTGTGACAATAGTCAATATTTATGAATTCACTTCAAGTTGGGTAAAACACTTCTGTCATCCTATGTATGCATTACTGATATTATAAGGATCAGACCACTATAACATATAGCTCCATACAAAGTCACCACCCATTTCCTTATTTTTTTTTTTTAAAAAAATGTTTTTTATATCTGTCCTTAGGTTAAAATTTTAACCCATTATTGTCTCTAAACTTTGGTTGTATCGTATACAAATTTTACCAGAGCCACTGATGATCATAATCTAAACCAGATGTTGCGCGTATTTGAGCTTCGGTTCTAGCGAAGATAACGTTTTTCCTTGTTACTTTTTGCTTTAGCTTGGAGTGTAAAATTTTTACGGATCCCAAATAAAAAATGATAAAATATTTTTAGCTATCAATCTAAAAATGTATCTTCGATTTTTTTTGCCAAACATATTCAATAATGCTAAAAATAATTTATCGCTGTTTAAACAATATAAAAATTTTCAGATATAAAGTTTAAAATATAGATAAATACAGTACGGCACGTGTGCATTTCGAACGTGAGAAAAATATTATAGTTGTAGAAAATTATTTTTTTATAAAATGGATATTCACACCAGAGCGCTTGTTTGAAACTGGCTGCATATTTTTTTTTTTAATTACAAAGACTCAAATTTATGTAATTTATTTTGATAAAAAATATAACGAGCAAATAAAAACGCTACCAATCTACAGAGCAACTTCATATTCATGTGCTAAATTTAAATAAATACAAAACTCATGAAATCATTTCTGATAGCAAAATTTCAAAAGATGCTAAGTATTTTTTTTTTTTTTTGAATTCGGAGAAATCAAAATCACATCTTTATGCTCGTATATATTTTTTTATCTCATTTTTATATAATTTAAAAAATAAATGCGAAGTTACGAATTGTAAGAGAAATATTACATTTTAAGAAATCCATTTGATACGTACAAAACAATACTTTGCCGTTTAATAAAAAAAAAAAAAAGTACTGATAAGTTTTTTGATCAAAAGCATATGTCATATAGTGAGTGCCATATGTCACTCGCTATACATAAATTATGGTTCTTCGAGGTTTGTTTTGAAACAATACAAAAATATTTTTTTTTTTTGCTGCTTGCACACATTTGAAGTCAGTTATTTTTTGAAAAAATTTATTATTTTTAACAAACCTCTTTAAAAGCAACCGGCACTTTATGAAATATTAAATTCTTTTAAATAATTCTTGATAAACATAAAAAATGTATTTCTAAATATGTTGCTGACCAAATGGAAAAAATATATCAGCATCCCTTTGAATCGTATCAACCAAGAACATTCTTCAATGTTAAAGATAAAATAAAATTAGAATAAATAAACGAAATATAATAAATTCAATTCAACCAAGGCTTTTAGAAAAATACTAAAACATTGTTAAAAAGCCATCACTTAACAAAACGTAGAACAGTAATTTTCTACAATGCTTAGCAATGAAATGCAGTGCCCCCCCCCTCCATTTTTTCGTCACCAGTGGTACAAAAAAGTGTAAAGTAAAACAGTGTAAATAATTACTATAAAAGTATAAAAATAAATGTATAAAAGTCGTTACTGTTCGTCAGAACTTCGTCAGATAAAATACTTATTTCTTGTGAGTAAATATTCAAGACATGAATATAACTCGGATCGTAGCATAAAAAAAATTTACTCATTTTTTTATACACGTCACACATAGTATGAACGCATTAAAGGAGACGTCGTCGAGCCCATAAAGTATATACATCAATTCTTGAGCAGACAAATCTTAAGACAAACCGATTAAGCCTTGTCCGTCTGTCTATCTGTTTGGTCTCTGTTCCAATAAGCATACTCGGAAAGTTTCAAAATAAAATACGCTTTTAACTTTATATATGAATCAAGTATTCACTTTGAACATTGCCGATTTTATGACTTCTGTATGACCTCATAAAACAAATATTTTTTTTTTCTTATTGTATTCTGTAAATTGAGCATTTCTGAAGATACTTATTTTTTGAGTACTTAAATCTACGAAAATGTATCTTTTCCACATACAAATATATTTGGCGCCACCATCAAATGTTAACCAAAAAAAAATTAAAAATACGGGTATTTTTTTTTGGTTGCATTTCCTACATTTCTGGGGGCCTACCCCAGTCCCCATACAAACTCACTTCCCATTTTAGCCCGCATCCTCATCAGTCAAAATGGCTTTGATATAAGCTGTGTGCATCACACATAGTGTGATCACACATAGTTATCTCACACATGATCGCATGATTATACCCATACGTAGTGTGGAGGGTATTTACATTTTGTCTGAAAGTTTGTAACGCATTCAAAAGAGGATGCCAAAAAGGATATATATTCTGATCAGCTCGACAAAAAGAATGTATATCCATTATCTGTCTGTCGGTCCATCAGCTCGTTTACCGATCAGTTTAATAGATATTAAGATGAAATTCAGAACATATGTTTTTCTCTCAAGCGACTCAATCAAGTAGGAAAATGATAGTGCCACGCCCATTTTTAGGCATAGCCCCCATATAAACTTACCGTTCCTTTTTCGATTTTTTGAATAAAAATAGCTATTATTCAAATAATGTATTCACTTTAAATTGTGTAAAAATACTTCTAATGTCTTTCAATGTCAAAACTAAGGACCCATACGAGCTTTACGCGATTAACTAATTTTTGAATGAACATAGTTATTATTAATGAATGTATTCACTTCTAATAGGGTCAAAATACATCTTATATCATCCTATCTTTACTCTACTGATATTATAAGAATCAGCCCGCTATACCATAGAGCCCCCCAACAAAGTCACCACACATTTTCTATTTTTTTTAAGAAAATATAAATTTTACCACATTATTATGTCTAAACTTTGGTTCTGACGGTCTATTGACTTAAAGTCCTCCTCCAAATTTTACCAAAGCCACTGATGATCATAAATAAACAAAATTTTTTTTTTTTTTTTTTTGAATTACCTATTTGAGTTCATGCCTACTGCTAGTTTGTTTATCGAACTCAAATATTTGAAAAATTACAATGAATTTCTGTCACGCCCACCATCCATTTTTCCAAATGGATATATTCCATCTTTCAAGTTTGAAAAAAAACACATATACAAATTTTCATTGAAACGGTTGTTTGAAAAAGTACGTTGAATTTACGATTGGTGAACCCACCCAATTTGTCCAAATTAAAATATATCCTTTCTTTTAAGTTGGACCATAAAATACACATCTACAAACTTTCATTAAAATCGGTTGAGAAGTTTTGATTGGAGTCTATAAAAACGAACGTCGTAACTGAAGATTTTGGTATAATAATGAGATATGCATTTTTCAGGAACACTGAACCACAAAATGACTAATTTTTTTTCAAACTCTCAAAAAGCGTTTTTGTAGTGTAAGCTTCAAGTTTTAGTTTAAGGTAACGTGGAAATTTCTTGCATGTCAAGTTTTCGAGAAAAGTAGAGTTTAACCTAACAACAAAAATCACGATCTTTGGGGTGTTCAGCGCACCTAAAATTAGCAGAAACCAGTATCATCCAAAAAAAATAATAAAATATTTTTTTTTTTGCTTATTTCTCGGTCATTGTTTTTGTGTACTATATATTTATTTTGCTAAAATTAGCCATATTAATCAAACCTATGAATATCATATTTAAACTCGGATTTAATTCGTAATTATGTTTAATCTCGAATGCATACGCTTGGCACGCGTTTCGAAGGTTGTTTGCTTGAACTATAAATGTATCAGAATGTGCAACAAAACAAAAAAAAATACTTAGAAGCGTGGCTTGAAGATATTTATTTAAGCGTTCCTTTATTTTATCGTACTACATATATATATTATATGTATATTATGAAATAATCTGTTTAGTTGGAAATTGTGAATGATATGTTGGGAATTATATGTTGGGAAAATTTTATTCTTTATCTTTATTTTTTATATTTAAATAAAAGAACAAGTGTTAACCCCATTAAAACAATACATCTGTGTACTTCCAATTTTGATAGAAACATTTATTATGTCAACTTATAATGTGGTATGATCTTAATAAGAATGAAATAATTTAGTATATATGGTTTACTAGACCATTTATTCCACATCATTCTTTAAGCGTCATGTTGAAGTTCTGGTCCAAGCTGATTAAGAATATATATAGTACACGCGATCAAGCGTATCGCAGGATCTTAATATTTTCTAGATTCTAACAAAAAGGAATTTTTTCAGTTATTTCTAGAAATAGATAATTAATACCTCACCCAAATATATACAAACCACATATAGTATATGCTTGATCGGTTCAAAAATATGAATTACTACAGCCATGTTCGTCTGTATGTCACATATAACCAATCGTAATTTGTGTCTTCAAGCTTTTTCACTTATTTACCTAAAAAAACTAAAATTTTAAACTTAAGATTTTTTCGGCGACGTCAACATAATATACTTATTTTTATATAGGTTTTAAAGTTGCTTTAAGTTTAATAAGTACGATTTGTCTAATGTATTACATTTAACGAAAGAAAATGCAGAAAAACGATTTTCTTTAAATAATAATTTTACTACAGATTTTCCAGGTTTTTTTTTTATATCCGTTACACGTGGTGTAAATGGGTATATTCAGTTTGTCGGAAAGTTTGTAAAGTATATTTTTTGATCAGCTCGAAGGGACGAGTCGATCTTGCCAAACCCGTCTGTCTGTCCGTCTGCCTGTTTATTTAAACGCAATTTACTCGGAGACTACTGGCGATTTTTAGGTGAAATTTAAACGAGGTCAAAATGTGCCACGTCGATTTTTATGTATAAAATGTATGAAAATAGTTCTTATTTATATTCGCTTCAAATCGGACAAAAACACTTAGAATGATATCCAATATCAAAACAAATGTGCCACGCCCATTTTAAGATCTATCCCCCATACAAATTTACCGCCCACTTGCCAATTTTTGTATGAAAATGGTTATTATTTGGGAATGTACTGACTCCAAACTGGGTAAAAACACTTCTTATAAGATCCAATATCAATTGTAAGATGCCACGCCCCTTTTTTAGGGGCAAACATATAGTTATTTTCGAAAATTTTTTTTTGAATATCTGTATTCTTAGTTTAAAATTTGATACCTATATTGTTTCAAAACTTGAGTTGTATCCATTGACCCTCTCCCATCCCATTTCGAAATTCTATCTAAGCCACTGAAAAAACACATAAACTATATAAAAATACGTGTGACTGGTATTCGGTTTCACCGAAGTTAACGGTTTTCCTTGTTTTATTTTTTTTTTTAGGAACTTTATTCAAAAAGCGATACATTCAAGTTAAGCGGTGAAGTTGTAAACTGGCTCTTTTCCTTTAAATACTTTTAAAATTCACCGATTGATTCACCGATTGATTACGATTGATTCACCGATTATATTTGATCATCTTGGTTTCAATCTTCGTCATCTTTCTTATCACGCTTGGTAATCAGTGCCGAAACTATTGTCCTTTATCAACTACTTGATTATTGATAAATCAATTATTGATTCTTGAACTAATCGATCAATCGATTCTACAAAATAATCGATTACTCCTTGATTAATCGATTAATCACACAGTCCTATGTCAACGTCTGTCTGTTTGGTGCTGCTCGATTTTTTCGCTCAGTTTTGAAGATATTGAGCAAAATAAACTTTTCTAACTTGTCCATATCAACTTTGTTAAAATCAAGAATTTGGATTTTTTTTTGATTTTATTTAAAATGTCACGTCCACTTTATTATAGTTTGATTAGTTCTTTAAATTTAGTTTTACTTACTTTGATTAAATTTTCGTGCGATCGCCTTTGATCGCATGATAAATTCCACAATGGATGTCATAAAAGCGTCTGCTGTACAAATAAATCCTTTATAAATTGATTGTAGTAAACTAACATTGAAAATTAAATTCCAATACAATATTCACACACACACACATTATCACAACTGCAGCAAACAATTAATTAAAAGCCACTTAAAATCATTTTTAAAAGCAAACACTTAAACTACGATAATAAATTTACATATTAAACTTAAAGCACAAAACCACAGGCAGACTTTGGGGTGGGATAACAACGAGCCTTAACGATAATGCCACGCGCCCCAATATGAGTGACCAAACGACCGAACGACCGATCAAGTGAGACGATACTACTGGCTACATATAACGTTTAAGTCTAACTAGTGAGCAGCATATTATGATTTTAATCAAAAAGGAAGTCACTTTTGTATGTGTACCGAAATTAAAGAATGCGCAAACTTTTTGAACTGCGACGATAAATTCACAAAAAAAATACGAACAGTTTGAATTCTGCACTTTGTTTTTTATTCGTTTAAAATCACATTTAGTTTCCGCGAAACGTAAAAAGCTTTTTGTTTTGTTTTTTTTTTTTTTTTGCGTCAACCGAACCGAAGAAACTTCCTAACTATCCAACAAAACGTTCAACACAACACTAGACCATGTATTCAATGAGAATCTGTTGTTGTTGTTTTTTTTTGTTTCTATTGTCTAGAAGTTCTGTTTAAGCTTAGCAGACGCAACACGATTTAACTCATTGACTTACAGACTTACAGACTGACTGACTGCCTGCCTGACTTCACATCAACGACTTCATTTGTTTGGAACACAGAACACCTGCTACCATTGAAGCACCTCAGACGCGACTGACGAGACTATATCGTCTAGTTTTTGTTTGTTCCTAAATACAACAAAAAAAAAAAAAAAGAAGCAACAAAAGCAATCGTTGACGATGACGTCGTAGTACAAAATATGAAATGAAACTATTCAAGAAAATTATACAACAGAACGAAACGAAAGCAAAAAAAATACAAAAAAAACACCACATCGAAAGCCTACCATAAACGCCTGCCTTCCTTTAAATAATACAAACTAGAATAACGCGCACAAAACAATTCAACCGCTGCTAACTCTCCTAACCTAACACTAAAAACGCGCTAAAGGACACTAATAGACGCGACTATAAGGTAAGGTCTATGTGCGCATTTAGCTTTTACCACATACAACAAAAAAAAAAAAAAAAAAAAAAAAAGTGTAGTAGTAGTCAAGTTTTTTTCTATGTATTTGTATTCTGTGTATCTGTGTATCTGCTGGAGAAGTGGTGGAGTACTTCATTTATGGAAATTAAGTCACGCAACTATTCACATAGACACTTTCTATGAATCTAAGAACTAGCTGCGCATTTGTTGGTCATAAGCTAAAGTCATTTTGGTATTGGTGGAGTATATTCGTTTAATGGAGTTTATAGAATAGGGGTGTGAATGTTTGCTCATTTGGCCTCTAACTTGTTTTTCGATTGTTTAACGCAACAGCGACGAACTGTTGCATTGTGGGATTTAATAGATTTTGAAAAAAAGTGGCCAAGACAATGAAGAAACTACAAAAATAGTAAATATTCCGCACAGATTTAGAACTTGCTGTTTGAAAGAAGCAACTTCGTTAATAGGATATCCAAAAATAGCTCCTAAAAATTTGATGTGTTCCGTTTAAAAAAAATAGTTTATATATCTGCACATATCAAAAAAATTTAATTTATGGCCATTACAGCTTATTATAAACCTGGGCATCACTTAGGATATTTACCCAGCTGGTATAGTTCAATGAAACTCGATACCAATTTTGGATCCCAATCCTCCAGGCGTCCTCCGGACGACCTCCAGGACCTGATCCTTACAACGCAGCGGCGGTAGTCCTCGCTGTCGAGCCCCTCTGCTTTCGTTCACGTTTTTGTCGTACACTGTTCTCTCCGGAGCCACTTCATCCATTCAAAACACCACATTCGTGACCAGCCCAGTGTAATCGTTTATAATTATTTCGCCAGACTATATCGATGTCGTTATATAGCTGGTACAGCTCTTGATTCATGCGAATACGGTACTCGTTGTCCACTCTTACAAGTCCAAAGATTTTACGAAGAATTTTTCTCTTAAATGTTCCCAACGTTGATTTGTCAGTCTTTGACATGACCCATGTTTCTGCGCCATAAATCAGGACTGGGATAATCAGCTTCTTGTAGAGTTTGATTTTCGTTGTTCTGTATAAGATTATATTTCGCATTTGCTTACCGAGACCAAAGTAGCATCGGTTAGCCAGAGTAATTCTTCGTCAAATTTCACAAAATTTGAAACTATTTATTTTAAAAATGTACCCAAAGGGTAAAAGGGTATAATAAGTTTGTGCAAATGTTTGTAACAGACAGAATAAGGCTAGATAAACCTTATAAAGTATATACGTTCTTGATCAACATTGAAAGAGGAATCGATCAAGCTATGTCCGTCTGTGCGTCAGTCTGTCATGCTGTCTGCCGTCTGAAAACGATTATATTTGAAATTATAGGATATTTGAAACTTAGACTCTCCTAAGCCGTCAAGTGTTCAAAACGGTTTTTCATTAGCCCTATTTTAAGGGCTACCCCCATACAAATCTACTCCAAAATTTTAGGTTTTTGCATAATAACGTCTTTTGTTTCTCATTCGAGGAGGTTTAAATTTAGTAGAAATTATGCCTATGATAGTCCCAATAAAATATCCCAACATGGGTAGGACCAAAAAAAAAATTTGCTATAGACCTCAAACAAATTTTCCCTATTTTTTTGGAGTTTTTGTATAAAAAGATGGAACTTATCTTAAGGAACATTTAGATTGGGTACAGAGTATCTTGCAGTCGAGCATTTGCCAATTTTGTAAAAAAAATTCAAAGCTTCAGATTCGAAACCACTTGCCATAAGTAGAACTCGTCGATAAGTATTATACATACAAATTAGCTCTTTCTAATTTTTCCATTCTAATTAAATTTCAATTACCTAAAAGCTTTTTCGAATAAAATTTCAAAATACAAAAACAACACTTCGCATTCTAAAATACCTTCAATATTTTCATAATAATTTATCTAGAGTAGAATGATATTTTGCACACAGATTATTTAACATTTAATTAACTAAAACGACGCTGCAAATGCCATAAACAAATAGAATGCATAGAGAATATTTCACACCATTTTTATTTTTTCTTTATTCCATCCAGCGCAGAAATAGATTTGAAATTTTGTTTAATGTGAAAATATAGTCACGGTAATTAATATTTGCCGTATTTTCTTTCCTATTTTTGTTTTTCATTTAGCTTTTTGTCTGCTTCATATGATATGAATACAGAGCTAAGTGTGTGTGTGTGTGTAGGTATTAAATATGACTTATATAATATATTTTTAAGTATTCTCAAAAGCAAATAATCCATTTTTATTAAGGCCATTAGCCTTGATCTTGTTATTCGAAAAATTAAATTTCTTATTGCTTTAGATAATTTTTTTATTTCACGAAAATAATGCACAGTGTGCATCTGCAACTTACGTCATAAGCAAATGGCAAATGAAGGTTAATTTTCTTGTTCAACAATTGGCAATAATTTTAATTATTTTGTGCAAAGATTATACTTAATGTACTGTGGGAGATCAGAAATGAAATAGTGTATAATAAATTATTATTTTTAATGTAAGCTAAGAAGTTTTCAAAGATTAGTAAAAAATAGTTTAGTATGATCAATATATTCCTTAGTTTGCGGTTAGAGCAATTCTAGCGACCCAAAACATAGAACGCTGACAATTTTAGACTCGTATTGCATTTTAAGGACCCCCCAAAAAGTTTTGTCCAAAATTTTTGGGGTTTGCTTAAAAACTTCTTGTTTCTTATACTAGGAACTACAAATTTAGTATAAATTATGCCTATGGTAGTCCAAAAAAATATCCCAATATGGGTATCCCAATTTTAGGTATAGCCCCCATACAAGTTAACCCAGTACAGGGTATCTTGCAGTCGTGCATACTCGACTTCAGCATTCTTTCTTGTTTATACCCTGTAACAGAGAGGTAAAATGGTAGAAGGAGACATGATGGATCCTATAAAGTTTATATATTCTTGATCGGCATTGATAGAAGAATCGATCTAGCTATGTCTGTCCGTTTGCAGTCCCTCTGTCATGCTGCCTGGGCCCAGCATATTTGAAACTTAGACTCTACTGAGCGGTAAAATGGTTAATTAGAAACAGTTTTCAATAGTGCTATTTTCAGGGGTAGCTCGCACAAAAAGTTTGGGGGTTTGCTTAAAAACTTCTTTATTTCTTATTCTAGGAACTACAAATTTAGTATAAATTATGCCAATGAAATACCCTAAAATGGGTAGTATCAAAAAAATTTAGGTATAGCCCCCATAGCCCTAAAGCACATAAGGATCATTTAAAACTATTTGCAGTCTTGTTTGTTATTCAATCTACTTAGTTTGGCTTATATCAAAAGATTATTAAGTATTAACCAAAGCTACCCCAAATGTTAAACTTTTTGTATCTTCCATTTTTTTGGTATATGTATTTTTTTCTCTTTTTTAGTGTTTTTTAAAATAGTATAAAGATTTTTAGCTCATGATTAATTGAAGCTTTTACCTTCCCAGTAAGTTTTTAATACATTAAAGGAGACATCGTAGTAAGATTGTTGACGACTTTGCCTAGCCTAACATGGTTGGAATTCTTCGGATTGTCTTAATTTTTATTAAATTGGCTCTCAATGTATTTTTTTACTTTATGGGTACAGGGCATAAAATTTTTATATTTGAAAACATTTTTGAAATTTCATTACGTTCATTTATGTGCTTTCATCAATTAGAAAATATTCTTGAAATAACAGCTTAACGATGTAACTCAGTTTAATACCACTTGACCTCAGTTACCTGCTCGACCTCAATTGCTTCATGTCGATGACGGCATTAAAGACAGAAAAATACAAATAAGAAGTTTACAAGTAAAAAAAAAAGTATGAAATTAAATACAGAATATTTTCTGAAAGGACTTTTATTATATTTACTCATTAATTTTTCACACACAGCAAACAGAAGTATATGTATATACCAACATTAATATGTATATACAGTATACATATGTATATAGAAAATGTATGTATTGTATGTGTGTGTACGAGTACATTTATTTATATGATTGTCTAAATGGTCTGAGCAAAAGATGAAATATAATTTCGTGTAAATTTAATTATCAGGAAATGATTTATTTTATACAAGAGAAAGAGTAACGCGTACACCTGCAAAGAATGAGAAAAATGTTAACAAATACACACACACGTAAATACATTAAAGGGTAGCCCTAAAAATATATGAAATTGTTTTAAATAAAACCAAAAATATGTATAATTGAAATATGAAAAGTGAAAACTAAGTCAATTTAACTACGTCTGTCCGTCCGTCTAAAAAATACCATATCGGAGACTAAAAGAGATAAATCCACCCAATTAGAAAGTAAGATTCTTCAGTACCCTTGTGAGGTATTTTATATTTAACTTTTTTCTACTCACAATTCAAACTAATCCAAATTTTTTTTTAAATTTTCTTTATAAAAACTTTTTGTTACTTAACCTAGAAACCTAGAATACGGTACTCGTTGTCCACTATGACAGGTCCAAAGATTTTAAAAAGAATTTACCTCTTAAACGTTCCCAACGCTGATTTGGTCTCCTCTGACATGACCCATGATTCTGAGCTATATATTTTTGCTGTGGTGTGCTAGAGGTCAAGAACCACCCATCGGCCAGCTTGGCGTAAAAGGCGTCTTAAAAGACAAGCCCTCAGTATGAGATTGGTTTTGCAAGGGTCTTGGTCCCCTCAACCGGAAAAAAAACTTTAAACCAAAAGCACACACGAACCATGGATAAAATGGCGAGAAGAAACAGAAGTACTCTAAGTGGCAGACACAAAAGTGCAAATTTATCCGTGGTGAATACCGTGATAGGGGCATGGATTCTGTAGGCCCCAACTACCGTTAAATCTGCTACTCATAATAACAAACCCCGAAAAAGTATACCAAATTAATTTTGTATTGGGAATTTCTCAAAGTGTGAACCAGTTATAAACTTTATTTTCCCTATACTTTTAAGGTTACCCTGTACGCTTTGGTCTATGAGAGTTAATCATAAATTGCATCAAATTCTATCGAAAAAAAAAGAAATGGTGAAAAAAATAAAACAGAAAAGCAACAGATTTCTGTAGCGCCAATCTGCCGTCGGCCATCGGACATGGCGAGACGAGACGACTACACTACGCCGCCCAACCATTGCACGCGCCACAAAAAGCTAAAGTTCTTATATACAAAAGCAAATGACTGGTGGGCATGGTGTGTGTATATGCTGCAGCAGCATGACTTCGACGTAGACTGCGGCGTCGCTTATGTCTCTTATCTCTTTGCATTATCTATCTTTTTAAGCAGCAGCAACAACAACAAAAACAACAAAACGACTTGTTGCAGTGCTTTCGTACGTTTTGTTCGTATTCGTGTCGTGTCTGTCATTCGTTTGTCATCGCATGAAACTGATGTATGTGTGTGTGTGTATGTTTATGTATGTCACTTCGTGCGGCTGCGCGTCTTGAGAGTAGGTGGAGCTTTGCGCTTGTCTCTATTCTCTCATTTGGGTTATGGCGCTCTTCAAATAAGTTTGTGCTTCAATTCGCCGTAAAGCCACAAACAAGAATGGCGAATTGATGTGTTTGTATTAATTTTCTCATGGCGACGTTTTAGTACGGATATTTGAGGAATCAGTCTGTGATTTCAGTTTTTGTTGTTGTTGATTGTTGCTGCTGCTGTTGTCGCTTTGGCGCCACTAAGGTATTTGATTAATGAAGTGTGTTAAGAGGGCAAAAACATGATAGACAGACTAAAACGGCTTTCTCTTGTTTCCTCTCTCTCTCTCCTCCTTGTCTCTCACTCTCTTACGCTTGCTTTTCATTTTGTTTTCTTTTATTTACATTGCTGCTATTGCACTTTTTGCCATCTAAAAGTACCGCAGACGCGTCGCGGTACAAATTCTCAAGGACATAAAACAAACTCACACGTACATACATATGCATGCACGTTGTTGTTAATTGTACACATATGTTCTGTATGTATGTAAGTATATTTAGTCCTTGAAAAAGGGCAACCACAATGTCAGCTGAAAGTTTTGTGCAAATTATTAGCATATACAGCAGCAAAAAAAAAAAAAAAAAATATTTTGTTTTTCATTTTTTTACTCGGATTTTTTTTTTTGTTGGCACAAGTATTTGTCTTATTGTTTACATTTCTATTTTTTATCTCTCACATGTTTTTTTCTTTCTCTCTCTCTCTCACACAACTAAAATCGTCGAAATGCTGTTCTAAAAATCTCTTCGTTATCAATGACACCCGCATAACGTAAAATGATAAGAATACACCATACAGTATTTGGGCTTTTGCTGTTGGGCGTGGCATAGACAGCAGAATCGTCGTCGTCGTTATCATATCTGCTTAGCTTCTGTATATACCATACACTCGTACATGTACATATTTATTTATGTATCTACAAAAAGTTTGCTACGGTTTGTCAATTTCATTGCTATCACTCTCTCGCTCTCTCTCTATCTCTATCTCTCTGTCTGTCTATCTCATGCGCATCAATGCACATTCATGTGCTCTCTGTCATGCTTTTTTTTCTATTGCCACAGCACTCTCTTTATCATTCGTACGCTTATTCGCTCGGACAGTGACAAATAATGGGAGAGATAATGTTTTTTTTGTTGGTCCATTCGAGTTGTTACCTTATTTATATGTGCGTGTGTGTGTTGGCGTTTTTGGGGTTGTCTACGATAGTATTATTGATAATAGAGTCTCTTTGTATATGTGTACAGTTAGCCACCCACGCTGTGCTGTGATTTCATCTCTCTCTCTCTTTCTCGTTATCTATCTTGTATCTACTCATTATGCATTAAAGCTTCTACATCTGTATTCTAACTGCAAAATGTATCTACACATTTTTTTCTTATATTTGCATCCATCCAACGAGTACTTCTGTTGCTATTGCCTGCAAAGTTTATGTACTTCATAACTTTTTTGCATAAATAAACACTAAACGAAAAGCGAAACCAAAAACTTTATGAAGACATCTTTACTGTCCCTCTATATGTATGTATCTGAAGTCAAATCTTTTATGTCTAGCAGTCACTGCTTTGCCACTTATTTAGCTTTTTCTGAGTTTTATGACTTCATTAACTGAAAAGTTATTACCTACAACACAACAACAACGACGACCGTGGTAGCAGTCACAGCAGCAGCAGCAAAAGTACAATAACAACAAACAAATATAGCGATAACAATAAATAATATAATGAAAGCATCTGTACGATAATTGAACCCGGTGACAATACAAAACAGAGCAACAAAAATAAAACTTAGAGTAGAAGGAAAAGCAATACCAAAAAAATATATATAAATACATATATAAAGAAGAAAGATGTATAATAATTATGATCTTCGTCATGGTAATCAACGTAGTCATCTACGCTTCAAGTCGAAATTTACCGTGGGCCAAAATGTTTAAATTTATTTAAACTTTTTTTTATTTTTGCTACTTGAACTCTTTTTTAGACTTTCATAAATATTTAAGTTGATTAAAAATCAAATTATGTCATTTCCATTGTTTTGAAAAAACTTTTAAAAAGAAAAAAAATCAATAAAAATGTATTATAAACTTATTAGGCCAAGAAACCACGTCAGCAGCCTTCAAGCAGTATAATTTTGCTGTTAAATGAATGATTATGTATTTACCAAGTGCTTGCCGCCTGTGACCACATTAAGCTGCAAAAGGCAAAAGGCTTCTCCGTGGATGAAAGGTGACATTCAACCTCCAACCAAGAAGGTGATTGCGATTGTTTATTTTTGGTGGAAAGTATTAAGATCAGTTAAACCGAAATAAAGTAGATTTACAACTAAAACGGTCAAGTATGGTCAAGAAACTATGTAATATAAAAATAGAAGTGCGCTACAAATTGGTTTTTTACCATACGTTTTCTTTTAATTTGGCCCACTGTACAACTGTACACTGTACAACACTAGTTTACAGTCAAAAAGGTTCTGGGTTCGCATTGATCTTTTTGCATATATTTTGGACCGTATATTCTAAAAATGGCCACGAAAATTTTTTTCTTAAGGATTGTTTTTGAGAAATATGATTCGATTCTAAATAAATTGCAGCATTTTTTATTCAAAAAATTGTATTGGATTTTTATAGGAGTACCCCCTCATATAAATCAATAAATAAATTTATCTGATTTTACTTATTTCCCTATAACTTTTACTCCTATTTGGACAATCGGCTTTATTTTTTTGTAATGTTAATTTAGAAATTTTAAAAATAATTTATTTAATTTTTTTCAACAAAAAAAAATGGAATTGAAAAATTTTCAAAAAGCAAGAAAAATGCCACATGTAAAATGAATACATATTTTCTGAGTCTAATTTTAGATTGATATTGATAAATCAAAGTTTAAACAAAAACACTTCTTTTCAGACTTTACTTTTCTATACTCTATACTAACATTATAAAGAGGAAATGTTTGTTTGTTTGTTTGAAATGAATAGGCTCCGAAACTACTGGACCGGGGCCTAATGGGGACCTTAAAACTGGAAAAGCCAAATATTTGGATCAAAAAGATGTTAAAAAAGTAATTTATTTTTGGGTTTTTTTTAGAATTCAGAGGAGCAACAAGACTAGGTTTTGGAAAATTTTGACCCGGGGCCTAATGGGGACATTGAAACCGGAAAAACCATATCTTTGGAATGAATAGACGTAGAGACTAGAAACAGGGCTCATTTGAAAAATGGTTAAAAAACAATTTTGGGTGTTCAAGGTGTTCAAGGGATTTCCAAAATTTGGACCTGGGACCCATATGTGAACCCAATATAGATTTTTTGACCAATTTTTTTTTTTTTATTGAGCACTTAGACGGGATTTTAGAAAATTTTGACCCGGGGCCTAATGGGAGCCTTGAAAAAAGTCATATCTTTGGATTGCATAGACGTTGAGACTCGAAACTGGGCGCATTTGTCGTATTTAGGGAATTTTTTGAACAATTTATATTTAGCCACCAAATAGAAGCAAAAAGAAACGCGCGCAAAGCCGCGGGTACGTGCTAGTATTTTATATTCAGAAAAACAAAAAGAGACTAGATCGTTTCAAGCTTTATTTTCACAAATAAAAAATCGTAATAAAGGTAATAACTTGGTAAACATTTCATAAAGTTTTCAAAGTATACGTGATCTTTGTATGGATGCTATATGTTATAGTTGTTCCATGTATCTTAAATTGTGTTTAACTTGAAAATAGGTCAGACTAAATTTGGGCGTAATAGCTTTTCCGTCTGATTTTTTTACAGCAATAAACTTTCATTAGAATTCAAATTCAAAAAATAAAAGTTTATGACTTCTATACGCTTTTTAAAGTCAAACTTTTAAGTGCGCCACAAATTAGAGTCGGTCGGTCACCTTGATTTGTAGCACTTTTACTAGTTTTATATGCTAATTTTATTAATGTATATTTTTCTCAAGAAAAAAATATAGAACTTTATCTGCATGATTTGCAGTATTTACATATTGACCACGGTGCCATATCTTTAACACACGTTGCAGTCGTAAATCAATTCACGTGAGTGCAAATCTTCACGCGTTCTCTGGTAGCCGTCAATGGAGCACAGCAAGTGGTTGTTGTTGTTGCTGTTGTTGTTATTCACGACTCCATCGTTATCGTTATGAAAATAATCACCATCATCATCATTAGCAGCAACAGCAGCAACTGTGAATCTTGTTTCTATGCTTGACTTAGTTGTACACCCTCACTATATATTGTATGTATGTCTACACTTTAGATGGGATGTATATGTATATACGCTTCAGTGATGCGTTTATTTATTTTTTTTTCAATTTGTCACGTACGACAGATTTCATATTTACAGCAAAACCGTTTCGCGAATTGAGCCCAGATAATGCGAGGATGTGACTGCAACTGCAATTTGAAACTGAGCAACAGACTGAACAGACAGCAGCCACAACAACAATGACAGAATGCAGTGCAATTTAAGATGCAAGTCGTATGGAATTTACTTAATTTTGTGACTAATAGTATACATAGATAACTCTCTATGACTCTCAAATGACGCAATAAAATATTTTTTAATAGCTTTCCATTCTATTCACAATTCTATTTATGATTTTTACGTAATTAGTATTTATGATATTCATAGAAAAATTTCAACTACTCCCACAACTCATTCTATAAATTCATTTAACGTAAACCTTGCATGTTCTTCGTATATCTAATTATGCAATATATATTGTAGTATACATATTTTTTACTATATACTACAATACATATTTGGTTTTATCCTTCGGTTCATCATTTTTTTTCTAGGCCAAGATATGATGTAATGTTAATGTTTATATAAAACTCTTTGGTATTGCGCCTAGCCATAAAGTTGGCAACTATATGAAGTCAACGTCAAGGAACGTGTACAGTAGACATTTATCATTTTAAAACATTATAAGCGGTAGAATATAAAAAAGAACGACAAATTAAAGTATTTAGTTTATTGCAAACGAAGTTTAAATACGCTTCTATGTCAAAAAACAAATACTTACAGTCAGGCTTCCATTTCCGAAATCAATCAAATTTATTAATTTACTTTTCAAATAAATTCTTATAATTTTATAATTCTCAAAGAGTTTTAGTATAACAATATAGTTTCTGCCTTATCACAATCGAATAAATCAGGGTCACCCCGACTAATAATACTCTCCTGCTTATTTAAGAGGATTATCTGTGCCAATTTGTATTTAGAATATAGCAAAAGATATTTGGAATACATAAAAAAGGACAAAACCAAAAAAGGCTTTTCCAAAACAATATTTTCATAAATATTTGTCTCTTTTTTCAAACACTCTGGATCCGGGTATTTTTGCCACTCTCTGATTTACTCCTAAATGCTCTTGCATGTGATCTGTACATTGACTGTCAGCTCGGAACTTTTTTTAAGTCAAAACTGCCTTTAATAAACAACGTAACAAACTAATCAAAAGAATAGATAGAACTCAGATTCATACGATTCGTAAAGTGTATAAAAACTTGAAAGCAAATCAGTCAACTTAAGCACAGCAATAATAACTTTATGTCTTTGCCTGACCAGTAATATTGTGACGCCGCACAATGCTTCTCGAAACTTGCTAAACAACAAATCAGACTAGAGTCTCTGTTCTGTTCTGTTCAGTTCTGTTCTATTCTATGATAGAAAATTTTGTCACGACAGGAAGCAAGATAAGAGCGTAATTTTCTTTCAACGACTAGCACATTTTACGCGCTCTCTTACCCTCTCTTACGCTCAAGCTAAAGCTTTAGCATTTCATTTGGAATCCTACTACTACTAGCCACCAACGCCATACCGGATGTTGGCTATCGTGGTTACCGTTAGTCATTTTCAGTGATTGCCGAACGACGTGCGACGGTCTTCGTGTACGTCTTTTATCCTTTTCGACGACGTCGTCATCATCATCGTCGCCGCCGCCTTTGCTGTTTGTCCATTTCAGTGACTTTTAATGATTGTCACGCTCTAAAACTATAACGCAGTCCCATACTCGTGGTATAGGACACTACTCTTACGACGCCTGATGACGCTTAATGTGCCCTCAATACCGCCTCCAACCTATTATCCAAGTCAACCAAAAAGACAGGTGGTGGTTGTAGAATGACTAGTAGTCTAGTTTCTGTTACTGATTTGCATACATATTCATAATCTTTTCATTTCTTCGTAGTTGTTTAGTTTTGGTTGCGCGGCATGAAATATCGCATGTCCATGGCATTTGTGACACTTTAATTACCCAACTTGACTTCTTCGTCTGTTACTTCATATTTTTTTTTTTTTTTTAGTTTTTTTTTTTTATGATAGTGCTTCCGTTTTGTAAGACTTAAGACCATAGAGACCACCGCCAACGCCGTCAATAATCGCTTCAATCGATCTGCGCACGTGGCGCAATAATTTGCCAAAGCACTTTTAATGTACAATTTCAGTATATGCTCGCTCATACAGATACAATATACATTTTTATCTTTTTCCTTTTTTTTTTTTTGTTTAAAAGTTCTTTTGGTTTCACGCTTCAGTGCAATAATTTCGGTCATTGTCTGCACTAAATCGTATATATAGTCGCCCATATATATGTATGTATCTGTATCTCTTAAAAACTTTATGTCTGTCTGATTATTGCAGTACGTGACTTTTGCTGAGTTTGCTTTTATTGATGTCAAAACAAAAAAAAATTAAAATAACAAGAAAAGTAAAGGCTAAAGAAAAGCAAAGAAAGTCAACTCATTGCACATTGACGTCTTCAACAAACATACAGAACCATGGTACACGATCGATTTTCAGAATTTATCTTATGCGGGTGCGCACAATTTTAAGATACAGATTCACATGCAAACATATGCTTGTAGATACTATATACATGTAGCTACAAATTAAACCAGACAAAACAAAAATTATCATGGGCAATTGTCTCAAAGATAAACACTTTGCTGACTTGATAATTATACATTGTTGTGGGCTATTTTCCTTAGATAGTGATATGTTTTGAAATGAACTCAGCATTTTGAAAAGTAGCTAGTAACTTAAAGAAGTGTTTATTTTTATAAGAGGACAAAACGAAATGAAAGGGTTATATAAATATACATATGTCAACAATCAGTTGTCCTAATGTAAACTTGATAAGATTTTTCAGTAGAATTTTTGACACTTGCACGCCTGCGGACGGATGGGCAAACATAAATGCAGCTAACAAAAATTTTATCGCAATGTCTTATCCCAACGAGAATTCTGACAGAGGGCACAATTTTAATAGAACACCTAATGTAGAATTCTTTGATAAGAAAGAATTGATAGTCATAAACTCAGTGATAAGACCCGCAACAAGAAGCTAATATAATCGAATCTAACAGTAACTTTTAAGCGGAATAAACGCTATAAGAAGTTGTACCTAGTTCAACATAGAAAGCTTTTGTAAAAGCTCACTGCAAACTACAAGCACCTGAATACGATTAGTACTAGAGAATGAAAGATGCCCGAAAAATATAGTAGATCACTGGTTTCTGCAAGGTTTGAACATCTTGTGTACTATCAGATAATGGTAACTAAAAGCTAAAAGCTTGCTTTAAGATTATTCAAATTTTGAATGTATCAACCAATCAATCCAGTCCCTTGGCCAGATTTTAGCAACGGTAAGAACTGTTGCCTTATATAGAAGAATTAAATTTAAAAATTTAAACCATGACCTTCTATGGACACTAAAGCATGAAGAGGCTCTTTAAAATTGAGACATTCCAAATATGAGATAGAAAACAAGAAAAAACGTTAACTTCCGTGGAACCGGAATGGTGTTAAATTTTAAGCTATAGAATGATTTACCCAAACATTTTCTTTAAAAAAAATCAGAAATGGGAGGAGACTTTATAATGAGCTATATGTTATAGTGGCCCGATCCTTATAAGATCGGTGGTGTGTACCTTTGGGTGATAAAATAAGTGTTTTTACAGAATTTGCAATGAATTCATTCATAAATAATTATTATTTTCATACAAAAACAAGAAAGAACGCTGAAGTCGAGTATGCTCGACTAAAACTTACCCTGTACCCAATCTTTATGTGTCTTAAGTTAAGTCCTATCTTTCTACCAAAACTCATTGTATTGAATTTTCATACAAAAACTTAAAAAACGTATATTTTATAGGGCTATACCTAAATTTTTTTGGTCCTACCAATATTGGAATATTTTATTGGGACTATTATAGATATAATTTACTCCAAATTTAGACTTCCTAAATTAAAAAACAATGACGTTTTTATGCAAAAACCTCAAAATTTTGGGGTAGATTTTTATGGGGAGTACCTCTTAAAATGGGGCTAGAGAAAAACCGTTTGCAAGTGCACACCTGATGGCTTAGGAGAACCTAATTTTCAAATATGGAAGCTCTATGTCCTATAGTCTACGAAGTAATCGTTTTCATATGGCAGACAGCATTTCAGACGGACGGATAGACGGACTCCTCTTCCAATGCTGATCTAGAATATATATACTTTATAGGGTCTACCTAGCATCCTTTCTATCTGTTACATACATTCGCACAAACTTAATATACCCTTTAACCGTTGGGGTACTGGGTATAATAAGAAAATGGAGGTTTGTGTGGTGATTATACCTAAAAGTGGGCGTGGCACTCTCATTTTCGAATTTAACTTAGCTGTTGGCAAATTACAGCTTAATATCTTTATATCTTGAAACGAAAAAAAATGCATACTGACAGACAGACGGACGGACAAGGCTAGATCGATTCGTCTCATCAAGCTGATCAAGAATATATATACTTTATGAGGACTACGACTACTCCTTTATAGCGGTACAAACTTTCAGACAAATTGAAAATACCCTTCACAATATGTGTGGCAGCTATAAAAACCATGCAAAATTTGTTTCAACCTGCAGCAAAGCTACGACAGGACAAGTTTGTAATAAAAATTCTTAAAAATTACAAATTTTTCCGATTGAAACACCCTTTTAAAAGCCAACTTACAATTAGTAATTTGTATTTTTTGTTTTTTTCATGTTCCATTTTTATTGTTTTAAAATTTGCTATTTTAAATAAAATGTTAAGTGGTAGGTTTTGGCAAAAATAGAAATTATACAGTAAATTTACTTTTAAGTAACAAAATATATTTTAATTAAACCAATTTATAGACCATGAAGCGATGAGTGCCAAGTAAAAGTCAATGCTGGCAGTCATGCGTTCCTACTATTCAGAGATTAAACCAAGAGTCATCCAGCCAACAAATCAAACCAGCCATCCATCCATCCATCCAGCTAACCAACCAAGTCAGCCACTTACTTAACCAATGTGGCCATATAAAAATGTGTGCGTACAATAATTTCATAGTATGTAAGCACAATTTTATATAAAATACTTGTAGATTTTTTTATTTATTCATTTTTTTTTTTCAAAATGGCCGTTTACGCTTGCTTGACATATTGTGCGATTTTCTCTCCTCTCTTCCTCTGTTTTTTTTTTTTTTTTGCATTGAGTAGCATACTTAAGAATGTCTTTACATCTCTTCACGCTTGAAAATATTTCAAAGTATGTGCCGTAGCGTCTGTAGTAGTAGTAGCAGAAATTGGCAAAGAGTGAAGGATGAAATATGCTTGCTGCTGCTGCTTTGCTTTACCACTTGAAATATGAAAATGTGAAACATGCAGAAAAAAATTTTCGAAAAAAAAGATCAGAATATACATACACCTTTACATAGTATGTATATTTTTATATATTTAAAGTAGAAAATGGCAGTTGTGCCCGTCTTTCGTTTCGTTTCCATCCTTTTAAAGTTTGCCATTATTGCCATGTCGCCAGTCAGTGGCAAATGTGCTTCAGATGTGATTTTTGCGCTTCAGTTCATTTTTTTGAGTTAAGCAAATTATAAATGAGCAACATAAATCTGCTTAAACAATATTAAGGTGTGAGACGGAAAAGTTTAAGGGGAATAACTTGTGAGATGATATTAAGTTTTAAAAAACTTGATTTGAAATTTGAAGAAGCTTTTGTATGAGGTCTCTTTGCACTCATATTTGAAGATATTTTAAATAATTTAAGTCGAATATACATCCTGTAAAGTATTTACCCGAAATGATAAAGGAGACAAGTCGGTCTAGCCATGTCCGCCTGTCTTTCCGTCTGTCTGTCCGTCTAACCGTCTGTCTTTTTATTTCCACGCGATTTAAAAATAATTTGAAACTTAAGCTTTTCTCGGGAACGGCCAGGTCAAGTTCAAAAATGAAAGTGCCACGCCCATTCTTAGGTATAGCCCCCATACAAAATGACCGTCCATTTTCGAATTTTTGTGTGAAAATAGTTATTATTGATGCATATATTCACTCCAAATTGGGTAAAAAAACTTCTAATGTCAAAACAAATGAGCCACGTACCACCCATTTTCGAATTTTTGTATGAAAATAGTTGTTATTTGGGAATGTAACGACTCCAAATTGTGTAAAAACCTCTTTTATTTTTTCCAATATTAAAACCAAGGTCTTCCCCATGTATTAAGAAAAAGGCCCCACACAAACTTACCAATTATTTTCGATTTTTTGGAATATCTGTATTTTTAGTTTAAAATTTGTTACCAATATTGTGTCCAAGCTTTAGTTGTATTAGACCATGGTTCGCCACCGAAGTTAACGCTTGTCTCTTTAAATATTCGTGAGAGGTATCTAAGCTTGTTCCACCGAATGTTAACATTTTCCTTGTCTAGGTGTCTTTTCATTTCTAGGATGGCGGTTATATCAGCATTAAATTTGTCAAGAGTGTTAATCAGTTGTTTAGTAAATCATCTCTGTTAAGATATCGATAATTCCAGGTGCATATTTTTAAATCAGGATCTTTTTTTTTCCGGGGTTGTTATCATAATCGGTAGATCTAACGGTAGTTGGGGTCTCCAGAATCCGTGCAACCTAGAGTACTTCTGTATCTTCTAGCATTTTTTATCCATGTTTCGCGTGTACCTTTGGTTTTGAGTTGTTTTCTAAACCCCCAGGGAACTAACCTCTCCCTAAGGGAAGACTCTTTAGATGATTTTTATGTCAAGCTGGGCCTGTTGTGGTGGTATTTACGACCCCACGCACACCACACAAGTGTACAAAGAAACACAAATGTTTTGGACAACAACGTTGGTTTTTCGGGACCATTTTGGAAAACTTGAAACCAATACCTTACATGCTTTCAAAAGATTTTAAATACTAGTTTTGATTACTTTATCTAGTATATTTTCACGTATATTTGCATTCGTCAGTCTCTATTAAAAATCGAATGCATGAACAAACAGATAAATACATCAATTCATCTTATTAATATCTTATTCGAAATTTTAGCTTTAAATATTTTAACAAAAATTAGCAGCATTGAAGGGTGCAAAATACATCTAATTATAAAAACATTATTTCAATTAGATACCCAAAAATATTACCTCTGAAAATTCCATTCTTATTAGCTTGATTGAAAAGCACGCTCCTCACTTGTCTTATAATCATAATCATAATTTTATGTAAATTCTGAAAATCTTTTAACAATATTACGAATAGATCTTGTTATAAATATTTAAAGCACTAAAAAAGGTTGCAATTACAAATTGTTATTCAATACAATTTTAAGATTTGTATTTTATTTGTCATGAAAAGTATCTGGCAATAATATAAAAAACAAATAAACAGTCTACACAAATCAACCACCATGAAATATTATTGAAAAAAAAAAAAATCACAAAGCATTTCATATCTCATTCCAATTTAAAATTCGCCTACTGCTGCTGCTGCTACTGCATGTCGCGTCAACATTTCGATCGACAGCTGTCAAAAATGACAATTCGATAGCATTGTCCTTGTTCTCGTCCTGGTCGTCGTCAACATTCTGTTTTTTTTTTTTACAATTCTGCTTATGCATAATACATTGGTACATACTCGTACAGCAACATCATTGTGGCTGTAATAAACATTTTAAATTCAATTCAATAAATGGTTACTTATTTTTAAGTGCAAACGGAACGGCGCGAGAATTTGACGTGGTTGGCGGGATCATCAAAATGCACTGAAATAAAAAAAATAAACGAAAATTATGAAACAAACGCAAACAATAAAAAATAAAATAAAATTTATTAAAACAAAGCCATGAAAATATATAAAAAAACTTGAGTAAAACATTTGTGGTTGTATAACTGAGTGTACTTACATACAGAGCTATAATATTCAAGAGAATGGGCATTGCGTATTTGTGCCAGAAGTGCCAGAAGAGATGGTAAAATATATGACAAAAGGCCAAATAGCTTCAAAAAATCACCATAATTATATTTATAAGATTATACGAATTTTAAATACTCTGTATAAATTCTACAAATATATAAAATTCTCGTGTCACAGTGTTTTCAGCTTCGCACGTAGACGAATCAAAGCAGGCACGTCCGTCGACTCAAAAAGTATATATATTATTGATCAGCTCACAGACGAACAAACTTCCACGTCCGTCTGTCTGTCCGTCCATCTGTTGAAATGCATTTCTCTCGGAGAGTTTTAAAGATATTCATCTGAAATTTTAATCTGGGTAAAATCACTTCTACTGTTATCCTATGAATATGCTTCCAATATGACAAGGAGTCGCGCTCACTATAACATATAGACCCCACACAAACTTACCTTCTTTTTTTCTTTTTTTTAAGAAAAATGATTAAAGTTTTGTGAGGTGGGTATTTGAGCTCCGGTGCTACCGAAGTTAACGTTTTGTTGGTAGGACCCTGAAATCTTCTGTCAAATTTTGAGACCATAGCGTCCAGTAGTTACATGAGGCACGGGCCAATTTTCAGTCAACAATAAAAAAAAAACATTTTTCGACCTTGATTTTCGACTTGCTTTCGCGTGCTTTTTTCGGTCTCAGTTCCCCTTTGGCACGACATTTACTTGATTGGTTCAAAGTTTCAGGGTCGTATGCTTAAATCCGAGTCGCTTCTCCAGTAATAATTTTTTTGAAGGCGGTATGATAGTTAGAAATCATGGTTTCACAGACTCTAACACGACGATTTTTTTCGAACAAATTGAGTTGTTTCGATTCCAAACGAGATGAGACCTAATTGGTATTTCAAAATCGATTAATTGAACCAAGAGATCCATTGGTGGTGTAAACAAGGTCTCTAATTGTCAATCGAGCCATAAATCCTTGATCTGGTTCACGTGATTCTCATTGGTAGGCGAGGTATGGACGACCAGGACGCTCATCGTCTTCAACGCGTTCTTTGCATTCTTTTAATAACAAAACATTATCACCTAATGCTTTTTTAACTTATCCAATGTTTGGGTAGCCGAAAAACAATTTTTAAAAAATTTAATGCAACTTTTTGAAAATTTTTGTAAAAGTCCCGATAACTAATGCCCGGGAAATTTAACAATCTTTCGTGTACCAACAAAAATTGTCTTTTTATTAAATTTAATCGTTCTTGTATTAAAGACAGTTGTTCTCGTTTCAAGAACAATCTTTCTTGTATTCAGAACAGTCGTTCTCGTATCAAGAACCAAAGTTTTTATATCATGTAAATGTACAATATGAGCTTAAAATCAAGTTGTTCTTGGTTTTTTCTTTTGCTTTTTTTTACACTATACGTCACAATAAACTGTGCAAAGCGTACTGCAATTCGTTGAGATCGAATCCCTGAATGCTTGACAATTGCTGCATAAATCGTAAAAAAAAAAAAATCTGCTTTTTTTTAAAGCCTCAAATGCAATTACAATTCATATGACGCTCATTTAAAGCGCCAATGATACGTTTTTAGTGTCTTTTGTTGCGGGTTAAATAAATACACAAACATACAAGTACAGATCAAATACTTACATCTCGTACATACATGCACTCATATTGCAATTACAAAACCCACAAAATGCGTACTAAATGGGGTGTATCTACCATATCTTTTTTTTTTTTTTTTTTTGTATTTGTTGTATTTGTATACCTCATAAATGTTGTACATATGTGCGCAAAAAAAAAGTTCGCGCTTTGTTCACTAAAAGCTGCACTCTGCTTCAAATTTAGCTTCATTTGTTGATTGTTGTTTTTGTTGTTGTTGTTGTCGTTTTCATTTTTTGCTTAACGGGTGGTTATGTCGCTATAAGATTAGAGATCTATGTTGAAATATATGAATTATATTGGTATGGGGAAAGTGTATATACTATGTATGTATATGTACAGACATACCTTTAAATACATACATACTCGTATATATCTGTGTGCATGTTTTTGTCATAGCAGTTTAAGCAATTAAGTATGCATTATACTGATATGAGTTCATTGGATGAAGTGAATATAAACGTTTGGGAAAGGGAATGCCATGCTGCAACTGGGCCTTGAAAAAAAAAATGCCGTTTCAATTTTGCTTTCGTTGTTGTATAGTATTTTTGTTGTTTTGCTCCTTTGGAAAGGTCCTGCCACCGGAAATACATTGAATATGCAAGCGAGTATGTGTGCTATTCTGTTCTGGCTTTTATGTGCAAATTGTGCATTTATCGTGCTATGTTACGCTACTTTATTTTTGCTTGCCAAAGGTACTGAGTAACTGACGACTCAATCATTGACTAGACGTTGTCGTCGTCGTCGTTGTGCTATCGACGTTGAACAAAAGATCTCTTCAACGTTTCGTTTGATATGTTTTGTGGTATAGACTATCCTACTTTTACTTTTCTTTGATAACAGAATATTTGATATTTTCGTTACCAAAAATAAAAAATAATAGGCGGTTCTGTTTATGTCTAATTTTTTCGTGAAAGAATTCGAAATGTTGCATAAAATAATTGTAATATATTACACACTAAGCGACTATATACTTCTCAATTCTTAAATGTTTATCGTGTCCGAAAAGAAAGATAATAAAGCAGTGAGCACAAAAACAATGATCTCCATCTATTTAGTTCCACTAGATGGAGTAATAGGGATAACTTTATTTGAGGGCTATATGTAACAGTGGTTCCATGTGGACCAAAAAAATTTCTGTTTAACATGAATTTAAATAATATTAAATTTTGAGCTTCTTTTATATTACCTAAATTGGAAATAAATTTTTTTTGAACGAACATGTATAGGCGATTCCCGTATAATTGAGCTGGAGAAAACCCATATTACGCTCAGAAGTTAGTTCAGAAGAGTTCAAATTTTACATATGGTGGCTCTATTTATTATAGTTTCCGAGATAATCCGTTTCATACGGCAGAAAAAAGGACAGACGGACAGACAGACAGCATATCTAGATCCTTTCTATCATGCTTCCCTTTGCCTGATAAATGCAATTTCAAAAACTTAATAATCACTTTTAACATTCGGGTACAGGGTAAAAAAAACCAGAAAGACCATAAAATTCGTCTGTGGAGACGTAACCTCATGTGCACTCTTTGTGCCCTTCACTGCTCTAGAGAGCATCAGTCAGAACAGTAAGCAAAGTGATTGCCAAGAACTTAGATAAATTTAAGTTTCGTTGTTTTTTGATGTTTCTCGAACCAATTGAAATCTTTTTCGTTTACTTTCATTACAGATGAATATTGATAGTATTGAATCTTATCTGGAGATTGTTTTATTGTTTTTTAAGTTTAATTTCAGGTCAATATCTATAGATCTTTCCGAGTTAAGTAGGCGGATGGACGGACAAACAAAGAGACAGACAGACATTGTAGAGTTGATCAATAATATACTTTACATATTTTCTTTATGGGGTCCCCGATATCTCCCTTAATGCGTTACAAAATATCCGACAAACTGATAATACACTTCACACCATGTGTGCGCCCGTAAAAAAATACATGCTACAATTTTTATTGTTAAATTCACCACAACACACTATGAGACTGCCCCATGTAACATAAAATATCTTCACATAGTATTTTGTTATCATAAAAATCGAATATAATTTAAAATTCACTTCATTGGCTAGTTAACTGTCACAAGCAGACCTACAAGAACTTAAACCACAACAAATGTTAACCACAATAAAGTAAACAATATGTTCAAATCAAAAATTTCAATTTAATTTTTCAATTGATGGGCATCGCATATAAAATTAAAAAAAAATAAATAAAATTGTTTTCTTCAATTGTATAAATCAAAAACTTAAAAATATAAAAAAAAAAAAAATATTAGTAAAATTGTAGGTAAAATAACAGACAGTTTCGCTTTGTTCAAAATGCAAAAAACACAGCAGGGAATCCCCAGCAATGTTTACTGACACCGAACAGTACTAGAAGTCGTCCATTTGAATGGGTGTGAAGGGGAGCTATAAACTTTTGCTGTGGCTACTTTGTGTCACGCAGCATACAAAGGAAAAGTAATTATGACAAATACAAAAGTAAACTTTGTGTAACAACAGCTTTGACAAATAAATGAAAAAAAAAAAACATGTTCAACTAAAAAATATCTGAAAATTGAAATTCTAAGAATGTACTGTTCGAGTCAAAAAAAGTGAAAGCAAAATGGAAACTTACTATTTATTGGGTTTATTTAAAATTGTTTGTATTTCGTTTCATTATTTTTTGAGGAAGCTGCAGTTTTAGTATTTCAGTGGAAATTTCTAAACATTTAAGCAAAGCTTTACAAGCCACGATAAAAACGCTGATCCAACTTCATCTCCACTTGTAAAACTTTTAAGCTGACTAAGCTGACCATGTTGTTATAAATGTTTATTTTTTTATGCCCGTTACACATTGAAGGAGACGTCGTCGACCCCATAAAGTATATACATATATTCTGGTTTAGCTTGATGAGACGAGTCGATCTAGCCATGTCCGTTTGACTGTCTGTCTGTTGCGAGGTGATTCATTCGCTCAGTTTTCAAAGATATTGAGCTAAAACTCGAAAATTATGCTTTTCTCAGTCCTAGGTAGTTTGTAAGCTAAATTCAGATTACCACGCCCACTCTGAGGTATAGCCCCCATACAAATTTACCGCCCATTTTCAAATTTTTATATGAAAATAGGTATTATTTATGCATGTATTCACTCCAAATTGGGTAAAAAAACATTTAATGCCCTTATATACACTACCGATTTGATAAAGATCGGGCCGCTATAACATATAGTCCTATACAAACTTACCTTTCATTTTCTGATATATTTGAAAAAATATTATTATATCTGTATTTTAAGTTTAAAATTTGATACCAATATTATGTGTAAACTTGGGTGGTATCAGTCCCCACTGATCCAACCAAATTATCTAGCCACTGATGATCACATATATACTATTTATAGATTCGTGTGACAGGTATTTAGGCTTCGGTTCTATCAAAGTAAGCGTTCAGCAGATATTTGCTAATACACCCAATACCTAAGTTTTGAAAGATAATTTTATGATTAAGAAAAGCAATAAATTATAAGCAACACAAGACAGGGACAAAGAAAACACACAGGTTACAACTTAATCACTAAACAGCCACAAGAACATAGAAACAATTTTTTTGTATTTTACATCATACATAATTTCTCTGTGCTAAACCAAAACAATTCACATCGACAATGCCTAACTTAACCCCGCCTGCGGTAATAAACTGTGAACTTTGAACCCCCTGTCAGTCAGTCAGCAGAAGGTAGAAAGAATGTGTAGTAAAGTGCAAACTTGTGCTAATTGCCATACAGAGCGAGCCTTTATTGTTTTATTTTGTTATTGTAGCACAAGCAACCAACAAACCAACCAACCAACCACCAAACGCTGATCCCTTTGAGAAAGTATCTAAAACACTTATAGTGCTTCCCACGTTTCAACAATCTCATAAATAATACGAAAATTTCATTAAGACAAATTATTGTCTATCAATATGTTGCCGTTGCCTTCGTCGTTCGTGTAATTGTTGTTGTTGCTGTTGTCCAAACTGACTGTTTGCTTTATCCTTACGCAGTTAAAGAAAGTTGTTGCTACATTTGAAAAACAAGTGGCAAAGAAATTTTTTTTTGCCGTCGGCGACTCCTAAAAGTGTGCTACACAAAATTTATGTTTAGAGAAATTTAATTTTGAAGTTTTTCTTTCATTTTTTTTTTTCTGGTAACAAAAAAAAAATTATGACACGCGTTTGCCTGCGGAAAGTTGGTTTTAGACAAAAGCGCGTTCGATTTATAGAATATAGCTATATAAGTAGCTGTATCTTTCTCTCTCTATCTCAGTCTATAAATATATGTATTTATACGTCTGTATGTATTTTTATTTATGTACAATAATATTTGCTGCTCATAATTGCATAAATTTTTAAACAATCACTCGTTCAAAAGTTGTAGTTGGTTATGGTATTGTGGTTTGTGGCTTAAAATGCGTTCAAATTAAATTAAATACGCCTCAGGTTAGTCAGATACAAAAGAGTGAAGGCTTTAAATGCACACACAGCGCGGCATTGAATTACAATCCCAACACACACACTCACACGCGTAATACATATATGTATGTATGTGTATGTATACAAAGAGTCACATGTGCAAATAATTATGTACTTATGTAAATATATACATTAGTCGCGTGCAAGTTTTGTTGCATATAGTTTACATACACATACATACATCATATGCCGTATGTATGTACTTAAAGATATCATCGCGTTCAACTTAACATTTTGATTGTTTTCGAAGCCAATGTAAATTAAGAGAACACAATGTGGCTATAGGCAGGTTTTAGGTCGGTTGATATTGTTGACTTGTGTTGTATTTAAATATGGGTGATTTATCGATGTTGATTTTATACACAGTAAATAGTGTAAGCATTTGAGTTAAATGTGTGTTAATTGAATTATAGTTAAACAATTGAAAATCAAATAGATAACAAAATATACTTTTTAGACTATGTTTATAAGTGGCAATAAAAGGGAGACGGGCTTAGGGAAATGTAAATAAGATAGCATTTAAAAAAAAATTAAACAATTGAGCATTTAAAAGAAAAGAATTTAAGTACGGGTCCTAAGTAAAAACAAGGAAAATACATTAACTTCGGTTGCACCGAAACTTGAATACCCGTCACACGTATTTTTAAATAGTTTATGATGTGATCAGATCAAATCAGATAAATTATCCCGATCAGCTTAGAATATCGAAAGTGTTTAGATGGGATGGGCAGGGGAATAATTTTAATACAATTTTAAGTGAATTCAGACACAAATATTGAATGTTTCAAAAAAAAGTCTCAAAATAATCGATAAGTTTGAATGTGGGTCCTAAGCCTAAAAATTAGCGGACTGCTTGGCTTTGATATTGGATGTTATTAGAAGTGCTTTTATCAATTTGGAGTGAAAATTTTTGGAAATAAAGCTATTTCCAAACAAAAATTAGAAAATGGGCGGTTAGTTTGTATGGGGGCTATACCTAAAAATGGGCAGTGACAACTATTTTTTTACAGTGGATGGACATTAGAAGTGTTTTTACCCAATTTGTAGTGAATATATTCATAATCAATGCCTATTTTAATAAAATAAATTCGAAAATGGTGCGTGGCACCTTTATTCTGACAAACAAACTAACTAGGACCAATAAGGGCCTTTAATTTTAGAATTTCGGGCCAAAAAAGCGTAGCTTAAAAAACTTTCTGAGTAAAACAAATCACAACAGACAGACGAGAAATCACGATCAAATAAACAGATAGACAGATGGACATGCCTAGATCGATTCGTCTCATCTAGCTGAATCAAGAATATATATACTTTATGGGGTCTCCGATGCCTTCCTTTAATGCGTTACAAACTTTCGGACAAACTGAATATACCCGTTTACACTATGTGTAGCGGGTATAAAAACGAAAGACCAATATGCGGCAAATGGTTTCAGAATCAATTACTATAACTGAGGTGTACACTAAATTCTTCAATATAGACCACGAAATCCAAAGGGTATACAAGGTTTGAAACTTTAATTCGCTAAATTCCGCAAATGATTTCAGATTACTCTCTAACGTACGACGATTTTACTCATCTGCACTGCTGTTTTTGGTAAGTTTTACAATTGTCAACATGCCTGTTGAGGCTTGTGTTGCTTGTTTCGACGATAGTACAGAAGCGCACAACACTCGTCTCCACTCGTTACCAGTGGCTCTTAACATTGAAGAGCTTCCATTGTCTCTAAACAAGTTGGTGCTACGAACATAAATAACAAAGGAACAGTCGGGGTCCATACTTAAGTCCCCTGGTATACTATCAAATCCGATCCTATCCGAGTTATAATATTGAATTAGATTTAGTCAAGAGACCAGTCAAATAACCCATTACACTGGATTAGAAAAAGTATGTAATTTGCGGATTTTTTGGTTTTTTCTTAAAACGATTTTTTACAATTTTTTTCAACTAAAAAGTACAAAAAAAAAAATATAGTTTGTCATATTCTGCATTCTGTGATATTTTCACTGTTAAAAAAAGAGATTCTTTATCTTTACAGTTTCTGTTATTTTTGCTTTTTAGGCATATCGTTTTATCTAAAATGCTTCACAACAAGACCACACAACATGACAACTAAATATCACGCCACATCAAAGATTCCGCACATCCTTTTTCTTTTCCTCATTTGAATTTCATATTCACAGATAACACTGATAGGACAACAAGCAAAACGAATCTCTAAAGAAATGTTTTAAATTTTTTCAAAACTATTTTCGAAGACAATTTAATAATTTGTAAATACTTTCAAGTACTACTCTTGAGTCTAATTGTTATGTCACGCATAAATTAAGTTAAACATTAACGATTAATATTTCCATTGGACACACACTTTATGCATAAACACAAAAAGCAAAATCAAAGAATCCGACTGTCGTAATTCTAATTGCATATGACACCACAGCGGTCAATGCTCGAGTGAGAACTACAAACAGACAGATTCATAGACAGAACAAGGGAAAATAAACTAAGTGTGTAATTTTCTATAAGTGGTGCTACACTTTCTTCTTCTACAATGCATCTGCTGCGTTGCTTAGGGAAAATATGATTGAAGAAATTTTCCTCAAATCTTCAAACTTGTGTAGTAAATTTTAATACGATTTTTATGAGTTAGTCTTTATTTATTTTTCTCAGAGTTATTCTATTTTTTTTATAAATTTAAAACAAGAAGTTTTTTTATGTATAAATCAAATTCAAAGCAATAAAAATAAAAAAATAATGATTGTAAAGTGTTTATAAGCAGTCAAGTCTCTGACAGAGTTCTTAGATTACAAAAAGAAAATCGTTGTTTTCTTAAACATGATTTTCCAAAGTTTTCTCCAGCATAAGCTGCAATGGTTAACTTCATATGTATATGTTTGCCAAAAGATCTATTGTAGCATTCTCTCCACAGCTAAAGACACTAAGCACGACAAAAAGACATTAAACACGACAACGAAATAAAAAAACAAAAAAAATATAAAGAGGGCAACTGAAGCGAAACTCAAATGTAGAAACATTGAATATCCTTATCAGCACTTCCGTTTCGTGACCAATGTCTGCTATTCTAGACTAATACTCTTTTACTCAATCTCCTACTCATTTATTTGCTCCTTAATTCATTCCAAGTAAGCATGTCAGTCAGTGTTCGTCGACGTTATTGTTCTCGTCTCCGGCATAAAATTAGAAATCAACTTTAGTCAGAGAGAAGAGAAGCCAACTGACACCCTACAAAATCTTACAATCTTATTCTCCAACTCCTTTCTGTGGCAGTGTCATTGCGTTTTTGGTGGTCAGACACGCGTTGTCGTTGAATATTTGCACTGTGGACTAAAACTGTAAATTTAAAGAAAATAATTCTTGCTTTATCTGATATTGAAGTACATATAACTTAACATTCAAAATAACACAGCCATAGTCCAAGATACCATTCCTTTATACATGTTTGTGAAATATTTACTTTAAGTAACTCCAGAGAAAATCAACGAAAGATATTAAATCACACGATTCCGCTGTCCAAATTGCTGGTCCATTACCAGAAATGCCTCGTTTACCCAGTGTTCCCTTAAGTAAGTCGTTGGTTAGACATGCTGCTCGCCGTCTTATCGAACCAAGCGCAGTTCTGGCGCAGTTCTGGCGTTAGTTTATTTATGACCAAATAGCAGAGGTTTCAGACAGGGCGATGCGTAGTCGTCTCCTGATAGAATACATACTGCAACAATGCTCAGACCAAGACCTGACGGGAAATATTTTCTACAAAGGACATAGACATAATCAGCAAAAAAGAACATGCAGTCACCAGGGCTTTCTCATGCATTCCAAGTAAGTCTCGAGAACAAGAACAAGACTTCGTATCCGTCCGCAGACAATCAACACTATATGGACAGTCTGTGAGGATAGAGAATTTCAACTTCTTGGTTGTGAAAACTTTATCTACTTGGGCACAGATGTAAACAGCGTCAACAACACCAGTCAGTAAATTAAACGAAGAATCACTTTTGCTAACCTTTGATATTTTGGTCTTGATAAGCAAATGCGAAATAGAGTTCTGTCCAGAGAGAAACAAAAATTAAACTCGCTGATAAGTCGCTGATAATGCTGGTCCTAATGTATGCCTTAGTAGCATGGATAATTTTAGAATCGTATAAGTCAGCGTAGGGAGAATCTTTGGAATCTTCGTACGAAAGATAAGCTGTACGAGCTATATAATGTATAATGTCATCGACATAATCAGGAACATCAAATACAAAAGGCTGTCCTGGGCTGGTCACGAATGAATACAGAGGCTCCGACAAGAAAAGTTTATGCGCAAGACGTGAACCAAATTGAAAGGGCAGACAGAGAGGACGTCTGCCGCTGCGTTGAGAGGTCTATAATTTGGAAGACATCCGAAAAATTGGTAATCCAAATTGATATCGACGAGCACTAGACTACAATCACTGGTATGAAACCCCAATAAATCTCATTAAAAAAAAAATCTTTTTATCGCCCACATCAAGTAGTACGGTTTTTAAACCCATTAAACCCAAACCTGGTATACAAACTTTCTAAAAAAAACTAAATATTTTCTAAAACATATTTTTTTTTTTTTCACCATTGTACATTGCTATATTTTCAATTATAAAAGAACAACCTCCTTACTAGTTACAATAAATGAGTTTATATGAAAGAAGGGTTCCTCCAGGTGGGTTTACTTATACATACATATTCGTATAACTTGTCGGATCGTTGATTTCGTTACGTTATCCTTCATTATTCATAAATATGCAAATTAACTTGTGGTGGTCGAGTTGAGTAATAAATTTTAGATTCAAGCACAAGTGGACACGAAGAAACAACCATAATAAGCAACCAGCCAAGTAGGCAGGCAGGCAGGCCGGTAAGCAGGCAGGTGAATGCCAAATGAATGCATAAAATAGTTAGATCTAATTCTGTGTGCTGATTTTTCGTGCGCTGCTCATTTTGGGCTAAGACGACCAACGGTGGCAATTAGATTTTTTTGGGCTAAACAAAGGCCAACTTATTTAGCAACAAAATTTATTCAGTTTTTCTTAAGTAGATTTAAATAAGTAGAATGCTGTCATAGTTTATAAAAAAGAAGAAATACATTTCAATTTTCAGCAGAAATCAACAACAAAAATGTTCAAATCGTTCTCCTTTATAGTATATGCCACATTACTCCCGAAACAAATTGCATGAAGATTGAATAAGCAGACACATATGCTCGCTCTTGTATGTGAGCTCGTTAAATGCTTATAAGCAGTATGTGCGAGGGGCGAGTGAACGACTGCTGCGGTGGGCGGTGCTGCACAATTCAATTGTGTGCATAATCTGTGAAAACCACACACATGAACAGAAGCAGCAAGCAAGGATATGTTGACTAGAACACAGCACAATTGTTACACAGAAGGATAAAATTTGTGCCTGGGAAATTCGTTTGCTTGTTCGTTCACTGGTTGGCTCAGTCCGTTTATGCTTCGTTTGATTGTCTGGACAGAACGTTTTTATTTAAAATGCTATAAATCATAAATTTTCTCTTACACACATACACACACACACACACACATAGATTTGTATATCTATAAGTGTATATAATGCGCGCCATCGGCAGGATAACACGAATTATATATGACTTTATGGGTAGCAAGCAAGCTGCCGAAGAATAAGTATGTATCTGTAACTTGCCTTGTCTGACTTTTGCTGCCTATCCAATTGCAATTTCTTTATTCTTATTTTTCCCAATAAGCAAACGAGCGTACAAATTGAGTTATAATTTGTTCTTGAAATGTGCTCCAATGCTCTGCCTGCTATTCTATTCTGATGCTTCCGTTCTGCTACTCTTTACGGAAGTTGGGTTATTTTGAATGGTTTTCTATGGCATTCTGCTGATAAGAAATTTGTATATTATTTTTATGCCGGAAATTTGTGTGTGTATGTCTGAGGAAGTCAATTTCAAGCATATTATAGGAAGCTGAACTTGGGCACATGTCGCATTGCTAAGTGGGTTGAATTGATTTGAATCAATATTAGTGTTTCAATTTATTAATTACAATTTCGAGCGAAGTTTTGTTTATTCTATAAATTCCCAAAGATTTAATAAAAAAAAGCAAGGAAAAACGTTAACTTTGGTCGAACCGAGTCTTAAATACCCGTCACACGTTTATTAGACTAAATGTGCTTAAATAATCCTTCAGTTTGTAGGGATGCTATAAGAATTGCTTTAACAGACCTATTTGATATAGGTTGCACATAAGTATTTTGAAGACATTTGTAATAAATCGCTTCATAAATAAACATTTTTTCTTATAAATACTCAAAAGCTCGAGGCAAATTAGTATATGGGTTATATGTTATAGTGATCCCACCTGAACCATGGGTCATTTTCTTAACATGGGTTGATATTAGAAATATTTTTACCGTAATTGACACAAATCGTTTCATAAATAAATATTTTTTCTTATAAAATTGGCGGTAGATATATATGGAGGATACATGTTATACATATAAGTCCCATCTCAAAAGATCTTTAAATATGGGTTGCTATTAGAAGTGTTTTTACCATATTTGACACAAATCGATTCATAAATGAACCATTTTTGATTAAAAAAAACTCAAAAATGTGTATTTGAGGGCTATGCCTAAAAATGGTTGTGGCACTTTGGTTTTAACCCTTTAACTGCTTAGGAATGAGAAAAGCTTAAGTTTTGAATTTTTAAGTACAGTCAGACAGACGGACATGGCTAGATCGATTCATTTCGTCGAGCTGATCAAGAATATACATATATAGTATACTTTTTGGGGTCTACGACGTCTTCTTCAATACAATACACTATGTGTAACGGATATAAAAAGGTAGAATTAAAAAGCAGAGCAGGCTATCTTTATTCGTTATAAACGGATATGAAAATGATGAAGAATGTTGACAAAATTGTATTATATTGCTATATTTTAAAACTAGAACGATGAACCGAAAAGTACCTCAATGTCCATCCCGACTTTGTTTGTTATGGAACATCTCGAATATAAATTTATTTCGATTGCGGTAAAACATCGTGAAACATCGCAGAACATCTACAGTTTTAGCAATTTCAAGATGGTCGAACATCATTCCATGAATTCTGGGCAAGTTTAACGTTTGGAGTCACTTCTACTGGTTCGATGAAATTCCCTTAAACCACAGCGTAGTGCTTCCATAATATTTATGAAGGCTTTCCTTGGCAAAAACAATGAATAATAAGCAAACTAAATGACATAATAGCTCAACACTTTTACAGTGATATAACAAACGCCAGTTGAAAGAAGCAAAGATGCATTTACCCATCCTTTAAAAAAAAAAAAAAAAAAATTATTATTTCAATTTGTATTCATATTAAAATTATTATGAAATATTTTCTACTTTTTCGTTGGCCAATCATTTCGTATCTCATTTTTTAATTGATTTATTCAAAATGATTTAATAACTCATAATTCAACTTTCAATTTTTCAAGGTAGACTTTTCAGTTTTCAACAACCAGCATGAATATTTTTACAATTTGAAATAATAAAGCGTCATAATTCGCAACAACACCTTGCCTTAAAGTAAAAGAAAATCAATTTTAAAACGTGCATATGTCATCTGCAAAAATGTTACACGCATATTTACATGTAAACAAGGTGATGATGACGATGATGATGCGAAAAAATTCGAATACAAGTCAACGGAAACAGCCGCCACGCAGTAGCGGCAGTGGCAAGATATGGCACAGCGCAGCATACTTACAGATACATTTTGCGCAGATTTGATTCAAATTTGTCTTTAACTTACCACGCGATACATTGGCATGTGCCGCATCGCGCGACGACAGTAATTGTTTTCTACTACACACAGGGTAAACTTTATATTTGATATCTTTTTGCTTAGAGCAAAAAATATTTCCGCACAAATGCCGCTGTTAAACATCTGTCGGAAGTTGTCGCTGCAACAATCTGAGTGCGTGAACGCCCATTACCACTTCAATTGAAATTGAAATTGTAGGCGAAAAATCACATACAGAAATATTTTGAAGTTTGTTCTTTATTTTTTTGGTTACCCCTGTACGAAAATTGCAAAAAGAATGTACTTTGTCGTATGTCATAAAGACAAATAGACAGACAACTGAGTGAGTATCTGTGATAATCCAAAAGTGTCTGCTGCAAGTACTTTTTCATTGCAAGCTGCTACACAGCGTACGCGACAAAGGTGATGACAACAGAAGTTACGGAAATTATTCATAATTTTAAATTTTTTTTTTTCAATGTCGCCCTTTGACATTTGCATCGTGCCATTGAGATACTTTTTTTTGCTTTTGGCTTATAAAGATATTATCTGTAAATGTAATCATAAGGGTTGTGCATAAAGTCTTTAATTTAGTTACGTAGGCATATGTTTTTCTGACATTTCCGGTAAACGTTGAGGTTCTGATGGCACGAGTAAAGTCAGTTACAGAGCTGATTCGCTTGTTTGAATTTTTTTTTTTTTTTAAGGCTTACATATAAAATTGTAGCTATATTATGTCAAACTTCATCAAACAACATCTTCTTAGATTAACTTGCAATATTTAACAAATTTAATCTATAATTCAGCACCCATCAGCAGTGAACACTTTAGTGATAAAAACGTGATAATTGCTTTTGCACCATCATACTTTACTTTCACATCTTCTCTATTCACTTCGCTTTGATTTTCGATTTCAAAGTCGCATCTATCCGGTTTTGGAATCCTTGCAAATGACACATGCCTTTAACAACTTCAAAGGCCACCTGCAGTGTTGTTTTAATTGCATGACACTATACAAACATATTTGATGTTAAAGTGATGATATTTTTTTCCATCTTTCAGTCAGTTCAGTTAGTAGAAGACCGCCCGCTGCAAACAAAACCAAGTAATTATTTATTTGTAAAAAGGTGCCTTCGAAAAATTAATTACACAGACAGTAGCATTTGTTAAAGAAGCCAAAAAAAAAAAATAAAATGTGTAATATCACAAAGTTTTGAAATGAAATGTCAAGTGTCACAATGACAGTTGGCACAACAACAACAACAACAAAAAAAAAAGCCCAAGTGAAACTGTGATAAATTATTTATCATAAGCGCCATATGACGACGGACAATGGCGCTCCGTTCCATTAACGCACAAATAAAATAATTTTCAATCAGTTTTTTTTTTTTTTGGGAAACATTTTAAAGTCCTGAATATGCCACGTGTCGATGCCATCAGCAACATCTTTCTAGCATCCGTTTCGTTTAGTCGTCCGTGTGACCACATCCCATCACATCACGCCTTGCCTTAAGCGACCTAAACACCCCGCAGCAGTATTTTTATTTTATTCAATTGAAAAAAATAAAAATTCGCACTTTACGCTTGGCTGTTGTCCATTCTTCCAGAACGCCGCAAGTAAAAGAGTGGTTCTAATGGCTGCACAGATACACTTGTTTTCTTTTTTCGTAAGACACGCGACAGCCTGAATGTAAATGTATCTGATATGATTAGGTAGAGTCGATGTACAATGGATTTGTGCAAAAAATCATTAATCTATTGTCAGGTTCGCGTGGCTTAGATTTTATTTGTTTGCCAAAAAAAAGAGCGTTACTAATGTGGTTAGAGTGCATTTCAAGTTTAGTTATTTAGCTAACAGATTGATTTCAAATTTATTTTATCAACGTTTTTTGCTGTCAGTAAAAGGTTTGACACGTTTTGGAAAAAAAATATACAATACAATATTCCTTTAGCGACAATAAACAGTAATGAAATTTAATAGTTACGATTTTGAACAATCTGAAGAAAATTGACTTGTTAGATATTGTAAAAGTGCAAAGAGTAAATCTAATGGAAGGCCCTATCACGTATTATAATATTTTTATACAAATTTTGACTTATTTCCTGAAGCTATTTCCATGTATTTTTGGCGTATAGAGTAGGGAAAGACATTTCAATCAATGTTAAACTATCTATTATCGAAATATCTGTTAATAAAGAAAAAAACACAAAAGCGGACTTTTATGCTCGTCACAAATAGTGTAAAATGTATATATTTAGTTTGTCAAAAATTTTGTAACGCATCAGCTCGATTAGACGAATCGATCTAGCCTTGTCCGTCTGTCGTAGTTACACGTTTCATTTGCTCAGTTTCGTTTTTAAAATAAATAAAGATAAAATTCAAAACTAAAACTCTTATTTCATATTTTTAGGCCGTAGAAAAATCCAAAGTCAAAGAATTTTGGCCGATTTTTCTATGTCGTGCGTCTGTACAATTAATTTGCTCGATTAACTTTTGAAGCTTACTCTTTCGGCAATGTTATTTTACTGAACCCCAAAGAAAATCTTATACATGACCCTCCAGTTCAGAGCAAAATCAAGGCAAGCATAAAAAAGCTTTAAATAAAAACAAGAAAAAACGCTGAAGTCGAATACGCTCGACTGCAAGATACCCTGTACCCAAACTTTATGTTCCTTAAATTAAGTCCTACCTTACTTCCTTACCTCATTATATTGAATTTTTATACAAAAATTTGAAAATGGGTTTAATTTGTATGGGGGCTTTAACTAAAATATTTTGATCCTACCTATATTAGAATATTTTATTGGGACTATCATAGATATATTTTTTTTTAAATTTAGATTTCTACAATAAGAAATAAATCCCTGCAAAACGCCAAAATTTTGGGATAGATTTGTATGGGGGTACCCCTTAAACTGCACGCTTGACGGATTAGGGGGATTCTAAGTCTCATATCTAGTAGCCCTATCTCTTAAAGCCATCGATATAATACGGCAGATAGCATGACGGACGGACGGGCGGACAGACAGAGAGATTGACATAGCTAGTTCGTCTCCCCTGGTCAAGAATATATATACTTTATGGAGTCTATGTATCCTTCTTCTCTCTGTTCAATACATTTGCACAAACTTAATATACCCTTTTGCCCTTTGGTATACAGGGTACAAGTATATTATAAAATATATTTAAACGAACAAGTTTCTAATTCGTATCTTTTTAACTTTAAATTAAATATTCACATAATATTATTTGTTATATAAATTAAAAATACCCAACGAGAGCGGGAAATTCCAGTTAAGAAATTTCTCATTCGCGTTAAAGTAGGTATTTTGAGTTCTTATTGTGAGCAAGAGTGACATCACTCAAACCAGCGTGCATAATGCTTAATCTTATTTCTTTAATTCATGGGCTATACCAGCACAAACCGAGCATCTTATCTAAAATACTTTGCAGCTTAGTTATAAATTACATACAAATATATTCTTTTTAAAATAAAATTTTAATTCAATAACATTTCATTTATGTTTCTTTCAGGTTCATTATAATATTGAGTATTTTTAAAGGTACGTTACTGTTTTTTTTTTTTTTTAATACTAATTTATACTCATGGTAAATTTTGTAACAATTTTAAAGTTCAATGCTGCAACAAAAGATACATTTTTTGATTATTCTATAAAATAAATACATAATTACAAAAAGATTTCCAAATGTATCTCATGTCAACACATACAAAAAATAAATTTACGTTTTCAATAAAACATAAATTATCACAACAATACAAAAAATACTTAAACTTAATTTAAATATTTACAAAACGAGAATAACAAATTTATAAAACGTCAATTAAACAGGCTGACCAGACCAGAACTCCTCATCACCCCACCGCATCTCTACCGATTTTTCTTAGCAAAAATGCATTCCATTGAACTGCTCTCGATTATTTTTAATCATGTTGTTGTATTTCCACTTGTCAGCATTTGAAGCCTGACTGCTCCAAGCATTGCAATTGCCATTTGACGATGACGTTGACGATTTGTTGCTGCTACTGTTGCAATAAGACTTGTTACTGTTTTGTTGTTGCTGTTGTTGTTTGCTGCTGCTACTACTGTTGTTGTTGTCCTTGGACGTAGCGCATTTATCGGTGCGTTCAGTATAGACCATTTTGTTTATGATTTTTTGGTTTTTGTTTAAAATTGCGAATATAAAATCTTTTTGTTGCCAATAATAAATTTCAATCAAAATTTTTTTTTTTTTTTTTTTTTTTTTTAAGCTCAAGTTGGTTTTTTACGTTTTATTCCAAGTTCACGGCACGTGCTGTATATGTGTAAGTACTTTTAATTCCAAATTATTTGCGGCGTTACCAGTACGTGAGCCTTTGTTTGATGCTAAGCTGCCCAATCTATATAAAAATTTATTTTTTAAAAATATTTTTTTTTAAATAAAAAAAAATTTACCTTAATTTTTAAATAATTTCTGGTTAGTATCCGTTTTTCTAAGCATTGACACAAAACTTTGCTTAACACATTTGAAATAATAAAAAAGAAAATTTTGTTGTTTTTTTTAAATTAAGAACTTTCACTAAAATTTTTTTATTTCAAGAATTTTATTTAATGAAATTTTTGCCAATTATTTTCGAGTGAACTTTCTAAGCGGAATGTAGCGCACTTACTGAGCAACTAGCCAAGATTACAACTGACTTAAATACTACAGCTGCTGCTCTGAGTGCATTAAACGTTCACTGCTATTGGCGCTGCTGCTGCGTCATTCTAAACATTCAAAACGCAGATACAAATGTTAAACAACAGACACGGCGTATGAGCAATAAAGAAAGCAAATAAACGCTTGTCTGTCTCTCAGTCTCACTGTCTGTCTGTCTGTCTGTCTACCCGTCCGTTTATTCGCATGCCAGACAGCTGTTAATACTGCGTCAGTTGGCAACCTCTATACACTCTGTATGCAAATTTTACTGGTTTGATATATTCATACATGACTATAAGATACATACATATACTTCCAAATAACATGCTTTGACTCACGTATCTACAGACGCGGCGCTTTATAGACAATATTTGCAGATGAACGACCCAAACAAAATTTGTTATTTTTTTTTTTTTTTTTTTTTTTTTTCAAACCGGCCGGCACTTAATTACTCATATCAAAACATTTCGAAACCCTATAGATTATTTTGGAACCACAAACCGGTTGAACAGGTTCTACACTTTTTTAAGCCAGGTTTATGCAAATCAGTTGTTTGTTTAACGAAGTTAATGAATATATTACAAATATTTTTTTATATTGCCTGGTGTATATTCATGTTAATGATGATGATGATGAAAATTGTGGCTTGAATTGCATCAGCCAATTTAGTCACAATTATTGTTTTCGATTTTTTTTTTTTTATTATTTTTTTTTTTATCATTATTTATCGTTATATATGCATATACTATATATTTCTATCTGATGTTATATGATTTTGTTCTATAAAATATTTTAAAATAGTAATTTTCCATAAATTTAAAAACAAATGCTTTAATGCATCCCTGAAAATTGACCTAGTAAAATTTAAATATGTACTTACAGCTGCGGATATATGCGGAAATATATTAAAATGTAATAGCTTAGCATATATGTAAATTATTAATTTTGCAGATGTTTAGCTCACCTGATGCATAGTTTTACCTTGAAACAAGTTACAAACCGATTTTATATTGCAAAGGTTTTATAAATTATTAACAATGTAAATCGAGACAAGTAAGTAGTTCTGTCTTGTTGAGTAGCAGGGAAAATTTTCTATAAACTTGTTTTGGTTCTTGTAATCATCCGATGTATCTATTTGTCTAGTCATTATTCTTGGTGTTAGATGCAATAAAAAATTCTGTTTAGTTTAAGTAGGCACTATGCAAACTTTAAATTAGTAAATCAATTCTGAAAAAATACTTCAGCTATAATTTTTGTGAAGAATGCAATGCCCTAGCTTTATAACTTTTGAGCTACGGTCGTTCTCCTCGAACCTACAAAATGGTCCTTTAACCTTTTTTTTAAATCTTGCTCGCTCAAATCATGAGACAGAAATTAGCTACCTTCCACAAAAATGAAAGCAGACAGTAGTTTCACATTTTGATACCAGAAAGAACTTGATATCTCTTCTTGTTTTTGAGTTATACTTTATTACATGAGTCAACAAATTTAGCCATTTTTCATACAAATTGTATGATTTTGAAGGATTATAGTTATTTAAAAACTGAAAAGTATTTTATAAGAATATGTATGCATATTATGGTGTCATATTAAAGGTAATAAAATAACCTTTCAGAAAAGTATGTATTTGTTAGGGTTGTCATCATAAATATAAGTAGTAAATTTAGTTTATTATGGGTGTACTTATTATTTTGTCCAAACATTTTTGGTTGAGTTTAACGTTTTTACTGAGTTCAAATTTTTTCTTTTTTTTATCGACCTTTTCGGTGCTTTAAGGTGTTATCTATTTAATACAATAAAAATAATAAACAATTTTTTTTTAACCATATTCAATAAAACTTAAAATATATCAATATAAAATGAAGTTGTGCTAGTGTACTTATTATTTTGACCATATGTGTAGATAGACGTGTTTAGCATTTGTATTAAATTTTATTTAAAAATAATAATCGAATTAAAAATGTTCTTAAAAATTTAGAAATTTGCGGTTCGATCTAAGATATAAGAAGCATTTGTACGATATTTCAAGCCATTAAATCTATAAAGAACTTTTTTTCGTATAAGAACTGGATAATATGTTGTATGTTTGTATTGGGAATGTACCCATTGATTTTAACATACAAAATACACAGGACCTAGAAAAGCTTAAGTTTAAAAAATTATTTGTTAATGATCACTTTTAAAAATATTGGAAGCAAATTAAGAGGCTTCGGTAAATGTTATTTTTTGACATTGACATTTTGAATTGTATTATATATTGTTATAAAACATAAAAGTAGCAGCAAAAAAAATTAGTAAGTACAAAAAGCAAATGGTACATTTTATACAGAATCTGAACACCCACATTCGTTCCCTCTGTACTGTAAACAAGAGATGGGCGCGGGCACATCGAGACCCACGGAATAATTATGAAAAATGCTAGAATGGGCGAGGTCGGGAAAGAACTTATAATTGGTAGGCGGGAAGGGGCATTGATCTAATCCCGACAATTAAGAAAGTAACAAGAAAAAACGTTAGCTTCGGTGGAGCCGAAGCTTTAATATCAATCACACGAATTTTGAAAATAGTTTATGTGTAATCATCAATGGCTTAGATAGAACTTTGAGATGGGATAGATGGGGGTCAATTTTTTAAGTTTGAAATAAATTGAAATTGTACGCAAAAGTTAGATTAAGCAAAAATTACTTTCAAATAACTAAAATTTTGCATGGAGGTACTTTTCAATACGGAGATCAGCGTAGTTTTCTTATCTCAATTTTTGATTAAGTCGACTTATGTATATATAAATGGACAAATATATAAGAAGTGTCTTTACTCAATATTTAGGGAATACATGCGTAATTAATACCTAATTTTCATACAAAAACTCGAAAATGGGCAATACAGTTGTGTGGGAGCTATGCCTAAAACGGGCGTGGCACCTTTATTTTAACACTTTAATTACATAGGGCTGAGAAAAGTTCTGAATTTCAGGTCAATAACTTTAAAACTAAGCGAATGAATCGCATAACTACAGTCAGACAGACAGATATGGCTAGATCGACTCGTTTCATCGAGCTGATCAAGAATAAATATACTTTATGGTGTCTCCGATGCCTCCTTTAATGCTTTATAAACTTTCAGAAAAACTAATACACCCCTTCACACTTTGTGTGACGGGTATTAAAACTAATATAAACTGTTGGTTTAAAAAGAGAAAAAAGAGTCCAAAACTTGTACTTGAACTATATTGGGAAATTTTCTTTAGATAATAAGGGTAATCCATATTCAAAAATTTCGCTACGTTTGTTGGGGACTAACCCCTCAAATGGGAATAGGAAAAAATGATATGCGTGACTCTAGATTGGATGGTTCTACAGTAATTTAGTTTTAAGTTTGGTGACTTTATGTCAAACAGACGGATGGATGTTACCGATGGTGATTAAGAGTCTGTCCTGTCTCCTCCTGCCTGAACAAAAACTAGTAACACAAATCGGTTTAAAACATCTCTTTTTCTAACGTTTTACTTTCTAAGTGCGCAAAAAAATTTTTATACCTTCTGCTATGATTTGCTATAGATCATTGACTTTTTTGTATGCATATAAGATGTACCAGAAACACAAAATGCACATATAGTGCAGGGTATAAAAATCTAATTGCATAACCAGAAAAACAAAACAAAAATTCCGCAATGTTTTTTTTTTGTTTTGCTATTTTTTATATTTAATGTCAAAATGCGCCAGACATTTCTTCGATAATTAAAAAACAAAGACACGAAGAATCTATGAAACCAGAAAAACATGCTTTCTCCAGACTAATTAGATTTAAAATTGCGGTGCATTTATGCATTTGTTTAAAAACTCAAGTGTCCTTGACTCTTTAAATCTGGACTTTAACTTAAAGACTTAAAGTTCAAATTAAATGAGTACATTCGTTTAGATAAATTCGGATGACGCACTGTAAGGGGAAGTACTTTAAAATTTATGTGTTTGTTTGTTGACAATTTGTTTGGTTTCGCGAATTTTTCGAATGTTTGTTTTCGAAATGATTTGTTTTAATTGAATTTGTAGTATTTTTTTTTTAGATATTCTTGTTTTATTAATACGCGCGCACGCACGCATTTCATTTGCATAGCATTTTCGTCTAACGAATTTTTCCAATAGACAAGATATAACCACGAAATTATCAAAAACGGTGATTTCTGTTTTCATAATTGAGTTCACGTTATAGTTTCATTTCATTTCATTTGCGTCGATTGCTGTCGCAGACATTTTATGAAACAAGTTTTTTGATTTTAAATTAAAAAAAAAACAAAAAAATTTTTTTTTGCACGCTGTAGCCGCATGATTTGCTTTTGGATGAGTATATAAACCACATAGAGCAACGTGTCCAATAACATTCTCAAACGAGACTTCAAAGCAAACGGAAAGTTTTTCGTATTCAACAAAATATACAACCTTTTTTTAAATTCAAACTTTTAACATAACAAATGTGTCAATGAAGACACCAGATACCAAAGCGAAGTTACTCAATAATTTAAGGTAAACACACAAATAAAAAACAATTTGGAAATATTTTTTTAACGTTTTTGTTTTCTCTTTTTAGTCTTTCTAAACATCTCTCCTCAAAAAAGGGATCCCGCACTAGTAATTGCGGTAATCGTCTGGAATTCTCAGTACTTACACTACTACAAAACGTGCCCTGATTCTTCAGTTTAACTTAAAAGTTAACAATTTTGAACGCATTTTAAATTTTATAAACGCATCAACTTGAAAAACTTAATCAATTAAAAGCTTCAACATGGTCCATCAGAATCGTAGCTCCTCAAAAGCCATTCCCGCTAAACATGTCAGCCCCATGCGTAATACGCAAATGGATAAATATGCAATTTCTGCCAGTCCCGCCGATAGTTTCCTGCGCAGCGCACCATTGTCTTCTCAGCTTGGTAGTCGCATGGCTTCACTTAGTGTTAGCAGCGCTACGGCTAAGAACAATCGGAACGATGCCTATTACTATAATAATATGGTAAACAATAAACGTGAGCAGTTCAATGCTATGCATTTCTGCTAAACTGTTTCTCTCACAACACCCCACACATCATTTTTCAAAAAATAAATTGTTTAAATGTATTAATGTCATTTGCTGTGTGCAATAAATAAATTAAATATTATATATCAAAAAAAAAAAAATTAATACACGCACATGTTGTATCATTTTGTCAAACGCGTGCGTATGCCTACTCACATTTTTTGTTCATTGTGCGAATATATTAATCCCCTGCAGCAACATAAATCGTTGTCACGTGTCGCGCGAAAATCCTCATTTTTTGTACGTTGTGCAAAAATTATTTGCCAGCCAAAATTTTTAGCTTCCGTATTCCGGCGTACATTCGTATTGCGGTTTTTTCCGTATTTATTGCATTTGGCTACAAATTAGATTAGAAGCATACGGCTTGCTGCCACAACCACGCAGACATTTTTCATTGTTAGCCTCTTTGCATGCCGAAACTTGATGTCATACTTTGTCATAAATACCAATAAACAAATTTTTTTAACGTATTTAAGCTCCAGAATTCTTGTTCTAAACGCTTGCACCGGGGAATTATTTTAAATCTATTAAGTTAATTTTTTTTCTGCCGGTTTGCATTGAACAATTGTCTGCCGTTGGTATATGCGTCTTATTAATTCAAGTATTTTTTTAAAGAAATGTTTAAACATAAATATGGAATTTTTAAAACCGGTTACAAGTTGGGTTTTTTTTTTTTTTTACTTGGTCAAAGTCTAATATTTTAATAGATTTGGAGAATATTTAGTTAATTAATTTATATAAGCTTCAAATTATCCACATTATTATTCGTATTAAAAATTACCTCGTATCGTTTATCTATATACAATATATAAAATAAGAAAAAAATGTCTCTATGTCCGCTATGGACTTTAAAAGTATCCAACTGATGAGCTGGTTTCATCTGAAAGGCAACAATGAAAATATATTTATAGACCAATTAAACAACGTATCTTGGGCTCAATCGGTTCAATTACAAAGTCGATATTTCGACTTTTTCCATAGAACATTTTTTTGTAGGTTTTTATAGTAGCCCTAACATATTGTGGTCTATGCAATAAAAAACAGGTATATTTTAGTGTCTTTGTCTATCAAAAAAAAATAAAAGTACAAAAATACCACCGAAAAGAGCTGTAATTGCACAAGGACAGCAGATGCGAAACGGAAAAGGGCCAAAAAACGCCGAAACGCCTAGCCGGGACAAAGTAAAATGTAAGGTTTTATGAGACTAATATGTTTTGTTGATGAGATGCGATCCTTTTCATATGGTCAAAGACATAGTTTTTACCATATCATTTTACCATATAATTTTAGAGACAACTTGCTCAAGAAAGCTCTTCAGTTCTCCCATAGAATCTTACTGATCAAATTACTATTTCAATGACTGATTTTTATTTAATACAAAGACTTTTCAGTAGAAATTTGAAATTCAAATGAAATATAAACTCATTGGAAACTAAGTCAAACATTGTAATTTCTGCATAAATTGTTAACTTAGCTGTAAATAGGAATGTAAAATATATATACATGCTATAAAAACTTAAAGAATATATCTAGTAAGCAACACAACCGGAAAACCACAAATCTTTAGGAAACGAACGTAGACATACGTATAAAAAAATATTACATAGAAATGGCATTAAACAAAGCTATTGGCAGTTTATTGATCTAAAAATATTTCTTGATGTTGTAAAAATTCAAGGAAATCTTCTAAGAGTTACAACCAATCACTTTGCTTTATTAAATCAGAAAAAATAAATATCCGTTACACGTAACTTCCAATAGCATTCGTTCGATCATCAGTGGCGTAAGTAATACTTTTCGAAGATTGTGGATAGGGGTCAATGAAACGTCACAACCCATACTTAGACACTATGTTGGGGCTAAGAAGAAAGCATAAAATTTAAAACTTAAAACTCGAAAATAAAAATTTTATTGCAAAATCCAACAAGGAATGTCAGGCGGATATATGCTAGAGTGGCCCGATTATAATTTAATCTGTGGTCCATCCATGGGTTGACATTGTTTTTATCCATTTTAGAGGGAATAATTTCATAACTTATTAACGTTTTCACCCAAAAACCGATAGAAGGTAGCAAATAAACACTTGACGGCTTAGGCATACGGACGGACAGATGGACAGACAGACGGACGCACGGACATAGCTACTTCGACTCCCCTTCCAGTGCTGATCAAGGATATATACTTTATAGGGTCTATCTAGTCTCTTTCTGTCTGTTACATACATGCGCACAAACTTAAACCAGTAAAAATCTCTAATATTGAAAGTAGTAGTAACTGTCAACAGAGAGAAACTCAAAGTCATAAAGTTCGTGACAAACTTATATAAAATATCTGATAATCTGATTTTTTTTTTTTTTAATTCCCAATTTTGTAGCCCTTACTAAAAGTTAATATGATCATATGGTAGCATCATCTTAATCTTTTCCAGCTGCTGTTTGTTTTCATTTCATGCAAATTTTTTTATATTAGCAAATAATAAAAAAAAAAATAAAATAAAATAAATAAAATATTTAAAACAAGTATGCAAATGTATTTCGGAACAAATGTACTCAACTGGTTTCCCTCTCACAATAATATTAAATTAATAATTTAAATAAGATTAAAGCAATATTTAATTAATATAAAATTAAATCAAATAAAATCTTAACTAATTCTCTTTTAAGCTTTTTCTCTTTAAAATTAATTTTTTTTTTTAAATAATAAAAAAATTACCTTAAACTTTTTTGCTAAAATTGTCAATTTCACAAATTTTAAAATATCATCTTAAATAAAAAAAAACGCTTATGAAACTTCTTATAACTCCATTCGCCCTTCAATATATATTCACACAACTTCACTCAAGCATGCTCTGACCGCACGCATCGCATACACACGTTCTCCACTTCAGTGCAATTATGAATCTAATAACTAAAATCGTGATGCTTCAATTACAAAACCCAAAAAACCATTTACGCCAACGAAGGCCATTAAAAAGACAATATGTTACATCAAAAGTGCACAAATCATCTCCAGTAGCGTTTGGATTTTTTGAGTGCAAAAACATTTTTATTATTCCACTAAATTAAATACGAAATATCCTTAAACAGTGCAACGATGGAGTGGATGGATGTTGGGGTGGGAGGCAGTAAAAGTTGTGTTGTAATAGATTGTTAACGGCTACGAAGCAAGTCAGGCGTCGTCAGTCATTAAATTATCACACATTTAACTTCAAAAACAATTCAATGCCTGTGATTCTCAGACCTCACCTCCACTCCACTCCACTCCGTCATACCCTTCATACAAATAGCAAAGAGGGTTGATTGCTCGCTTGCCGCATTACAAGCTAAAAACATGGTTATTACATCAGTAGCATACGTTGGGAGAAGAGAAAGAGTGTTTAGCGGCCGGCGGCTAGCTTCGGAAGCAACATATGTGGGCGTTACAAAATTTTAGTATAAGGCAACACAAAACACACTGAATGAGAACATCACTTGGGCATAAGATGCTATCGCCTTTAAACGTTGATGATGATTTGGATGTGATGGTGTTGTAAGCATATTGGCAGAGTGGCGTCGTTCTGATGATTATGACAGCATGACGAGAACGATGAGAATGAAGTAAATCACTCGTTTGTATGTTCATGTCTGCATCTAGAGAATCTCGGGTTATGTCGTCGTCTAATTTAGTTTTTGTTTCAATGTAATTTACACACACAGAAAACAATAACAGAACAACAAAAATAACATCAAAGTACATATCCTGCAAGGGGATAGGGGTGTGTAGTTGTTTAGACAATACACTGAGCGAAAAGAAAGGAAACATTTAAGTTGAAACTAGTTTTACTGACAGTAAAGCTACCCAATGGATACTCACACTTCTTAAGTAAACTTTGGTTATTTGACTGGGCTAGGAAAAGAAATAGACTTGTATTTTTTTATATCGGCAAAGGTCCAAATTTTACGGTTGAAATCACCCATTAAAACTTTTTATATTTGCTTGAAATTTATTACTCGGCTGTTTTCGGGGTCACTGAATCCAAATTTCATGACATGAATATGGCATGAAATTTGGATTCCTATAAATATGCTACCGACATAACATTTAGACCCCATACAAACTTACCTCCCATTTTTTATTTTTTCAAGAAAGTGATTAAAGTTTCGTGTGGCGGGTATTTGAGCTACGGTGCTACCGAATTTTAACATTTTTGCTTGTTTTTCTTAGCTCAGTCAAATAACCATAGTTTCCTTAAGAAGTGTGAGTATTACTTGGGTAGCTTTACTTGTAACATATTTTTTTTTTTTTTTTTGACAACAAAACTTTTCTTTAAGTGTACAATTTGGCATAACACATATACGTAGGGTGGTTTTCTACGGCGGTATGACTTGCAACTTGACTGAAGTCAAGTAACGATAAATCATAAACGAAACATCAATTCCAGCAGTAGCAACAACACTTGACCCATCGAACTCATAATAGTAACTACAGGCGGTCTACTGCTCTGACGCACAATCAACGTAAAGAAGACCTTACACTGTAGTGGTGGTGTTCGGAAATAGTCCGGATATTTAAGGATATATGCGGTGGACAGCGTGTGGCAGAGTGCAGTTTTATAAAAATATTACATCAGCAGCATCATCATAGTCATTGGGCATCATTGTGTCGAGACCATCGTTAAAGTTTGAAGGATATACGCTCAATTGGAAAACAATTTTATTGGCATAATCCAAACGAGAAGAGGGGAAGATTGGGCGGAAATCTATATGGCGTGTGAAATTTTATTAAAAGTGTTTAAGAAAATTGTGATGACACGCAAACTAAATAAAAATCTTTGCTTAAATAAAGTTAAAGCAGCTTTTCGATATGTTCTTGTCTTCACACTAATCCTTTTGTTACAATTGTGACACGTGTCCGATTTCGACATGCAGCTTCAGACCAAATTAATTAATTGTCTACAGAAAAGATTGATAGCAGCAAATAGAACAACAAAAAAAAAAAGAAATCTTAAGTTTATTTCTTTTTTTTTTTACTGACTACCATGCTATCTTTGCTGTCTCTCAAAGTCGAAATTCCGGTGCAGACCGAAATGATTTATCGACATTTTTACAACAACAACAAAAAAATGTTTCTACGGAAATCAACGCCAAGAATTAAATTGAATGCGAAAAAAAAACGAACATGAAAACTTTTGGCCATAAACAATTTTTAGATTGTTGGAAATGTTCTTTACGTATCTACTCGACTCTATTTCTGCAAGAAAGAAAGTAAGAAAAAAAAACGCAATAAGTGTGCTGCCAAAAATAAATTGATTACTGTCACGGAAATAGCTACAAAGTACAACACCGTCGCCACCAAATCAAAACAAGAACACAACACGACGATAACTTCAATGAAAGAACATCAACTACAATTATAGGAAAACGCCAAAAAGTTTATTTGTTAATCGAACTCAATTCCCTTTCGAATAATTTTTGCACAAAATTTAAATAACATGCAAAGCAAAGTATTGAAAATTTATTTAAACTTTTTTTTGTGTGTTTTTCAAAGTCAGTTGGAGGCTGAATGGTTTTTACAAAAAATTTTTCTACGAAATGGTTAAAATTTTTTAGATCACGTGTCTATCAAAACGAAACCAAGATAATTCTATGGAAGTTATTTGGAGTATGAAAATTGTTGTATAATTATACCCGCCACACATAGTGTGAAGGGTATTATCAGTTTATCGGAAAATTTGTAACGCATTAAAGGAGGCATCAGAGACCCCATAAAGTATATATATATTATTGATCAGCTCGATGAAACGAATCGATTTAGCCATGCCCGTATGTCTGTTTGTCTGTCCGTCTGTCTACCTGTTGCAAGGTTATTCATTCGCTAAGTTTTAAAGATATTGAGCTGAAACTCGATACTTAAGCTTTTCTCAATCCTAGGGTGTTTGTATGTTAAAATGAGAATGCCATGCCCACTCTAAGGTGTAGCCCCATACAAATTTACCGCCCAATTTCGTATTTTTGTATGAAAATTGGTATTATTAATGCATGTATTCACTCCAAATTGGGTAAAAACCCTTCCAACATATTCTATAAACACACCAGCCATATTATAAAGATCGGGTCACTATAACTATTATGCCCCCATATAAACTCACCTCGTATTTTCCGATAATTTTTAAGAAAATGTTTGTTATATCCGTCTTAAGCTTAAAATTTGAGCCCATTATTGTGTCTAAATTTTGGTTGTATCGGACTATTTACTCCAAGCCATCGCTTCTCCAAATTTTACCTAAGCCATTGATGATAATAAATAAACAATTCCAAAATTCCTGTGGCGGGTATATGAGCTTCGGTTCTACCGAAGTTAACGTTTTTTCTTGTGTTTATTTAACATTATGTCCTTCCAATTGTATGGTACCAAATTAATCAAATTTGATCAAACTGGTCGTTTTCTCATATAAGAAAAACCTTCATCCTCTCTCTATATTCGATTATTTCTTGTTATCTTTACCTTTGATATATATGATCTTGTATGAAAAACTATACAAATCTATCTTTAAGTTCTTCTAGGTAATAGGTTCCAAACATTTCTAGACGCTCCTTAGAAATATTTCTTTATGTTTCGATGTCCTTTTACCATCGAAATGTCCCAGAATTAATGTCATTCCTGTGGAAAAGTACTGGCAACCCTAACAAAATAAAAATTCGACAGCTGAAAATTTAGGGTTAGTAAAAATTGGGAGCGTTGGGATGCCAACACTTTACTGTAAATGTTGTGTTTATTCTATGTCACCATATATGATCCTTCTGCGATTTAAAGCGTAATGTCGCATTTCACTTTTTTTTTTTAATTTTAAATCAGGTAGGAAATGTTTTAATAATAGAAAATTTGGAAGTCCTTTCTGTCTATGATATAATTCTTTAAGTTATTTAGGTCACAAAATTTATAAAAATCACCCTGTACTACACAATTTACTTTAATTTTATTTCGTCTAACTTTTGATTCTTCTTTGAAATGAAGAACTGGTAACGTTACAGTATTATCAACTTCTTGATACATTTTACCAACTTTTGCCATTAATATATTTATAAAATTCGATATCTTTCAATATACATAGAATATTGTACCATACCAAAGTAATTTAAGTAAGTACCTCTGGATATACGAGTATGTAGGTACATATACATATAATTCGATTGCTGAAGGCATTTACAACAAAGTTTTTTGTATAATTTCCGCATTTGTCTATCGCATCAAATTGCACTTCCGTGCGAAAAATGTTTATCAAAAGTTAATTTTGATTCTACGTTTATTTGGCGCTAGTCATTTTACCCTTTCGACATATGTAAAACTCTAGCTACATATGAATGAATGAATGGATGAATGAATATTCTATAACAATAGAAGCTATCGATAAAGCGAACACCATACGCCAGCCACTTATCTTAAACTCCGACACACTCCGACTCAGGTAAGCAAAGCATTTGGCAAACAATAACTTTAAAAGTGCAAAATGTGCCAATAAAAACCAACTTTTGCCGCCCTTTTTTTAAACTTATCTTCTAAACCATGCTAACGTATCTTGTCCCTTAGCAATGTATTTTAGTCTAATAAACACTTTAAAATAGATTTCTATCACTTTAAATTCCATTTTATTGCTTTCGACAACGACAAAATGATCAACAAATAAAAAATGAAAAAAGAAAGAAAGGATTCGATTTGATGCGAAAAGCGAATAATAAATAGAAAAGTCATGCGTCGATTTTCTATTTTCTATTTTCTTTTTTTTTTTATGTTTGTAAAAAAAAGGCATACGCCGTTAAAATAAATTGTTATTTTTTTCATTCTAAAGATTTTTTACTTAAAAGAGTTGTTCTTGTGATACTTATCGATTGTACGCATCTAGACGAAATTGGTGGTGCTGAATTGTTCATGTAAGTTGCATACGCGTGGCAGCCTTTGTTGGCAGAAATGTGTTAACGTTTTCTCTAAAAGTTTTTGCTAATCCTAAAAATGTTGCGGAAAATGTGAATTTTATAATAATCGGTAATCGATAAACACAGAAAACCAATGTCTGACCATTTCTTGAGGTTTGAAAAGTTCTTAGTTCTTAAAACTAAGAAATATCTTATACAGTGTTTCCCAATTGGGAGGATAGGACTTTGACAGCAGAAAGCGGCCATCTTGAGATTTCAGAGATTTGACATATATTGATTTTTGTGTTCAATAAGTTCTGCCATTTAATCACGAATAAGTATACGCACCAATGTAGGTGTCCAAACTAGAGATGGGTACGGGACAAAAATTGTGTCCCGATTCCACCCGTCCCAAAAAAAAAATCCCAAAAAAAAAATGGCTTTTCCGATCCCGCCCATCACAAAGATTTTCAAATTATCCCGCGGGTCACGAAAAAATTGTTGGGAACCTATAAAAATTGGCGCATTTTTGGCTAAATTGATATGTCAACAAACGAAATTATCGTTATTGGTGTAAGACAAACAATTTTTTTTTTAAATGTGCCTACTATTAACAATTTTGCAATGTATCCTCGATTTAGCTTCCTTCAAACGAACAAAACAAATACTGTTTGGAAAAAAACAAAGATTATTTTGGTCTTGAAAATAATTATAGATAGGATCTCAAATGTTATAATATTATGTATATCAAACGAAAGCTGTAATTTTTTTCTTTCCAAAACTGGGTACAAAATAAATATCGATTCGTAGTTGAAATAGTTATTGCCACATTAGTGAAAAAGGAGAAAAAAATTATTTTTAAATATAAGTCCAGATTTTGGGAATGGCCCCAAATTCCAAGTATACAGTTTTATTTTACTCGACCAGACCAGATTTTAATTTTTGCACTCTGGCTCAATAACTTTAACAATTTATTTCAAACATCTGTAGGCAGTACCCATTTACCTTTAACTTATTTATATACGAGTATCTTAGAAGTAATTTTATTTTGACTCATAAATTTCAAACTTCAAAAACAAACTTCAATTAACTGACAATTTTTATTTTATAGTATATATTTTCATGGCACAAATATTCGTTGCTCACAATTAAAGAAAATTTAATGACAATAGCAAACGTTACGCATATCAAAATTTTCCGAATTCAAGCTAAGCTGTACATCCGGCGCTTCACTCACTCACTCACCACACCACACCACCTTGTACGCGTCATCGAGGTCCTTTTTAATAATTTGAAGCAAACGCAAAATCTGTCGTTCTTCCCTCAAACCAATTAAGCACAATACTGAAACGTGAAAATTTTTTACTTATTATATGCTTAATTTTTATTGCCCATTTTCTCGAATGTCGCACTTTTCCAAAGAAAACTTTCTGACAATGGCAATGTTGGTGCATTGTTTTTGTTATTGTTGTTGTTGGCTTCATCATGGAAAATCATTGGTAACATTTTGAAATTAGTATCTCGCAAATGCGTTATGTATGCGCATTTTAATTAGAAAATTATTTAATTTTCATCGTTTGAACTTTTGTCATTTCAAGTTGAAATTTATGAAGCTTCAGAAAAACGGAAATTATGAAAATTGCATCAAACGGAAGTCAAAGTCTTGTCAAAGTTCATGTGACACAGTTGTTGGGAATGTTATAAATATATTTTAAACAAATTGTGTTGTTAATTAAGTGTGTTGGAAGTGTGGTGGAACCAAAGCTGAAATACCCGTTACACAAAACTTTTAATAGTTTTTACAAATGTTCACTAGGCGCTTAGATTAAATTTCACGATGAATTTGGTCAAATTTGTATGGAGTCTTTTTGTAATTTTAGCCCGATCTTTACCATATCGATGGAGTTGACATTATAATTGATTTTACCAAATTTTAATTGAATTCATTCAGAAAAAATAAATGTTTTCATACAAAAATTCGAAAATGGGCTGTAAATTTGTATTGGGTCTATACCTAAAAATGGGCATGGTATTTTGGTTTTGACACTCGATGACAAAAGAAATGTTTTTACCCAATTGGGAGCGAATACATTCGTAAATAATTACTATTTTTATACAAAAATCTAAAAAAAATCGGTATCAAGAATATATATACTTTATGGGGTCTCCGATGCCTCCTTCAATGAGTTACAAACTTTTAGGTATAGCTCCCATACAAAAGTACAACATTTTGTCAAGTTCTTATAAGAAAGAAATGTATTTATAAAGCAAATGGCTTAAAATATGGCACAAATGCTTCTTATACCATGCCAAAGCTTCAGTTTAAAATTGTTCCAAATCGGACCGCGAATTTCAAAATTTTTAAGAATATTTTTAATTTGTTTACTATTTTAAGATAAAATTTAATACAAATGCTGTATACGAAGATCTATACACGTGAACTGATGTGTAACAGGCATATAAGCTTCGGTCCAACCGAAGTTAACTTTTTTTCTTGTTTTTTTTTTTTTTTTTTTATCAAAAATGGTTCATTTATGAAGCGATTTGTATCGAATACGGTAAAAACAATTCTAATAGCAACCCATGTTCATAGAAGGACCGATGGTTGAGGTGGGTTCACTCTAGCAAATAGCCCCTCTACAAATCTACCGCAAATTTTTGATTTTTTATATGAAAAATGATTTATTGATGAAGCAATTTTCTAATATTAACCCATGTTTAGAAAAAGACCCATGATTTGGGTCGGATCAATGTAACATATAACCCATTTAGAAATTGTCTTCTAATTTTTAAGTGTTGTGACAAAATGTTAATTTTGAAAGCGGTTTTTTTCAAATACTTTCAAAATTCTTAGGTACAAACTCTATGATCACAATAGGACACATGATTAAAGTAGGATTATTATAGCACATAACTCCATTGCAAATCGATCGCACATCAAGAAAAGTTAGTCTAATCAACGTGTGACGGGTGTTTAAGCTTCGGTCCAACCGAAGTTAACCCTTGTTCCTTGTTTTCTTGTAAGATATTAACAAAATGTTGTATGTGTGTATGGGGCTATAACCAAAAGTGTGCGTGGCACATTGATTTTAACAAACAAAGTACACAGGATATAGAAAAGCTTAAGTTTAAAATTTCAGCCCAATAAATTTACTATTTATCTTTATCAAATAATTTGCGCAGCAACAAATTGACAGACAGACGGACATAGCTAGATCGACTTTTTCGTCAAACTGATGAAGAATATATATACTTTATAGGGTCCAAAAAGTCTCCTTTAATGCGTTACAAATTTTCCGACAAACTGAATATACCTGTTTCGCACTATGTGTGACAGGTATAAAAAAAAAAAAATCAACACTTCAATGCTGTTTAAATATTTGAACTTAACCGTCGTTTTTGATAATTGCACAGGGTGCTCTTTTTATGGTATTAACAGAACACAGGGTATCTTAACTGTTAATTAACATTTATCTATGCTCTGTTAGTTTATTTTTAGTTTACATGGTCCCATAACATGGTCCCATTTGATTTGAACATGTTGCATCAAAGTTGCGTAGCAAACAGCTTTTTGTCAAGCAATAAGTTGAACGCTAACAAAAAAAAACGGAAAAACTAAAAACCTTTAAAAAGTTTTAAAACTTCCTTTTGTTTCAGACCACTGTAAAAAATGCCAACATAAAACAATTTACAGTACAAATCATCTTGTTTAAATTTTGCAAATTGCTTGCTTACCACAACTATTTTACATATGCATACAAACGATATTTTTTTTTTTTTGCAATCTCCACCTTCTTTTTGCAGATAATGATCGCGCAGCAACAACAACAAAAAACTGCTTACACCTTAGCCTTAGCTTAGTAACAATTGCATAAAGATATTGTATTTCAAGTGCTGCAACAATAGCTGCAGACAGGCAGCAACAACAACAGCAACAACAAAAACATTATCATCGTCATCATCGTAAGAGTCGCGCGTCGTGCAGTTCATTTGCCCAAAGTGACGTTCTAAAAGCCCAGTTACTTTTCTCCCCTGCTTTTGGTACTTGTTGCTTCATTGCAGTTTACTTGTACCAATTTTCAATCTCAAATTGCCAATGCAAAATGAACTTTTGCGTTTGTAACGATCGTTCAGTTCAGTTCAGTATCGCGCGAGTCGTGTTGCTGTTTAGTTGCTGCATATATACAGTTTGTATATTATCTTAACGAAAGCGTACTCTATGTATAAGATACTTTTTATTTTTGTTTTTGTGAATTTTTTTTATAATTAGAAATTCTATCATATAATATAGTTTTATTGCAATGTTTTTATTTAATATTCACCATTGTCAGTTGTGCAACTAAAAGATACACCGCAATATTATATAGAAAAACGTTTTGAAATAAATCAATATTATATGCAGGCAGATGAGTGTATAATATGTGAAATCGTGTAATTAAATAATATATAGTATCTATAGCCTACGACGCTTCATTAATTATATAGGCGTAGAGCAATATATTTATATATTGTATAAATATAAATAATTATATGTATAAAATATATAAATGCATATAATTTTTTATTAATAAATAATTTCTACTAACATATATAAGCAGTTACATGTGTTCACTTATTGTGCGAATCTGCAAAAGAGCGTGACCGAAGCATTTTTTATTAAAAATAGTAATTTAAATAATTTAAATAAAAGTCAGTTTTGTTAGCATTTTCAAGAAATTGACTCAAACTTACACAGCCACAACAAAAAAAGTTGGTCTGAACTAAAGATGAGCGTCGAGACGGGAATCCCGTTGGGACCCGAATACGTTTTGTTATAAAAACTCAAATATTATTATTAGCTGTGTGCGGGTAGAGTTTATTCGTAAACTCGGGGTGGAGTTGTCCATTACAAGCGGATGCTGTGACCCACAGCCCCCCACCAACGAGAGAAGTTTTCGCCAAAATGGCGTAAAACTCGAAATACTACTGTGGGCATTTTACAAAGTAATCCCCTCCCGATAAAACACAATTATACCAACGTTTTTTCCAATTCTCGAAACATGCCAAATAGTCTCTTTCCGGTATAGCCATCAGCGCCTTCTTCGATTCAGCTTTTATCTCGCCAACCGACTCGAAACGCGTTCCCCGGAGTGGTCTCTTGAGTTTAGGGAATAGCCAGAAGTTACACGGAGCCAAATCAGGCGAATGCGGCACATGGTTGCGGCACAATATTGGTTGCATTTTTGGAGAAAAAGTCACGAAGAATCGACGTTGTTTTTCAAGAAAATTTACCATTTTTGGTACCAATCGAGACTTGACACGTTTGAGGCCCAAAACATCTTTCAAAATGGTATTAATGGTATTGAAATGTAAAGAGGAGCCATTTTGTTTTCAATATCGCAACCTTATAAAAAAAACTACATATGAAAAAAATTCATTACACTCAAAATAATTTATTAGTAACTTGTTTCACGAATATCTTAATATTCAACAATTCAGATGATCAAAAGGGGTTTTCTAAGTTAACAATATTCCATACTTTATATATATATTTTAACAGTTAATACTCGTAAATATATATTAAAATAAATAAATTTAAAACTACTGCTAGTATGGCATATGAGACTCATGTGATATCTCCAAGTTGCAATAAACAAAAATAAATTACGATATTGCAAAATATGTATTAAAAAATATATTCAATATTTCTTAACTGGTCTCTTGCTTTTAATTTAATAAAATATTTATCAAATGATGTTTTTTTTTTTATGAATAAATATCTTTTATTTATTTACATGCTCGCAAAATCTTTGATAAAAATTTAACATCCTCGACTTGTAAAACAACTTATATATCTTACCTGATATGATTTTTAAAAATAAAAATATAAAGGAGAAATATCAATGTAACGTTTAACTCGACAACGAGCCCCTAAACACGTTCGAAGGCCACAAGAAATAATCGTCAACATAAAATAAAAATTGCATATGAAAAGATATCAATTGAAATGAGTTATATTTAGTCTAGATTGGCACAAAAAAAAAATAGACAAGTTTTTCCCAGCGGGCACATTCAAAAATAAAACCCGAAATGTTTCTTTTTTAAAAGGAAAATATCAATTTCATATTTAATCGAATTTACAATTAAATAAATTTGCATTTTATATAATTGTTGCTATGCCTCAACATTTTAATTAAATAATTTTTTTTTTTAACCTGTCAGCCAACGCAATTGTTGCATATGTTGCATACACAAGATGCAATTGCAATTTTGTAGTAGAACGAGCACAAAATGTATCTAGATACTTGTATAAGCTGCTTGATATAAAGTTAACCGGACTCAAGTTGCACTTGCGCACGATTTTCAAAGGCAATAATTTATTGTTATAATTTTTTTCTCGCTCTCCTTTAACTGTATTTTGTATCTGTTGCAAGGCAAAAGTATCTTTTTGTTAAAATGCACTTTGGATCATGTACAAAATTTTTTTATCTTTTGTGGCTTACATTTTTTGTTTGGTTTTTATTTTTATTTTATTTTTTTTTTTTTTTTGCTTCGTGTTGCACTGATCTGACATCTGATGAGTATTAAATGCCAACAGGTTGCAAGTTTTAAAAGACTTCAAATAATCTCTTAAGTATATATATACATTTTAGCGTGCCGCTATCTTTACAAATCTAATAATGGCTTTAAAACTATTTAAACTATTATTTGTGTTGTTAACACTGACGCGCTCCATGCGAATCGTAAATGCAGCGCAGATACTTGGTTTGTTTTCACACCCGGGAAAATCGCATTTTGATTTTTTTCGACCAATATTTCTGCAACTTGCTGCCAACGGTCATAATGTCAGCATGTACAGTTATTTTCCGAATAAAATTGCGGTATCAAATTATACGGATTATGTTTTCGAGGGCATGCCAATTATGACAGATATGGTCGATTTGCAGGTAAGTATAATCATATCAAAAATTTAATTACGAAAGACGAAAGAAAATCAGGTTCCCGGCGAGTCAGTTTGTCGAAAATTTTTAACGTATTAAAGGAGGCATCGTAAACCTTTTAATCGAAATGTCTATGTCCTTCTGTCTGTCTGACATATTTTGACATATTTTAACTTTATATGAACTCCAGCATAATATTTAGCTTAGATCTAACTATTGACAACCACCCACCTCTCATCTCAGAGGGTATAAAGATTCTCCAGAACCCTCATGATATAAAATTCACATTCAATCTCCATTTTACGAGACAGTCTCATTGCACACCAACCCAAAGTTTTGGAAAATATTGATTTTACCAAATTTTAATTGGATTTGTATGGGGGCTTTGCTTAAAACTGGGCGTGGCACCTTGATTCTGACATACAAACTGCCTAGGACCAAAAAAAGCTTAAGTTAAAAATATTATGTCAATATCTTGCAAACATTCTGAATAAACGAAACAGACAGACGGACACTAAACATTCTCTCATCAGCAAATTAAGAATATATATACTTTCCGACAAACTGATAATACCCTTCACAGCATGCTCTGCCATTTCCGCCAATTTAATTTTTAATGATTCAAAACATTGAGAGAAAATTTGGATATTAAATTCTTTGTTGCCCAATGTTATTAAGTGATTCATATCCAATTATTTTGCTCTTTTTGTTTACAGTTATTTCCCGAAAATGAAGAGCTTATACCATATAAAATTCCGACATTTTTTATGTTAAACAATTGGGGTGTACGTGCCTGTGAGATTGCACTCAATTCACCACACATTGCACAATTGCTCCAATTACAAAATCGTTTTGATGTTATAATTATGGAACAATTTAATAACGATTGTATGCTTTCCATTGCACATCTACTCCAAGCGCCTGTTATTGCATTGAGTAGTTGTGCAATTAATGCCGTGGCATTATAGTCGTATGGGAAGTCCATTTTCGAGCTCATATATGCCCATGAATTTTTTACCCTATATGGGTGATTTGGATTTTATAGGACGTGTGAATAATTTCTTACATTTCAACATAGTCGATCTGTTGTACAAGTAAGTTTGAAGTTGCCGCTTTAGAAATGTATCTGAAAAAAATAATAATATTTTGTATCTATACAAAGCTTGATTACACAACCCGCGACAGATGCAATTGTGCGTAAACGTTTTGTGAATTTGAAAATACCACCAATGCGTGAACTTGTGAAACGTACCAGTTTAATGCTAATTAATCAACACGCCGCACTAACTGGCGCGCATCCCTATGTACCGAATATTGTCGAAGTGGGTGGACTGCAGATTGGTGCTGCAAAGCCTTTGCCGCAGGTAAGTTAAAATTGTTATTTAAAGAAATTAGTCACATTGTGTAAATTTTACTCTTAGCAACTAAAATCATTGCTCGATCGCAGCACTGCTGGCGTTATTTATATTAGCTGGGGTTCTATGATCAATCCTAGTACACTACCCCAACACAAGCGTCGTGAGCTCTTCCAATTTATTTCACAATTACCGCAGTATACATTTCTATTACGTTGGTCTAATGAAACATTGCCGGAGAAGCCAAGAAATCTGCATACTTTTGATTGGTTGCCTCAACGCGATTTGCTCTGTCACGCCAATATTAAAGCATTCATGACACACGGTGGTCTACTAGGCACTACAGAAGCGGTACACTGTGGAATTCCGATGCTGGTAACACCATTCTATGGCGATCAGTTTCTTAACGCTAAAACCATTGAGAAACGGAAATTTGGTTTGATTGTTAAGTACAAAGATTTTAATGCAGCAAAACTAACTGTGACGCTTAAGGAAATAATTGATCCAAGGTATTTAAAGAGTATTTATTTTTTTTTATTTTTCTTCTTTAAATAAATTTCGATTTTTAGCTTTACCAAAAATGTCAAAATCTCCGCTGAAGCTTTTCGTAATCGTCCTCAGGCTCCATTAGATCTGGCAATTTGGTGGATCGAGTATATTATTGAAACTGGTGGCGCACCACTTGTTCAGAGTGCAGCCAAAGATATTAATTGGTTTATTTATAATTCTTTTGATATTTATTTAATGCTATTAGCAATGCTTGTGATATTTCTGGGAGTTATACGAATTGTTTTTAAGTTTTTATACACAATTTGCTGTGCGACAAAAAAAAATAAGTCTGTAAAAAATAAAGAAAAACATCATTAAACTAACAAAAAAAAAATATTTAATAGAAATACAAAATTGCAACAGAACGATACGATAGCAGACCCTAAAAAGGAGTTTCTAAGAACAAAAAAACATCTAAAATACCCATTTCTATAATTTAACCGTAGTCATGATCAGCTCGGTTATATTTCGGTGTAAAGTTTTATAAAATAATAATTGCACATAATCAAAAAAAAAAAACTCAAAGCGGAATATATTTTTTACAGAACTATTATAAGTTAATAATAGATTAAAAGAAAAGATACAAAAAATTGTATCATTCTTGGCTCTCATTTGACATTTTTCGAAAATAATATTGTAAAATTGTATTTTGATCGGTAATGACCTTGATTTTGTGCTATCACAAAAAATTAAAAACAAATGTGAAAACCAAAACAAAACAAAAAAAAAAAAAAAATCGATTAGACTCGACTACGAGATACTCTGTACTCAGTTTACAGTTGTACTGTAAAATGGTCTCACCATTTTGGGTTAGATTTGTGACTAGAAAAATAATATGAGTTTTAAATTTGCCAACTCTTTCCCTAATAGGGTCCGATATATAGTAGGATGCCTTACACCGGCAATATCAGAACGGACAGACAGACATATAACACTTTATCAATTCAACTTCTAATTCTGATTAAGAATTTATATACTTTGGGCATATACGAACCCTTTTTGAATACAGGGTAAAAAACAAAAACATATTTGGTCATGTCTAATTATAGTATTGTATACTATTAATAAATCAATAAAAATATGCTTTGTCATATTGCGTTGCCGTCCTAATCATACATTTGTAAGTACTTAGCTAAGCTAGAACGAAATTAAGAACTATATATATTTTTTTGTATAGTCCACATTATTGAATAGAATTATTGATTTATCTCAACAGATAGATAATATTTTACCATCTATTGAAAAGAATAAAAAAAAGATAGAAAGTGGAAAACTCTTAAGAACTAATAATCATAAAATCATTTTTAACAAATTTAGCCTCCCCGAAGAATTCATGAAACACATTTTAAAAATAATGTATACATGAGTTCCAAGCAAACATTAGAACATAAATTAGAACATAATTATCGCCTGTACACCAGCATAGATGTGCGCTAGATAAGATATTTTAAGGGTAGTTTTAGTAAATATTTTTTGTGTTCAAATAAGTGGTTGAGCGATCGGCAAGTTGAGTTCATCTAAAACCATCAAACGCAGTGTATCGTTCTTTCGGTTGGTCAGTCACTCGGTGAGTAGAAATAATTGTTTGTGTTGACGGTCTATTTTATTATTAGTATGTTGAAAAATTTAAATCGCATTAAAAAAGAATTTGTAAAGTATAAATATTCTTGATCCACTCGACAAGACGGACGATATTTAATTCCGTCTGTCTGTGTTGTGCTGCGCCATTTATTCGCTCAGTTTTGGAAATATTAAGCTAAAATTTGTAATTTAAGCTTTTCTGGCCCATATTATAAGTAAAATATTTTCACTCTAAACTGTTTATGGTTCATTATTATTGTTTATCATTTAGCTCCAAGACAAACTTATCTACCGTTTTTGAAAATTATCTTTATTTCTGTATTTTTAGCATTAAATTTGTCACAGTTATTGCTTTAGTGTACATTGCACTTGCTTTAAAACGAAATTTATTTTACTCCCAATAAGAAACATATGCAGCTACATTAGGGGTGGCCCTAAAATACATAGAAAAAAACATATATATATATATATTTTTTAATTATAATGAGCTCACTCCTTTAAATGTACGAAATACAACGGTCTTAAAGATCCCTATGTATTTTGTATGGAGAAAAGATACTTTTTCATAGATTTATTACAAAAATATTTCTCTTCAGAAATATATGATCCGGTATGATAAAAAAAAAATTAATATATTTTATAAATTCATAAAGAAGCCATTATATGCAAAATAAATTATCTATAATATTGTTATTTTTTTGAATGAGTTTAGTAACATTATAAGTAATTTGGGTAACTTTCTTATTTCCTTATATATATTATTATTTAATGTTATTTTTTTAATTCAGGGACTTAACCATTGCTCCCTTAGATTGAAAAGAAAAAAATTTTATTAAAAAATAACAAAGCTATGCTTTCTAGATTTCAGTCTGTATTACAAATGATTCATTGTTTTTGCAGGCGAGATACCGCAGCCTCAATAAATTTATATTTCATTAAGTCTACAAAATCAAAGATTATTGTGTGGAACTTATTAGACATTTTATTAAGCAATCTACTTGCTTGAAACAGAAAATGTTGGTAAAGTTTATCTATCTTCAAAAAGTCACTAAGTTTATTCCTAAAATATTTATTTTGCATTTAATAACTTTTAAAAATTATTATAATTTTTTTTCATTTTTATTGAATCATATAGTTTGAAATATGTTTAGAGTAATACAAAATATTGATTATACACGATATATATATAGTATAATATGTTGGTACGTTTAAGGCTCCGCCGACACTATTAAATATATATTTTTTTTTTGTATTTCCTAGAGGTTTGGGGTATAAGCGTCAAAAAAAAATGTTAGGACCACCCTAAACTACAAAAACACAATCAAAACATGACGCACATCACAATGACGCAGCATTTCTGGTTTCGAAAAATCCATACCAAAATTGTTTTTGTATTTTATGTCGAAAAAGGCAAACAATCTATAAAAAAAGTAAAATAAACAAAAACAAAAACAAAGAAAAACGCTAACTTCGGTAGAGCCGAAGTTTAAATACTCGCCACACGAATCTATAAATGGTATAAAATTTCGATTTGGTCAGTGGGAGACTGAAAATTGGTATAAAATTTTAGTTTTTTCAAATATATCAGAAAATGAAAAGAAAGTTTGTATAATGCTATATGTTAAAGTGGCCCGATCCTTATCATATCGTTGGTGTGTACATTGGATGATATTAGATGTGTTTATAACCAATTTGGAGTGAATACATTCATAAATAATACCTATTTTCATACAAAATATCAAAAATGGGAGATCACTTTGTATGGGGGCTGTACCTAAAAATGGGCGTGGCACCTTGATTTTGATCGACTCGTCTTATCGAGCTGATCAATAATATATATACTTTATGTGGTTTTCGATGCCTCCTTTAATGCGTTACAAACTTTCCGACAAACTGATAATACCCTTCACAATATGTATAACGGGTATAAAAAAAAAACAAAATTCTATCTTCAAGAGCGTGCATTTAGCCGGTTGTTATAAAAAAATGCGCTTTCTCATTCTCTTTTACGCAGTCTTTCTCCGATAATATATACCTATGTGTGTATTTTTTTGTTGTTGTTTGATTATTATAATTAGCTGCCGCATTCGCATGAAACACAGCCACAGATAGTAGATTCGATTCAAAAACACATTCGAATTTCAGTCGCTTGCCGAAAGTGTAACAAGTAAGTTCGAAAATTCAATTTCAACAAAAAAAAAAGGAAAACAAAACAAAAAGTGCAAATAAAAATGAAAAAACAAAAAGAAATAGCTGCATATAGAATAAATATTTAGAAGTGCATCTATAAATAAATAAAAACAAAATATATAAAATTTGTGTATTTAGTGAAAGTATTTCAAAGATACAAAAGTATTTTAAAGATACAAATCAATATCCTTTTTGCAAAATGCTGTAAACGCAGTTAGTCAGCTGAACTTGTGATGCAATCTTTGGCATACTTTGGCCTTGCACTTGATATTTTTTTTTTTTTTACTTTCTTCTTTCATAACAATACCCTTCATGGGTCGCGAAAAAAGGGATATTAACAAAGTTTTTTGCATGTTAAATTAAATCAAGCATATACAATATTATATCTGGAACATTGAAAAATTTTAATTTGTTTGCATTTTTTTTTTAATTATTCTTAAAAGTTTACATAATATATTTTTGCTCTACGAATATTTATTGCTACAGTTTTTATTATATTTGTAAAGGCATACTATATTATAGCGAAATTTCGATAATAAATTAATTAAGTGTGCAGTAGCTGTTCATTTACACGCCTAACGGTTATTAGGCAATCAACTTTTCATTCAATTTGTTATTTTTGTAATTGTTTCTTTCTTATTTTTAACCTGTTGCATATGTGTAGACAAAAATAATAGCAAAAACAAAAAAAAAGTTGCTTAAAAAATAAAATGCGAGAAAGTACGTACATATATACATACACATATGCATCAGTACAGTTGTGTACACAAAAATAGTAATAGAGAGTTTTAATTTGAAGCATTTATAGTAGCTATGAAATGAAACGATAAATAAAATGTTTTGCTTATCTACAGAGGGGATAAAAAATTTTTTTTTTAAATTTAAGTCTAAGATCGGAATAAAAGTGTGAAAATTATGAGCCCTGTTTCAAGTCTCTACGTCCATTCATTCCAAAGATATGGCTTTTCCGGTTTCAAGGCCCCATAAGGCCCCGGGTCAAAATTTTACAAAATCGCGTCTTGTTGTTCTCCTGAATTCTAAAAAACACAAAAATAAATACATTTTTTAACGTCTTTTTGTTCCAAATATTTGGCTTTTCCAGTTTCAAGGCCCCCATTAGGCCCCGGGTCAAAATTTTCCAAAACCTTCCTCTTCAATCACTCTATCTATTAAGAAAAAAACCGCATCAAAATCCGTTGCGTAGTTTTAAGCATTTAAGCATACATAGGGATATAAGGACAGAAAAAGCGACTTTGTTTTATACTATGTAGTGAATACTATTATTAGAGTCGGATCTTAATGAAAATACATGATTTGATTCTAACTAAAACTGCACTATTGGTTATATAGCATTTATCTTTCAAATTGAACCGCACTACTTTTTGTAAACACAACTGTACATATATATGTAGCAGGTGATTTCGTGGTACTATCAATATTAATTAGATTGATGGAAATTGTATTTTTATACACTACTACCATGTAATGAGGGTATTTCCAAAATGCAAAATATCATAAAACCCATAACCACAACTGGTACCTAAGCACTTTTCTAAAAGGTTTTGTAATCACATTTGATTTAAATATTTTGTAGACCTATGTAAGAAACAGCACATTAATATACTGAGATTTCGTTTGACCAGAAATCGCGTTCTTCGAAAGAAATGTATTTTCATCTATTGTCTTAAACGTTATTACCTATCTATTTTGTATTTTTCTCTTCAAATTTTATATAACCCATTAATTGGTAAACTAAATTTGGTATTTAAATGATGTAACTTAAAATTAAGAAATGTTTCCAAGGTGGGTCTTTGCATAAAAACTTCTTTGTTTCTTTTTCTACACACTTTAAATTAAGTATAAATTATACTTATAGATATAGCCTCCACACAATTTTAGCTAGTTTTTTGAATTTTGGCAGGAAAATCCAATGCAATAAAGTATGGTACTAAGATAAAACTTAATTTAAGGTACATAAAGATTGGGTACAGGGTATTTTGCAGTCGAGCATACTCGGTGTCAGCGTTCTTTCTTGTTTTTTTATTTTATATATAAACGATTACGATCAGTTTTTGATAATGTTTGTAACACATTAACATGGGCATCGTAGAGCCTATAAAGTATATACTTAAAAATTTAAGTAATTTTGCTTATTCATCTACTGAATTACATGTTTATATAGTAATTGGCATTATCAATTTTAGTGTAATATGATTTTTGATTTAGTTGTTTTGAAAAAAAATGTACGTATATAATAAGATACGAAAAAAATGTAACAAAGCTCAATAAATGATCTTATCAGATAATTTTATAAAAAAATAAAAAACACTCAATTGAAAAAGTTCAGTGATCTGTGTGTATTGCAGTCTGCGACATTAATCGTGATCCTACATAATAAACGATAATTTTTTAATATATAAAAAAAGAAAGAATTGATAGAATCAGCACAATACCTGTTTATTCGCTTTTAAATTTTATTTGCAGCATATTACGCTTTACTTTCTTTTTAATGACTGCAGTTGACTCATATTAAATTTATTTTTTTATTTATAGCAATCATGTTACCCAAATTATCAGTCAATTATCTACTTTTCTACTTACTTGCCATCTTAGCGCCACTTTTAGTAGATGGTGGACGACAGCTTAAGATACTCGGACTTTTTCCACATCCGGGTGTCAGTCATTTTCATTTTTTTCATCCCATAATGCGTGGTCTAGCCGAAGCAGGACATGATGTTAGCGTTGTCAGCCATTTTCCAGATAAAAATCCTCCAATACGCTATAAGGATTTTCCACTACCCAATGTAGAATTATTGACGAATAGCATCGATCTAAAGGTAAGTGTTATCAAAAAAAAAATTTGTAACTTAATTTGTTTTAATCGGCATTATTACAAAATCTACGAGATTGTTTCAGAAACTATTCAAATCATAAATTAGTCAGAAAGCTTTTGAATTTCACTCGCAGTATCTTCAAGTGCTGAGCAATTGCGACACCTACATAGTTTGTGATTGACAACCATTGGAAAAATACTATCTAAGAGAGAATTTCTATTTAAGTCGAGAAGAATACATATCAGCCTGTTTAACATTTCCAACATTTTTAATCTTTTTTGCAGATGTTCGAGAAACGTTATTTCTTCAATCATTTTGTTGAATTCTTCATCTTGCATGAGTTTGGGAAACATGCTTGTAATGAGACACTCCGTTCCGCGGCGCTACAACAGGTAATGCGTCATAAAGCTGGTTACTACGATGTTATCATTCTGGAGGCTTTTAATACGGATTGCCTAATGGGCGTAGCACATCAACTGCAAGCGCCTGTGATTGCATTAAGCAGTTGCGCTATGATGCCTTGGCATTATGAACGTACGTACATAACATACAAATATTTATAGAATCAGGCGGATCGTAATGACGATAGTATTGTCTTGTCCAATCCAATATTTTATATGTAGGCATGGGAGCACCGATTGTGCCTAGTCACATTCCAGCGCTATTCTTGGGCGAATCCGAAGTAATGAATTTTGGTGGTCGTTTAGCCAATTGGATTTCATTCCATGCACTCAATTCGTTGTACAAGTAAGTAGGAATGACAAAAATATGTAAGCAAAATATTAAATCAAAAAAATATTTTACAGATTTGTCACATATCCCGCTGATGATGCCATAGTGCAATATAAATTTGGACATGATATGCCACCAGTTAGTGAAATGGTTAAAAATACCTCATTGTTCTTTGTTAATCAACACTTTTCGCTGAGTGGTGTCAAGCCAGTGGCACCGAATGTAATACAACTGGGCGGCATACACATCGAAAAGGCAAAACCGTTGCCAGCCGATCTACAGCGTTTGCTGGACAATGCCGAGCATGGTGCAGTCGTAATCAGTTGGGGTTCACAAATACGTGCTAATTCTTTGCCTGCGGAAAAACGTGATGGCATTTTACGTGCTATTGGACGTCTAAAGCAACAAGTTATTTGGAAATGGGAAAATGATACATTGGATAATAAGCCGGATAATTTGTACATCAGCAATTGGTTACCACAGCGCGACATTCTATGTCATCCAAATGTCAAAGTATTTATGTCACACGCTGGTCTAATGGGCAGTTCAGAGGCAGCCTATTGTGGTGTTCCCGTAATTGTTACGCCCATGTATGGCGATCAGTTTCTAAACGCCGCCGCTTTAATACATAGAGGCATGGGTTTAATGCTTAAATTTGAGGATATTAATGAAAATACGGTGATCCGTTTGATTAAGAAGATTACAGATAAAAAGTAAGTAAAATTTTATTTTTTTTGTTTTAAATTAATTGATGTTAATTTAAATTTTAAAAATTTTTGCTTTTAGATACGTCGATAGTGCTAAGGCCGTTTCGCACTCCTTTAACCACCGACCGCGCACAGCGCTACAAGATGCAATCTGGTGGGTGGAATATGTTGCTCATACAGGAGGCGCACCTCTATTGCAGCCAAGTTCGGTACATCTATCACGTTTTGCTTATTATTCGCTCGATGTCTATTTGCTGTTGATCGTCATGCTTGCAATAGTAATTGGCAGCTGGATGTTTGTCTTGAATCGTTTGTGCGGCGGCAAACGCAAGGGGACTCATTCAGCTAAACTAAAAGATCACTAAACGCTGCTGCATATGGTACAAATGTTTCTTATCCTAATTGTTTTTCATAGTAGTAACTAGCTATCTCGAGTGCCTAGTGTATGTGATATTTATCAAACTGTTTCAATAACAATATTTTTTTATATGCACAAGTGTCAGTCTCAATTGAATATACATTAACGTTTAAAAATTAAAATTCAACGCCAATTCCTATCAGAAGGAACTGTATAAACATTTATTTACAAATAAAAACGAAAATATAAAAAAAAGATATACAAACCTAGTGAATGCAATTATAATTTGGCTTTGTTCGCACCCGGGAAGCCCAGGCGATAGAGTGTCACAACAACAGCGCCACCTAAACCGAGATTATGCTGCAAGGCCAATTTACAATTGGCCACTTGACGCTTCTCCGCTTCACCGCGCAACTGCCAGCAAAGCTCAGCACATTGTGCCAAACCAGTAGCACCCAAAGGATGTCCTTTCGAGATGAGACCACCACTTGGATTAACAACGTATTTACCGCCGTATGTATTATCGCCACGATCAATAAATTCACCAGCTTTGCCCTCCTCGCACAAGCCCAATGCTTCATAGGTGACCAGTTCATTTGCCGAGAAGCAATCGTGCAACTCAACAACTTGCACATCTTGTGGTTTGAAACCACTCTTTGCGAAAAGTCTAGAAGCAGCTAAACGTGTCATATCATAGCCAGCAATCTTCATAAGACTCTTATCAGCGAAAGTGGACTCTGGATCAGTGGCCATTTCCATGCCGATAATTTCAACAGCTTGTGCTTCTAGACCATGGCGACGCACAAATTGTTCGGAAGCAAGTATGGCAGCACCAGAACCATCGGAGGTGGGACAGCATTGCAATTTGGTTAACACACCTTCGACTACTTGAGGTGAGTTCATAATTTGCTCCAAAGTGTATTCATCGCGAAATTGTGAATAGCTGCGGATACAAGAAATTAATACTTTAAATAGAGAGTTGTTTATATTTTCTGCTGCTATTGCTGCTGCTGATAAGATAATCAGTAAAATAAAATGTAAGAAAAAGAAAAAAACATTTTGAACTTTCGACTTTATAAATGGTTGCTGTTACTTACGGATTATTAACTGAATGTTTGTGGTTCTTCCAAGCAATTTTGCCAAAGTGCTCAGGCTTTGTGCCATATTTTCGCATATGTTCCTTGCCTGCATTTCCAAAGATTTGTGCTGCCATTGGGCTGGCACTTATTTCTGTCAATTCGCCCATTTCAGTTATGTGACGCTCCATGGGATTTGTACGATCGAAATACTATTGAAAATATAAAGTGTATTTATATAATGAAAAGCTTAAATTTTATTATTAAGTACCTTTGCAGAAAGTGATCCACGTTCCATCTTTTCGAAACCCAACGCCAATACACAATCCACACTACCAGCTTCAATAATTTGTTTTGCCAAATACAGCGCACTCGAGCCAGTTGAACAATTGTTGTTTACGTTGTAAACTGGAATACCGGTCATACCAACTTCGTAAACGGCGCGTTGGCCACAGGTTGAATCGCCGTAGACATAACCAGCAACAGCTTGCTGCACTTCTTCGTATTTAATCCTGGCATCAGCTAAAGCCTTCGTAATGGCCTCCTTGGCCATATCAGGATAGCAAACATCAGCGCGGCGACCAGGTTTTTCAAACTGCAATTAAATAAAATTATATTATACATGCATACAAAAGTTTATATATATATATAATTTATCTTTAAAGTTTGTGGGTGGTGCGAGAGTTCAAAGTTCAATTAATTTTCGCTTACCTTTGTCATACCGACACCGATAACATAAACTCTTGTTTTCACCATTTTGCTTTATTGGGGAAATGTCTTGTAGCTGTTGCACACCCGTAGACTTTACTACTGAAGTAATCACTATGCACGGATAGTCGTTATATACCACAAAAAAGAGAAGAGCCGTTGAATGCAGCAGAAAATTGTTGCTTATCTGCGTTTATTGGCTCCATTGTTATTGTTGTACTTATGCTCCCGGCATTCTATTGTGAATAGCTTCGACAACAACAACGACAAAAAAAAGTATGGTCATGCAGCATGATACATGACATCTAAATGATGAACAGATGTCGCCCCAATACAAATTGCGTATTGTTAAGCCGCCCATTAAATCATTTGCGAAGAGAACTCTTTTTTTTTTTTAGTTTTAGTTGCTTACTAGCCGTTGGTGTTGAAAGTACCTATTTCTTTTCAAGTTTATATCGTTTAATAAATTTAAGAAAAAACAAACAATGGCTAAAACGAGAGTGTATGTTGTTGGTGTTGGCATGACAAAGGTAATTGGTACATAAATGTTGCAATTACAAAAAAAAAAAATAAGTGAAGCAACAATTTAGTCGGACTTTTTGCATTAAAGCTTCTTTGGACTTTGTTCAACAGCTGCACTTCGCACATATTCGACTTGTCTAATCAACTTTTATAAAGCTTAAGAATATATAAAATTATCGCTTGTGCGGGGGGTCAAGTGCGATTAAATGCAATCAAATTTATTATTCCATATAAATTTTCCAACGCTAATCAGTAATTCTTTTATATTTTTAACTCCAGTTTGAAAAACCAGGACGCCGCGCTGATGTTTGCTATCCGGATATGGCCAAGGAGGCCATTACAAAAGCCTTAGCTGATGCCAGGATTAAATACGAAGAAGTACAGCAAGCGGTTGCCGGTTATGTCTACGGCGATTCAACCTGTGGCCAACGCGCCGTTTACGAAGTTGGTATGACCGGTATTCCAGTATACAACGTAAACAATAATTGTTCAACTGGCTCAAGTGCGCTGTATTTGGCAAAACAAATTATTGAAGCGGGCAATGTCGACTGTGTGCTGGCAGTAGGCTTCGAGAAGATGGAGCGTGGTTCATTGTCATCTAAGGTAATTTATTATTATTCAGCTCAATAAAGATTTTTTATAGAATAAAAGTTACATTATTTATGTAGTACTTTGATCGCGCTAATCCAATGGAGCGTCACATAACTGAAATGAGTGAATTAACCGAAATAAGTGCTAGTCCTATGGCAGCACAAATCTTTGGAAATGCAGGCAAAGAACATATGCGAAAATATGGCACAAAGCCTGTCCACTTTGGTAAAATTGCTTGGAAAAATCACAAACACTCAGTCAATAATCCGTAAGTATAAGCTTATCTATGTGTATTGCTTATTATATAATTCTTTTTCCTTTTAGCTATTCACAATTTCGCGATGAATACACTTTGGAGCAGATTATGAACTCGCCACAAGTGGTCGAAGGTGTGTTAACCAAATTGCAATGCTGTCCCACCTCTGATGGTTCTGGTGCTGCTATACTCGCTTCCGAACAATTTGTGCGTCGTCATGGTCTAGAAGCACAAGCTGTTGAAATTATCGGCATGGAAATGGCCACTGATCCAGAGTCTACTTTCGCTGATAAGAGTCTTATGAAGATTGCTGGTTATGATATGACACGTTTAGCTGCTTCTAGACTTTTCGCAAAGAGTGGTTTCAAACCACAAGATGTGCAAGTTGTTGAGTTGCACGATTGCTTTTCGGCAAATGAACTGGTCACCTATGAAGCATTGGGCTTGTGCGAGGAGGGCAAAGCTGGTGAATTTATTGATCGTGGCGATAATACATACGGCGGTAAATACGTTGTTAATCCAAGTGGTGGTCTCATCTCAAAGGGACATCCTTTGGGTGCTACTGGTTTGGCACAATGTGCAGAGCTTTGCTGGCAGTTGCGCGGTAAGGCGGAGAAACGACAAGTGCCCAATTGTAAATTGGCACTTCAGCATAATCTCGGCTTGGGTGGTGCTGTTGTAGTGTCCCTCTATCGCTTAGGCTTTCCGACAGCTGCTGGTATTAAACATAATTTAACTGCTGCGGCTGTAGCTGCCACTAGTCCTGATGGCTTTAAGGTAACACCACTACTGAGATTACTCGAACAAGCAATGGAGGAGGATAATGATAAACTTATTGAAAAAGTGCGAGCTGTCTACGGTTTTAAAGTAACAAATGGTCCTAAGGGACAGACTGGATTTTGGGTTATTGACTGTAAAGTTGGAAAAGGCAAAGTTGTCTTTAATGGTTCACGTAAGTTTATTAAACTTAAAAACTAAATCTCTTTACATAACTTAAATTACAACTTTAACTTCAGAAAAATGCGATGTAACTTTTATTATAAGCGATGAAGATGTTACTGAGTTGATGACAGGCAAGTTGCCGCCACAGAAAGCCTTTTTCCAAGGAAAGATTAAAATTCAGGGCAACATGGGCTATGCTATGAAACTAATGGATTTGCAACGCTCTGCACAGAGCCGCATTGATGAGCTACGCGCAAAATTGTAAATATTTTTATTTTTAGTTAGAACTCGATATTTCGTAAGTGAATGTGTCTTGAGAAACTTTGGTCTTTCGACCTAAGCTGGATGGATCAATATACAAAAACACATTCCGCATTATATGTAAATAGTTTATTAAACCGGTGTCGGTTACAGTTTTGTTATTGTAAATTGTATGGAAATTTATAATTTTTGGTCTGTAAGATTTTTTTATAATTAAAGGTAAAAATAAACGTTTAAAACAAAATTTCTGCACAATTGTAGATAGTAGGTAATATTTATTGTTTCTTCAACTTGTGATAAACTACATTTTGCGCTTAAAATCTAAATACATGCATATAATTAATATTTTCTTTTTCCATTTTAAACACTTAACAAAAATAAAGAGAATAAAACTGGGTTCAAGTGAATTTTTGCTTCGAATCAAATCATGCAATACAAAATAATGTACATGTCCAGCGATTCTCATATAGGATGCTCTAAATATCTAATCGTCTATATATGCCTTATGTATATTTCACATACATATTATTGATTTGTTTATGTACAATCATTCAGTGTAAAAGTATAAATATTGTTAAGTTGTATGTGAGTGTAAAATAATGTTATATCTTTCTTTTTATAAATAGTAAACTAAATTGCTATTTTCTAATTTTTGAGCTTAACAATATAAATTAATTTTTACGCTTATTACAAGTGCGATAATTTAGGATAATTGTCTTGCCAACTATATACAACTCTAAACTTTTTCATTAAAAAAAAAAAAAAAAAAACTTTCACCAAGATCATCAAATAAAAGAGCCTCTCATCCTAGTACAATTTCTCAAATAACAAAAAAAAAAAAATACGCCATCATTCAGCGTGTTCCAGAGCTATATGTTAGTGAAGCAGATGATGTGCTCGTTGAGGTTGTAGTCACACTAGCATTGTTGTCCATACTTGCCATTATGGAACCAAGTAGATCGACTGTCGCCTTTGTAGTTTTGGGATTTCTTGATTTTTCGCCAGCGCCAATACTTGTTAAGGATTTGTTAATTGGTTTTGATGGTGCAGCAACGACATTGATAGTTTTATAGGTGGGTGGTGGTGGTGGAGGCGCATGACTTTGTATATGTGTAGTTGGTGGTGGAAGTGGTGGTAAGGGTGCAGGTAGTGTAGATGGTATCGGTGGTTGTTGTGACATGTGCTCAACCGTTGGCGGCGGCGGCGCTGATGAACTCATTGACGAAACTATTGTAGTTTCAATTTCAATATTTTCCGATACAACTACTTCCTCTTCGTGGTCGACAAATAATTGAGGGGTGACAGCATCAGCTACAGGCAGTAGACTAAGTTCCGGATAATTAATTTCAGCAACATCATTAATAACCGCAGTTATATTGGGACTAGTGTGATCTTCGTACATAGGTGAATTTTCTACTTCAACGCTGGTAGTTGCTTCAGCAACAATGGGCGGTGTCGGATCATCCGATACCATTTTAACTTGAATTTTGATCTCGGGCTCCTTTTGATTTAAACTATTCACATAGGCTTCACGATTATGCTGTTGTATAAATGTTGGTGTCTGAGGCACAATTGGTGGAGGTATTAATCCCGGAGGTAATAGCGGATGTGTGGCTTTAGTTGATGATGGTGTTGATGAGGTTGTTACCATAGCAGCTGTTGATACAGACGAATCCAATGTAGTTCGTGCAATTTTAGCTGGTGGTGCTGTAATTTCCGTCGAGGGTTCAGAAATGTTTTGATCCGTTTTATTGCTGCTGCTGCTACTGTTTTGCACTTTTTTCGAAGGAGTCGTAGCTCTTTTTTTGCTTGAATGTTCTTCACGATGTTGTTCAGTACTGCTGCTTCTGCTTGCAACGTCATTCTTTCTAATCTTTTCTTTTTTCACAACGTTTTTGTCCAAAGATTTATCATCAGATTCCTCCGTTTTTTCGGTGCTACGTGACATCTTTTGCAGTTTGTGTTCCAGCACCATTTTACGCATATCAATCTTTGAGTCTTCTTTGGCGTGTTTCTTCTTACTGGATGCAACGTTTGATCCACTACCACTACTGCTATTTGTTGCTGTAGTAGAAATTGAATCTTTTGATACAGCATCCTCAATGCTGCTTTCACTTGAACGTCGTTCTTTGCCCTCAAGATCGATTAGTTTACGCTTTGCTTTACCATCGTTTCCACGTTTTGAAGGCGTACGCTTGCTAGTGCCACCATCTTCATGTGATATAGGGTTTGGTAAAATTGTTTGCTTTTCCTTGTAATGTGGTGTTTCTGCTAAAACAGGATTATTCTTTTCATTCATAACTTCCTGCCCAGGATAATACTGTCGCAGACGCAAATGCCAAGCTAGAAAAAAATCGTAACGTTAGCAAATAATTGTTGTTATTGACACAAGAAATTATCACAGTTAAACTACTCACCAACGCTAGTCACCGCAGTTACCGTACGAAATTGATGTATAATATTGCGCGGTAGAAAGTAAATATCGTTATCGCAAAGCTGTATACGTGCATAACGTATGCCATCGCGACGCAATTGATTAAGTTTTGCATCTTCAATCCATTGCACACATTGTGATATTGGTGGCTCGTGCAGATCCAACTGCAACATCTCAACTAACGTATTAAAATCTTGTGCTGCAAAAGCCACTACATCCTTGGTTATGCGATTTTGTGTATACGCTTGACCACAGTGCACAGCTTTTAATATACCTACAAACATATTTAAGAATTTAGAACAAAAATTTGTAATATTATAACACTAATTGTGATTTACCAACTGCAGCTGTTGTTATACGTTCATGTCCATGTCCCACATGATCTGCATGCGCCTTTGTACGATCCTCAATCATAGTTTCTCTAGCTTCCGAAAGCCGTGGCAAATATTGCAAATTACGCAGTTCATTGATTCGTGTTCTAAGAGAAAAAAAAAAAGAAAAAGATTATATGTGTTGGAATTGATTTTAGAAGTATATCAGTTTTCTTACCGCTGACGTTTTAGTGGTGTTTTACTATTAAGCTCTGCTGTGGGAACAAGCTGTTCGCCACCACGTATCCACAATATCGGCCCATCATTTGATTGTCGTGGATCGGTTTGTTGTATTGAATTGACAGCCCAAGGCATAGTCTATAAATAAATTTTAATTATATTCACTATGTTTTTCAGTTGTGTGTGTATGCGGATATACCTTTTTTAAAAACGGATTAGTTTCTATGCGTCCAAGTAAATCTGGAAAATAACCACCTACTTCCTCGTGCACCTTACCAACTAGGCTAATCTGATGTAGTGGCCCATAACGAAAAGTGCCTTGACAATAGTTTCGTACGACCTAGAAATTAAAAGGAAAAAAAGTTGTATTGTCCTTCACATTAAATATTACCAAATAATTAAGTTACCTGTTCATTGTACTGCGACATTGTTAGCGTTTCGATATCCGAATTTCGACCCAAAACACCAGCCTTAACGGTCAATGTTGAGTAATTATCCGCCATGTGCTCCATTAGGTCTGGTAAATACCGTGCAGCATCGTGCACAATACCTTTTATAAATAAATAATTATTTAAAATATTCAAAATCTTAAAGTATTTTAGTATTTACCCATAACGTGATGCGCATAGCCCTGCTCATCTTCAGCGAAGCAAACACCAAAGAATTCATCGACCAATTCGTCCATTTCCTCTGCCGAAAGTTCATCAATTTCATCCTGATAGAGATGTACAATACTAGCGCCACCATTTGGATACATTTCCACTTGCATATATCGTCCATATTTAAGATTTTCAAGGCCTGGTGGTGCTGCTCGATTTATTATGCGGCGTCCACCTTGCGTAGCTTTCCATGCAGAAGCTTCCGGTGCCATTTGCACGCACTGCGTGCCAACACTGGTACGTCGAATTTTAGAACGTTTATAGCACTTGGAACAATCTCGTGAAGATGAAGATGATGTGTGTCTAGACGACGAGGAGGATGTAGACGATTTGTGGTGACTACTTGAAGATGAGGAAGATGATGATTTACGCGAACTTGAACTGGAGGAATGATAACTACTACTATTACTACTACTGTTAGATGTATGTGAAGTATTCGTTGTTGACGTTGAGGATGATTTTGGTGCTGGTGAAGGCATTAAACCATGCGATGGCGATTGTTGTTGTAATTTATTTAAAACTTCTATCGAATGCTTTGGTACTGATGATGTCGTATCTGCATTAAAACTCAATTGTCTCGTAACTTCTTCACGCGTTTTTGTACTATTCTCAATCGAAAATTTTTGTATAGACGGCGTTATCTTTGCGTCACCATTTACAACAGTAACAGATTCCGCTATTAATTTGACAGGTGTTTGCTTTTCAACAGGGACTGGCTTCAAATCAAACAATTCCTTTTTAATCTGTGTTCCAGTCGTCACATCTGTATGACATTTTTGGTTGCCACCATTACCTGTAATAAGTAACTTTTGCGCTGTCTCGTTGCCATCGTTGTTAACGTTGTTTTCGATTTTTACTTTAATGTCTTTCTTTATGTCTTCTTCACTAGTTGAGCTTTGCACTTCGTCTTTAACTTGCTGCTCAAGCGCAATTATAGCTTGCTGTAATTTCTCCTGTTGTTGCTGCTGTTGCAATTGCTGCTCACTGGCGCGTGATGAACTTGTGATACTGCTGCGACTGCTCTCCGAGCTACGACGTCGTGAATGTGATGAGGAACTTGATGAAGAGGATGGAACCTGTAAAAAAAAATATCAAAAATATTAGTCATTGAGCCTATTAAAATTATCACTTAATAACGTACTTTATCCCGGTGTTTCTTGTCCTTATGCCTCGACGATGAAGATGAAGAAGTACTTGAATGTGTGCGATCTTTCTGTTCGCTGCTATTATGCCGCGATATGGACTTAGATCCACTACTGCTATCACGTCTTTCTTGCGTAGATTTACTGTTGCTGCTCGATTCCCTGGATCGATTTGATGATGACGACTCCTTGGAACGATGTGATTCACTGTAGTCCCTACGCTTTTTGCTACAACCACTATTCTCCACTTGTTCCTTATCACGGTTGCGCTCTTTGTCTTTTTTTCTTCTTTTTGTGGTTGCGTTCTATTTAGGAAAGAAAAAATTAAAAATAATTAATAGATTTTAAGTGAAATTTTAAAGCACTACTGCACCTGTTTTGTTATCCGATACAACTGGAGCTACATCTTCAGCTAAATCATTGTTAGCTTTTGTTGCCAATTGCTTTAAAGATTCACTGCTTTTGTTTTCGTTAAAGTTCTGTGCGCTATGCGCATTTAAGTTATTTTCCACTAAAAATAATTTATTTACTTCCATCGTTCGTTCTGTTTTCTCATTATCGTTTGATATTGATATTTGATCCTTTGACAACTGGTTTGAATTCTGTTTAACACAAGTTACCATTTCTTCTTCTTTAAAATTCTGTTTCTCGAGAACATTTTGCAGCTTTGTTGGCGCACAATTCCCCGCATCTTTTTCAGCACACGCAGTGGAATTTGTTGTTATTTCGTTACTGTTTATCAACATCTCACTTGACAGTATCTCTACCGTGTTTGCTTTCTCCGGCACCAAAACCCCCCGCAGTTACCATTACATTCGACGAATCCATTGCGGTTGATTCTTCCCTTGCAAAAGACGAAGACGACGACGACGCCATTATACTATATAGATATATTATAGACTGGCGCTAACTCCACTCCTCTACTCTGCTCACATCATACAGCTGCTGCTTTATTGTGGCAAGCGATTGTTGCTATTGTTCTATTGCGATACATTAGCAAAAACAGCAGATTCAGCGGAAAGAACGTAAAAGCGACGGGCGCGGGCAGAAAAGAGCTAAACAAATATCGATCATTTGCAGCGCGGCGCGAGTCTACGTGACGCACCTCACAGAAGCAATTTTTACGCGCAATTTAATAACGCACCGGCAGAACAATATGCTTAGCTAAAAAAACACAATATTTACGTCTTATATGCGAAATATCTATACGAAAAATTCACAAATACACTTTTTGCGCCCTTTTCAGCAAGAATTTTGCGGCTCTTCTGTCGTTATAATGCTTTTCCATTTATTGCTTAAGTCTTTTTGTAGATTTAACTGATTGCATGTAAAAGTCTATAACTTGCATACACTTTTAAAATTTACATTGTTTCCATATACTTCTTTAATTATTCTTAAATATTGCACATTTCGCGAGAAAAAATACATATATCGCCATTTCCCATCAAGTAGAATGAGTGAGTAGTGAGCGAGTGAGAGAGGTTTAATTGTAGTACTGCTTGAACTTATAGCGAACGTATCTGCTCAATTCAAGCTATACGGTGCTAAATACGTAAGTAAGTGTAAACGTGACGCTAGATAATTACATCTAACTCTGTTCCACTTACGTGCCAGATACAGATAACGGGACGGTTCGGAATCGTCGCGAACCGTCCCGTTAAGTTATTATTGTTTTCTCTCGCTTGCACATTGCCGCTTTCTTGCTCGCACCTATGTTGCTGTACCCTAAATTTAATTTTATTTATTTAATTTTCATTTATTTTATTTAATATTGCACATTTCGCGAAAAAAATACATATTTCGCCATTTCCATTTAATTTAGATTATATAAAGTACTAAATTTGTCCATAAGGTAAGATAAAATATTTTGTTCTTTTCTTACTTATATTTGAAACTTGGTCTGTACAAATGTTCTTTGTTCACAATAATTCGTGATGAGAGCCGCACCATACTCCCTTCTTATGAGATGATGCGTGCAAGAAAAAATCAGAGTTCTCAAATGTCGTATTTAATAATTGCTCTACATAAAAGGGGTGCGACGACCATTTTTCGTAATATTTTCTAGTCATTAAATTAATTGAAAGATTTATAAATTTATACAAATGTCTGAAAAAAGCGGTGGGTATGGCAGCACACCAAATAACCAAAAAGTTCGGTTTATAATTTAGAAACAACTTCTTAATTTTTTTGTATAATTTTTAGTGACGTTTTAATAACATTATTAGCTTTAAATCAAATATAACAGGAATTACTTCGTTATTAGCTTAGAAATAATTAAATAATGAAACTTCATAGACAATTTCGACTTCTTTGGCGCCAAAAAATGTTTAATTTGTTAAATTTGAGTACAACGGAAAAAATAATGAAATGGACCGAAATGTATATTTAAAAAAAAAAAGTTTTAAAAAAGTTTTTGAAACCGAAATTTCTTTTTTCTTCAGCAGCTGGATATAATAACAGCAATCAGTCTCATTGGTTATGTTGGTTTAATTTTATGCTCTACAGATGGGTCTTTTTTTGATGCATGATTTGCAGCGGTTTGCGGTGTGATCGTTGTACTACTAAGGTCTTTACCTGCCATAATGTTATTCACAACTGTGGAAATACTTGCGATGCTATCAAGAGTGTCATCTTTCTTAACGTGTAGCATGTCAATTTCGGTAAGGGCGACGTTTGGCTCCTAGAAGAATTAATAGCATTTTGAAAAAGTTATTTACTATACTTATTGCTACTCACCTTCTCCATTGCAGCATCTGATACCTGCAAGTGGTAACCATCTTGGCAAAATTTTCTTAATAGTGCAATACCCTTGCTTCGATCGATACTATATTTGTGTTCCCAAGCATCCATTAGTCGGTTGTAATAGCGCGGATTTTCTACAAAACGTAAGTAGACATGTGTATCTGCAGTGGGAAAAACGCGTTCGAGTGGTTTGCAACGTGCCAATTCATCCTCTGCAACGAGTAGACAGCGCACATCATCTGGCAGCATATTATCCAAAATAGTATCAACATACTCCTCCCGGAATTCGATACTTCGATTTGTATATTGATTGTGCTTACGCACTTCTTCGGCAGTGAGGCAGGTGGTGAAAATACGTTTGTCATGACAGAGCGGCCCCTTTAATCCCATTTCTTCGACAATTTCTTGCTGTTGCTTTTCACTTAACTTAGGTGGTACCTAAACAGATGATTTTTTTTTTTTTTTTTTTTTTTTTTATATATTTGACCATTATACATACACACACACATACCTGATAAAGCGCTGTATTTAAAACTGCTTGTATTAATGGTCCCTTCACGTGTAAATCAAGCGGTAGCTCTGAGTGTAATGATGGCGATATATTAATTTCCAATAACCATGGCACTAAATTTTCATCTAGCAACACATCAAAACCAAAGAGTTCAAAGCAATTATAACGGAAATTAACATTCTGTCGATACATTCGATTTAAGCCTGACTCCCCACTAACGATAGCTTTAATGATCAGGTTACGTAATGTAGCCCACAGACGTTTAGTGTTGACACCACGACCTTCCAAACAAGACCAAAGAGATTGAAGTGTCCATTTGTGTCCCTGACAAGCATTAAAATCTTCATTCTTTGCGTAGTTTTGAGAAAATTTATTAATGCTATAATTGGTCAGATGCATGCAGCGCTCATCAAGGTTACTTAGCTCCGAACTATACTTGACCGAGGCAAAACGCGCCAATCCATCTTTGTACATGTAGATGCGAAGTGGATTGATTGAAGTCAAGACCACATAAAGACGCATATCAAATTTATTGTCATTAATAAGTAACGGACGTTCGATATATCTGAAATTAATAAAAAAAAATTAAGTATAAATCCAAAAATGCAAAATACTTTATCAATTAAAAGACACACTTTTGTACAACTAACGGACGATCTTTGGGAAATTGACTCCACTTATTCACAATGCGTATGCCAGTGCCGCGTGCGCTTGCAGGAGGTTTAACAATCCATTTAGCCAACTTCGATGCGTTCTTTGGCCAGACTTGGCGTAAGTTTTCCAGATCATCCGGCATTATATACGACCTAAAATTAAATGAAATTTAAAAAAAAAGTGTTTGTAACTGCACACTTTGTACTAACGATAATCAGTTATTCAATCGTAGTGTGTTGCCCAATCGCAGTGTGTTATTAGTTGTTATGTACTTACTTCTGCATAAATCCGAATTCCTTTTTGCCGTATTTTTTCATATTATTGTATATGCTACGCCACATGGTATCCTTGCGTCCAATGCGAAACGAGCCCGGTATATGATTGTATTTTTGATGTGAGCGTATTGTACGGAAGCCAGGACTTTTCATGTGCTTTTCCCAAACGGCCATCCAATCTGTTGTATTTTTAATAATGCGAAAACCTGAGTTGAGCACAACACGCTTTACGATTTTCGGCATAACTGGACTTAGTTTCCACTTAAGCACCCGATGCAAAGCTGGCGGCATTGGTGGCCCCTTATCAGCATGCGATGTGAAATTCAAATATGGCGGCACATTCGGAAAAAGGCTTGGCGTTAGTATTGAAGTCGGCTTATAATACACAGATTTTTCCGAATCATTTGTACCAATCGAAACATTTGACACTTGTTCATCGATTTGAAGGCGGATATTACGACTCTGACGTGTTTCATTGCCATCCTCTTCCAAATAGAACGGACAACCGGTATAATCTTCTTCCGAATCAGAGTCGTCATAATTGTTCACTTCGTCAATAGCTACATGAAAAAAAAATATATACGTAAAATATGAACATTAAAATTCAATGTGAATGTTCTAACCTGCACAAGGATCATCCTCAGCGGGTCCATGATTGCCGTGTCCATGACGATCGCCGTCCACACCGATGCCGGCTTTGTTCATTGACACTCCCACATAGCTTGCATGTTCCCCCGAATTTAGACGCATACTATTATAATGCGGCATACCTCCGGCGCCTGAAGAAGGATGGTTTGCATAGAGTGATGCATAAAGACTGGTCTCCAATGCAGACACTGCCGATTTAGTAAGTCCATTTTGCGTTAGGAAATTAGTTTTATCATTTTCGTGATGCTGTGCGCTAAGCAAGCTGCTCGCGTGAAACGTGTTCACAACAATTTTATTTGGTTTAGTACCATTGGCATTAGTAACTACTCCTCTACCGGGACTGTGAGAGCCAGCGCCGTGACCGGTTTTTGCGGTGCTTTGGCTCTGATTTTGGTTGACTGTAGGTGACCTTTTACTATTTGTAGCTTCTTTTACAAAGGCTTCTTCACGTGCGCGCTTTAAAAGCATCTGGATGCGTTAGGTTTGTGAATTGCAAGATATATGACACATATAGGAAACAATACGTATACGGACATATATACATATCGGACAAGATGAAATGAGGTAATGAATCATTGGTTAGTTTTAAGTAAACAATTGATTTAGTAGCATGAAAAATGGGTTAGCAGCTAAAGCAAACAAAAAGCAAATAACACAAGTATAGATGACTGAAACAACAACATACCTGAACCTTTTTATATGGTTCCGTTGTGACTGTAGCGCCATTAGATTTTGGAACACTGCGTGCTTTAGTAGAAATCGTCGTTTTTGTAGTAGGCGAAGTTTTGTTATTCTCCTGACGCCTTTTCGGTGTTGCTACCGGTGTTGTCTTTGTTGAAGAATCTTGTCCACTGAACCCTTTTTTAATCGTAGTTTCGCCTCCACTAACACCATTTCCATGTCCACCACCAACATGTCGACTCCTACTACTGCTTTCCGTCTGGCAACCGCCGAGTGGTGTATGCAAATGATTATGCGTACTCAACATGTTACTGTGATGATGATGATGGTTTGGATACTGATTACAAACGACCATTTTGTCCTTATACAATTGAACCTCTTCCAGCCATGACTCGTGAAAATCTAGTATCTCAACTCCTTTTCTAGCACCATGTGGTGAATGATGTTGCGATCTAGTGCTATTCTCTTTGGAACGTACTATTGTATTGTTGCTAACATTGCTAGCGGTATGGGATCTACCATGGGAGCCATGCGACAAATGTGTTCTTTTTTCGGTTATCTGTGCCATAATTATTTAAAATTTGGAAGACTGAAAAACCAAAAAGTTATAATCAGTATGAGCGCGAAATTTTTCGTTTTCTTTAATGAATATTTTAGTATTATGTAGCGCAGCGCAGCATAGATTATGCGACAATTACCAACCTTCAATCTGTTCCTATCTTTACTTGCCTATCGTCAGCATATCTTCAGTGTGTTGTGTCCAAGCGAAAAACAAAAAACCTACTGTAACGTAGCTATTTTCGACATGGCACAGCACCAAGATCATCGAAATGATACAATGAATGACACCGTGTATCTTTTTGTATTTCTACTTTCTGTTTTTCTCTCGGAACGTGCCGCTGAAGTCAGAGCATTAAGAAGATAGAGGAGTGTCGCGCATATATATTGCCAATGGAAACAAGAGAAAATTTAATTTCATTTAATATCAAAACATTTATACGCTGCATTTGTAAGTGTCGTAAACGCTTTTCATAAATACGAGAGTGCTACGAGTTTAGCAGAATTTAACTGACCGAGATGATCTCTGAATATCATATCAATACTTTGCAGCTTTAGTGATGTAAACTATTAGCTTCAGTCAAATAATTGAAACATTGTAAGATCCCTGGAGCAGAAAAAGTATAAGAAAGGCTTAAGAGCATAAATTTATAATGACGCAGGTATCTCCTTTGAGTGCAGCCAATTAGAGTCCTAATGCAAATTTATGACAATGCAAGACTGGTATAGAAAACATTTATTGAGTTGAAAGGATGATACTAGAGTTACAGAGAGGTCATAATAGCACTCGTCGATTTTGCCTAAAGAACTAGTTACTACCCGACTATCTTTTGAACGATTGACGACTGTACATGATCGACGGAACTAATAGTCTTTTTTACGGTAACAAAGATTGTTAAATTAAATGCATAACATAGTCAGATTACAATGACTATAATAAATAACAAAAAAAATGTGCATACAAAAAATAAAGCTGATATAAAACTAATTGGACAAAGTTTGTGTTTCGAGATTTAAAAAAAGCGTTAGCAAAACAATATGAATAATTCTAACTGCCGGGACTTCAAGAGTATCTCAATTCCGAGTTAAGTGACTTGATAACTTTTTTTAGTTCAATAAAGTAAAATAAAATCCAAGGCCATGATTCAAAGAATTTTTCTTTTTCAAACAAGCAAGAAATTTTTATGTACAATTTTGTGTCAAAATTCCAACTTTTCCAAGTAGGTGTTTTGATCCTTAATTTTCGAGTTCATAATAAATATATGTACATATATGCAGCGCGGCAACCACCCACTAGTTAAGCGCTGTATGATTTTGATCTAAATTACTATACTCTTTATAAATATGTTGTATGAAGGTTATATATCTTACGAATAAAAAACAATCAATGAAACTGAATTACGTCAAGATCATCACACGATTGCAGCTTTGGGCGTTGTTTTGTGCAAAGGTAAATTCCCTTGCTGCAGCTGCTACATAGCCATGATAAATGATTTATTTTTTTGTTGTTTTTTTTCTTTAAATTTCGTAATCAATTTATTATCACACGACTTTAGACATCTTAGGATGAGATACATTTTGTTGATTCAATTTGAATTTCATTTTCCTTTAACGCTTTGCTTTCGGCGCTGCCGTTGTGCTATGCGCTTCTGTGTGCGTAAAATGAGAGATGCTAAACCGCGAGCGCATACATGTGTGTATGTGCGAGTAAAAGTTGCAATCTGAAGAAATTTACTCACCTGATACATTAAATCCACTAAAAAAATTTTGTCGGAAAAAGGATTTACTGACTGTTACAAATAATTTTTTTTTTTATTTTCTTTTTTTTTTTTCTTTCAATTTACAAAAAATGCACAAAACTGTAATCACATAGAAAACTTGATTTTAACAAAGACAAATTTCGGAGAAGTAAAACTCAATTACACTATTTATATTTTTGTTTTTGTAGTTTGTTGTTGCATTGTTCGACACACGTAAATGTATTTGTGTAAATCTGTGTGTTGTGGCATGCACTACCGGCAAATGTGTAATGTGGTTGATGTGTGTAAATTGTTGCTGTTAAGTTTTATGTACTGTAGCATATTTTTTATACTACTCTAATTTATTACTTCTAAAGTGCTGAACGATTCTGAATTATAATTAAGCATCTTTTTGTTGTATTTCAATGAAATTTCGATTCGAACGCTCAAGTGTTGCCGAAACTTGTGAAAATTACAATACCGAAGTTTTTAAATCTGTCCCTTTCTAGTCCTTATACACCAAATCAAATACGGCTACACTTGATTTCAAATAGACTCGCGCTAATTTTTTACTTGCTTTTTATTTCTATTTCTAATTTGTTCTTATTGCAAACATGCATTTAATATCGACTGGCAAAACAACAGTTCTTTCAGATTTTATCGACTTAGAGACAAAATCAACATATAATCATGCTAACGGTGAGTCGACAGACTTTCAATTCACCGCCAAGCGTCGCACTTTTCTGGAGGTCAATCGAAAATCTGGACTGGAATTGATGCGCATTAAAGATCGAAGTGAACGAAGTAAATATAATTTAATATTGTTTTTATTTATATTAACGCTAATACGCTAAATGAACACTTGTATAGCATATGAGTTGCAACGCGTGCGCAAACTGACCATTGATAATGTCTATTGCGTTGGATGTGCAAAGCAGTCGGGAGAGGATATCGCTGTGGGTCTATCCAGCGGTCACGTTAAGCTTTATAATTACAAAACTGCACAATTATTGCACCGCTTTCAAGCGGAAAATATACGCAATACCGTTCTATTTTTGGATTACAATTGTACGGACGAATATATAGCGTCAGTGCTTGAGAGTGGCGATATAAATATTTATGGAATTAAAACTAAAACAAAAATTGACAGCATTAATATAGATGACAAGTAAGTATTTGTACATGTTATTTAATGCATTGCTGCAGCATAGTAGGTATTAAGAAACAAATTCGTTTTTATTGCAGTTCCACACTTTCGCGTTTTCATCCGAATAAGCGTTTTCAACTTTCGATTGCATCGTATAAGGGCGCCGTAACCGTATACGATGTACAATCGAAGCGTAAACTATTTCACAGTACTAATGCACACGAGGCTCCGTGTCGTGACATTTGTATGTGTAGCACAAATCCCTCAACACTGTTAAGCGTTGGCTATGATTGTAAAATAAATATTTTTGATATACGCCGCAAGGCTCAAATGCCCAACGTGCAACTCGCCTATACTCATCCACTTTCCACTGTGACACTTAGTGATTGTGGCGTTTATTTTTGTGTCGGTAATCTTAAGGGTGAATTAATCTCTTACGATATGCGAAACACAAAAACCCATTTGGCTTCGCGAAAAGTACACGATTGCGCTGTAACGCGTATAGGTTTTGTACCGTCACCGGAGGATGGCGTTGTAAATAGTTTTACTAGTACGGGAAATACAACAGTTGAACCGACTACAAATGTCATTGCTGCAGTGCCGCAGCCGCTAGCTGAACGTGCAGTGCCATGTGGCGGTGATTTACGAAAATCAATTGTACCAAATATACGTTCGGAGCTTGCAGCCGGTGCAGCATTGGCTACTCCGGCTGCTACACGTGGATATCGTGATTCATTTTGTGATTTTTTGGATATACAGTCGAATAAAGTGCTTGATCGAATGTCATCACGTTTAACGATGCGTCGTGATAGCTTCGATTGGGAAGCATTAGCTCGAAAGCCCAGTAATGAAGATACACGTAATAGTCTTACACAAATCAATTCCGGTTTAAGTTCTATTGGTAGCGTAAATACGTCGGCTGCGGATTCATTGGAGAGCAAACTAAACGCAGATGATAAAAACGCTCAATTGCAACGTAAGTTTTCGTATTTTTAGAATAAAAGTAGAATTTAACTTGTTAACTTTTATACATTTTTATATTATGATTTTTTTTTCAATAGAAACGCTTAGCGGTCCGTTACGCGATCGCAGTAATTCTTCAAACAAACTAGTTCAAATCGATGAAGAAGAACCAAGCACAAGGCAAGATCAAGATCCTTACTCAGTTGACAATTCAACCAGCAGCGATAAGGAGAATCCAACAGTAGAACTCGACCTACACAAACGTTTGCGCATATTACCCGCCAGTCGGAATAGTACACCAAATCAGCAAAAACTCTCAATGGATGCATACTTGACAACTCAAGCAAAGAGTGTACCAGGTTTAGTTAAATCTGTTTCAAGCACACTCTCTTCCATTGAAGGTAACGATATACGCAAAGAACTAAACGAGTTACGCGCCTTCATTGATGAGCGTTTTAAGCAAATGGAATGCGAGTTCAGATTTGTAACTGAAGCGAACAAATGGCAAGCGTATACACAGTCAACTAACCTTTGGAGCACCCAAATGGAAACCACAAAAGATATACGTGACGGTGTTGCAGCATTGTTGCAAAAAGATGTTTTTGTAAATGAATTTGTGCGTTTGCAGAATGAGAATCGTATACTGAAACAGCAGCTTGTGCAGTTACAGCATAAACAGGAAGAGAAAGAGGAGCAGGAAGTGATAAGTGAAAAAATCATATAAATCGTAATGGTTTGTTTAGTATTTATTTTATTTCTTATGTTATTGTCTATAATTGTATTAATTGTTTTGTATTACGTTTTAAAACTAAATATTAGCATAAGGTGGGGTAAAGTAAACCAGTTTTAAAATTCAAGTAGCATGGCTACAAAACAAAGCTTTCTAATGAGTCGTTGAACCCCACCATACTTTATATATAATGTCGCATATTGTAACTTTACTCCATTGCCTCCAGACAGCCACTATTCATATCGACCTAAAATGCGAATAATTGTAAAATTTTTTGTTTTAATTTTTGTAAGTTTTATTTTTTTTTTAATTACTAACCGATATTGTCGTATTAAAATTTTCATAATCAATCCTATAACGTTCATTGAGCACATCGTAATTGATAATATTCACAAATCGTTGACCCCAGAAAATCTCACGAGGTATATATGAAGTACGCGCTTCTGTCACTTGTGCTGTGGCCGCAGAAGTACCGACAATGGACACATATAACTCAAACTGTGCTGCATTAAATTGCTTGGCATTGACAAAATGGCGTAGCGGACTAGACTCATCAATGACATGGCAAATAACTTCAGGCCAAATGATAATCTGCTGTCCATTGCCCAATAAATTAAGTTCCGTATATGTTTTAATTATCTCGCCTTCACGCGTGCTAAAAGTAAATATGCATACATATTATCAAGCAGTCACCATAAAAGCGCTTAGCACGTAAGGGATGTGACTCACAGTTTATCGACCATCATATAAACGCGTATTTTTGATTCGATTGTCTGTTGTTCGCGTAAGTCACAGACACGAAATAGTAGACACAATTGTTCATCACGGTAGCATATCTGCAAATGAAAACATTTTTCAGAACCTTTCGAATAAAAGTTTTTCCTTTTTTTTTACGCACCACAGCCTTATCGCTGAACTTGAGTTTTGTCAATTGTTTCGCAGGTCTTGCAGTTTTTGCATAGATTATGCTTATCATGCCACCCTCAATTGCAATTGAGCAAATTATTTGCATAATAAAAAGAAAATATAGTCTCAGGACATTCTTCACTTGGATATTTCTCACCAAAGCCAATTGTAGTTTGTGTTTCAATCGAATAGATAAGCATAGATACAAAATTTTGAACGCCTATAATACAGGGTTCTTTGCCTTCGCCCAAACGTTCACCAGTGACATCATCAAAAAGTAGATCACCATGTGAATATGCTACCATATAACAAAGTACACCGAAAAAGAACCAGCTTAGAAAATAACTGCCGAGAAACATGCTAAGCATGTATTTCCAATCCAATTCAATCTGTGAAAATAAAATATCGTTTTCGTAAAGTTTTATTCGGGTTTTCAATTTTGTGAATTCAAATCATAAAATTTAAAGTTACATTCCAGTTTTCTCATGCAACGAAATTTTGTGATTTAAATTCATTCATTAATTTTGTGAAAACCAGCATAATTTCATGTTACTTTTAAGTTTAGTAGAAAAAAGAAAACCTAAATCAGTACTTTTATGCAATGTTTTTGTTAGAAATGCATTTATTTGAGCCTCTTTACATGATTGTGTTTACAAAATTTTTGTTAATTCTAAAGACTAAATGTTACTTTTTCCTTGTTTGTCATCGTCGTTTGCTTCAGTTTAGTTAAATTTTGTGGCTCTTTTGCCAATTCGCATAGTTTTCGTTCGATACTTGGTGTTATACTATAAACATCCGATGTTTCAGATATTTGTTTGTCATTATTTTTAGTTTCAGTTTTAAACGTTTTTGCTTGTATGTTGCTTTTTTGAATTGATTTTGTATTGTCTGTCGTTTTTGATGGGCTACTTTTCGAAAACAAGTAGCGCCAATATGGTCTTACCAGTGTGGTCACAAAATCGCGTATATAACGCCATGGTTTCTCCGGTATATGCCTAAAATTGACATTTTCGTGTCCATTCTTCTCGATAACACGTGAAGTGCGTTTACGTAAAGCTTCCAGCTCTGTAAAATATCAAAATAAAGTCTATATTTGTCCAAATACTTGAAAGCTTTTCACATACCACTACGCCTTGTATCCGGATTTAATTCAATTGTGCTGCCAGACCATTCATTTGTATATGGAAAACTGTAATAATTGCGAGTTTTCTAGATTAATATTAAATTTGTTATTGCTTCCTAATAACTGAGGTGGTACTTATGTTCGCTACGCGTCTCCAGATTTTCCGTATTGCGTGATCGTTTACGTCTTGCCAAATTAGGGCTTTCCGGATAGTAATCGGTTCTATTACAGTCGGTCTCATAAACAATCTCTTTTTCCTGTGAACGCTTCAAAGGTGTCGCCTCAATGGGTCGTGGCTGCACAGGCATCGAAGCGGAGCGATGCATTTCGCTGTTATGGTTTAGTTGTTCACCGTCGTTGCTCATTTTCAAATTCCGTTTTTATATCTGTTGCGCCTACGCAAATAGCGTGCTATAATTACACTAAATTAAGCTCAATTCTACTTTTGGTCGTTTGTTTGTTATATAGTACATACATATGAATTAATTGAATTAGATAGATAGTTGCAATGATGACGGCCTGAAGTGCGTTACAAAGAAAAAAAATAAAAAAATCTCAAATCTTTTTATTTTATTCTTTTCTTTTTTTCCGTGATGCTGTCAGCTGGAGCTACTTTCGTCGACTAAGCTTAAAGATATTTCGGCGTTGTTCCGTTGAGTTCAGTTCAGCTGCTATGGTTGACTTTTTCATCAAGCTGTGCACTTGATTCGTTGTAAATACTTTTATCTTGAAGATATACGGACTTTTTGAATTGTTTATTATTGTCATCGTGTGTCAGATGTTTGTGTATGTTTTTTTATTTTAGCTGAGATTATTTTATTGTAGTATAGAGAGTGCTAATCTATTCCATATTCGTTTTTTGAGCAAAGTACTTGGGTAATGTGGTATATTATTAGAATTTCTTTTATATACCTAACTAAAAATGACGTAAGGGGAAAAGGGTATATTAAGTTTGTGAAAATGTATGTAACACGCTGAATGAGGCTTGATAGACCCTATAAAGTATATATATTCTTGATCAGCATTGAAAGGGGAGTCGAACTAGCTATGTCCGTCTGTCCGTCCATCAAGCTGTCTGCCATATAAAAACGAATATCTCGGGGACTTTAAGATTTAAAGCAACGAAACGTACACTCTCCTAGCCCCATTTTAAGGGGTTTTTGCATAAAAACGTCTTTGTTTCTGCTTTTCTAAAGTTCTAAATTTAGTATAAATTATGTTAGTCTCATTGAAACATCCTTAAATAGGTAGGTCCAAAAAAATTGTAGGTATACCCATACAAATTTAGCCCAAGTTTTGTATGAAAATCGAATGCAGCAATAAGGTGTAGTACTAAGATAAGACTTAACTTAAGTTACATATACTTTGGGTACAGGGTATCTTGTAGTCGAGCACACTCGACTTCACCGTTCTTTCACGTTTTTTTTTTTCTTATTATAACGTTTTTGGGTTTTTCGAATTGCTGTAAAAGATAATTAATATTTAAAAATTAAAAATTAAACAATATATATATTAAACAATATATATTATATTATTAACATCGCTATCCGGTTAAAACATTTAAATTTTCCAGGTTTCTACATTAAATCTACGAACAAGTGTTATTTCCCAATATAATATAAATGAGAAACTTCCAACGTGGTACCTTGGTTCTGTTATACAAACTACTTATGTAGGACCAAAAAAATCATTATTTTTGTATGGGACCTAATTTAGCTTGCAAGCATGCTTGATTATTTCGATACACATAGCAACATGTTTGATATCAAACATGTTTGGAAGCATGCTTGACACTAATTTTGGTGCAAATAGCAACATTTTTGATATCAAAGATGCTTGCGAACATGCTCGACACCGTCTGTATGGACGCTCAAAAGTATGCAACAAGAAATAGTCGTGAATCTAAAACCGAAAAAAAGTTTGCATACCTTCAGGGTGTTAATGTATATTGTAATATAACGACGTACAAATCAATAAATAATAAAAAACCACTACCCAGTTTTTGTTTTATTTAAGTAATGTGTATTCTGATTCTTATAATCGATGAAATAGTTATTTAGATTTTAACAAAAAGTCCCCTTATGTATTGAACATACTGTGTATACTACGATGCTCCTTTAATGGGTTACAAACTTTCTGACAAAATGATAATACGCTTCACCCAAATATAAAAACACCTTTAAAGGGAATTGCTGAACTTTCGTCGTTTTATGTAATTTAAAAAAATGTAATAATAATAAAATATAACCAGACAACCTAAGTCAGATAAAATTAAGTTAAAACTATTAAAATGTAGCAAAAATGTTATCAGTTTATTTGGATTTCTTCATACTAGCAAACTGCGTTTGTTTGCAAATTTGCAATTGTGACGCACAACGCTGCTCAAATAATGAGCAAATATATTTAACAAAGCTTAATTAGAAGTCAAGCATAATCAATTAAATATAATTTTTAGTGTTAATATCTTTATTCCACTGATTTACAGACGCTAGTCATGTCGACCTGAAACAAAGAAAATAAATATGTGAGTTGATATCTTTAAAGTTTAAAACTATTATACCAACCACATACCGATATGGTTGTATTAAAATTCTCATAATCAATCTTGTAGCGTTCTTTAAGTGCATCATAACTGATAATATTCACAAAACGTTGACCCCAGAAAATCTCACGCGGTATATACGAAGTTTTCGCTTCAGTTATAAGCGCGGTAGCGGAAGAGGTGCCAACAATGGACACATACAACTCAAATCGTGCTGCATTTAATTGTTGCGCATTTTTGAGGTGATACAATGGACTATGCTCATCAATGATGTGGCAAATAATTTCCGGCCAAATGATTATCTGCTCACCATTGCCCGAAAGCTTAAGAACGCTTTGTGTCTTAATTATTTCACCTTCATTTGTGCTGCAAATAAATTAGATTAAAATTTATATTAATCAAGTTTTGTATCTGATCAGTCGGTCTATAGTGTATCTTACACATTATCCAACAACATATTGACGCGTATTTTTGATTCGATTATTTGTTGTTCTCGTAAGTCGCAGACACGAAACATTAGACACAGTTGACCATCACGATAACAAATCTGCAATGATAAAATAATTTAGATAAGAAAAAAAATGCTACAAAAATGTAAATGTGTACACACACCACAGCCTTATCGCTAAATTTAAGTTTAGTCAATTGTTTCGCTGGTCTTGCAGTTTTTGCATAGATTATGCTAATCATGGCACCCTCTATGCCAATGGAACATATAATTTGCAATATGAAAAGACAAATCGTAACAGGACATTCTTCACTTGGATATTTTTCACCGAAACCAACGGTAGTTTGTACTTCAACTGAATATATAAGCATAGCAACAAAATTTTCCACACCGTTTATACACGGTTCTCGTGATGTGCTTAAACGTTTTCCCGAGATATTGTCGAAAAATAAATCATTATGCGCGTAAGATACAAAGTAACAAAGTACTGCAAAAACGAACCAAGTAACAAAATAGCTTGCCAGAAAAATAATTAGCATATACGTCCAATCCAGTTCAATCTACGAGTAAAAAAAAATAAAATTTTTAAATAAATTAGATACTATAATCAATATTTTTACGTACCAGTGTTGTTACAAAATCTCGTAAATAGCACCGTTGTTTTTCGGGCATATTCTGAAATTTAACATTTTCGCATCCATCTTTTTGAAAAACTCTCAATGTAGGATTGCGTAAGGGTTTAAACACTACAAAAATCGATCGAACTAAGTTTTGTATAATAATTATATAAAAAAAATTCATACCTATGCGTTTTTTATCAGAATTTAATTCAGTTGTGCTTTCAGACCAAGTATTTGTATATGGAAATCTAGAATATATACATATGTATGTGATAATTTATATTTACTTATTTGTTTATATTTATATTAAACACGAGTACCTACTTTGATTCGTCACATAGATCCTCAGCGGCTAACAATTTACGCCTTTCGAAATTAGGACTCTCTGGGTAATAATCGGATTTATTACAATCTTCATTTTTTTGTGAAATCGTTCGATGCGCTTCACTAATTGTAGAATTTTGCTGTTCTTCGACGTCACTCATTTTTAATTGTTAGATATAATTCGTTTAATTAAACTTAATTTGCGATTTAGTTGTGCATTAATTGAATTACCTTATTGCTATGATAGTCTAACGTGTGCTTCAAATCCGTTTTTATGTCTTACGTTTCTTCTTATGGCGACTGAACGGATAGATATATGGCATTTTAGAAATATTTATTGTTGTCATCGCGTGCACGCTTGTGTATTTTTGTTGTCATCGCGTGTCACGCTTGTGTATTTTTGTTGATATTAATATCACAAGATCTCGTGCCTTTGTAAATTTTTATAAGTTCGTCTTTTACGTATTATAAGATAAAAAAAAATTATATTTAGTGTAGTGTATGGTAGAACCGAAGTTTTGATACTTTTCATAGGTAATACCTCAAATTCGCTACAGCTGTAGACTTTCCCCGTAAATGGCACCATTATTTTTCAGGCATATTATGGAATTTAACATTTACTCGAAATGTACGTTTACGTAAGGGAAATCGGAAATCGACCGAACTAAGTTTTGTATAATATATATAAAAAAAAAAAATATTTATACCAATGCGTTTTTTATCAGAATTCAATCCTGTTGTGTTTTCAAACATATGTATGTGAAAATTTACACGGTGCGACAGTCAAAAAATTTCTCGGGATGGGACTTAGTGTAGGTTGTAGGTACAGTTAAATAGATTGGCATACTAGAATTTTTTCGTACTCATCAAAATTTCGAAATAACGGTAAAAAACTTCTTTTTCGGATCCACCGAAGCTAACGTTTTTCCATTTTTTTTTTTGTTTTAACTACAAGATGTGCTTCAAAACTTGATTCTTTTCTTAATAATTAATGTGCATGACGCATCTTCATTTCTCTTCTAAATTTTAGACACTGTAGAAAGCTTCGTAGGATTACTGCAGTTGCGAACTCTTAACTTCAAAACTAATTGAAAATATTTGTCGTTTTAATGGACTTATAAACAGTAATCGTCAAAGCATTTGGTATAAACTTAATAATTAAAATCTTTCGGCAGAAAATGATCCAATAGTGTGGGACGTAACCATTTTAAATATTCAAATTATCAATCCACGTAACAAACATAACGGTTAACGTAACAGTTGACTACGTAGTAATTATTAAGTGCGCTACCTATTTGTCTCGCTCACGTTCACATACTCACGCAGCTGTATAATTTTTTATGTACAGATACATTTTATACATGATACAGCATATGTTATACTTTTCTACATTATTTGATCATTCATTCACAAGACACAATACGCGTAGTTCGCACATCGGACGCGTTGAAGCAAAAATTACCTCGCCTCAAGTGTGTTTATTAAAATGATGATGTGCATTAGTTTAGGCGTGTAAATATTAACAACAACAACAAAACAAATGAATATATAAATAAATACAAAATATATAAAATCAATTTAATTCATTTTGGTTAAATGTGTGGTGCTAAAGCTTCTGACATAAATAAATAGTATCTATGCGTGTATTTTGCAACTGTGTGCGTGTATCTTGTGTGAGAAACAAAAAAAAATAATTAAATACCTCCACTGAGTGAAAACCTACAAAATTCATTATTGTTATTATTTATATTGTTGTTGTTTTTGTGAGCAATTGTGAGAAAGTTTGTATCAAATTAAAAAAAAAACAAAGCAATCAAATTAAAGAAATTCCAGTGAAATGTGAATAAAAATATTGAAAGGAAAAAGAAAAACAAAAATATTTAATTAAAGTTAGTTGAAAAGCGTGCAACAACAACATCGCTGAAAGAGTTAAAGGTAAAAATATAAAATAATTAAATTAATTATGTTTGCATTGCGTATTTGTGGCCAATGATTTATTAACAAAAAAAAAAAAGTTAATAATAATAATAAAGTGGCAAATAATAAATTTTTGCAATGCAACAATATTTTGTGTGCATAAAGAATTCGTCGTGCATGTATACTGCACAGACGTCTTACAAAAAAAAACCAAAACGAAAATTGAAAAAAAGTGGTTAACTATATAAAAAAATTTCTCGGAAATCTCAAGTAAAAAACGGCCAAAAGAGGCGAATATTATATTGACGTACCAACGAGCGAGAGATATACCAAAATTCCCAGAAAAGTATTTTCTAATTTAGACTGATTCCCAGAAGTGACAGTCAGTGGCAGCGCGTCGTCGTCAAGGGGGGTCGAAAATGAGGTCAATGTAGCGCGTGTGAATTTGTTTGTATGCAATAAGATTTTATTTATTCTGTTATATATTTTTTAAAATTAAATATCTAAATTGTGCTGAATTATTATGTTTTTTTTTTTTTTTTATTAAACTTACAGTTATAACATACAGTGTCTAATGAAAGAGGAGAGAAGATTATTCTGCTAATCGTTTCCAAAAATGATCTCCAATCATAAGCCATTAGTCTTTAAGAAAGATTTTGAAAGAAACGGCTTCAAATAGCTTTCGAAAACACTGTCAGAATAACGCTTCAATAAGTCAAAACGTAACGTGGCCCAAAACATGCAAGAATCAGGAAGTTGCGTTTAAGAAAAATGTATTTTATAAATTATTGAGGCTCACATTTTTCATCAATCCTGATATAAGCAAGTACTTAAATCTTCGGAGAAAATGGAGTTTAAAGCAACGGCGGTAATTAAACTAGCGTCGAAAGGCCTTAACCATTTCACGTTACGTTTTGACTGTCACTGTTTCTTCCTAAAGCCTATTAGGCCTGGCCTATGATTGGTCAACGTTTTTTAAAAGTTGATCTGATATGTACATAATTTAATAACGGATTTTAGTGCTTAGTTTAATAATGGGCATCCGGATTAAGTCGATTATTTTCTGACATTTTTTCTAAACTAAATCAAACTCTTTCCAACTATTCTTTGTAAACTAAAACAAAATTAATATGAAATGTTTAATTTTCATAAGAAAATTGTTCCCTTTTGAAATATTTCCAAGTAATTTAGACGCCCTTGTGAACAGCAGCAGCAGCAATAACAAACACAACAGCCAGTCAGTCAGCTAGCAATAACACCAACAATAAGCGTACAGCATATCATTGGCATGAGTATGATGTTGTATTAGTGTGAAACGAGTAAATACACAATACAACAAATAAAAACATATACATTTATATACATATATACGCAAAACTGGCCTATAGACAAAAGAGAGATGAGTGTCGAAGTTGGCGGGTGGTAGCGCGGTATGGCATGGCAGCTGTGTGACTGCTATTCAATGAAATTTAAAAAGTACAAATACATAGAAATTCACAGCTACGCAGATGTTGTTATAGCACCTTGTATGCAAGAGAGCATTGCTATGGTATGAGCGCATCAAGCATAAGAAATAACAACAAAAACAACAAAAAGCAGCAACAAAGCCAAATTCGAGTATCTGCTGTGTGCTATGTTCATGTGAATTATTATGTTTGCATGTGTGTGTGTGTGTGTATGTTTGTATTTTGTTTTATGCGCTTTTATATCTTTTTATATTATTATTTTTTGTTTCTTCGTCGTCGTTTCTTTTTTTTTTTTTAGATTCATTGGAAATTTCATTTTGTTGTAGTTGTACATTTTTAATTGTTCGCGTGAATTTTTCAATTGAAGCGGAATCAAATTGTGAATGCCAAAAGTGAAATGTGGGCAAAACAGACAGACAAAGATACTTAAGCAAAAAAAAAAAAAAGAGATTTTATTGTTGATTTTGTTTTCTTTCTATTTTTTTTTTTTTTTTTTGTTAACTTAAGTATTTTTTCGTTTGAAATTTATTGTTGACCTCTTGCGCCTAATTAAATTTCTTGCTTCTACAGTATGTGACCATTATATTTGATACCATTATGTTTGCAAATTGAAATTCTATACGTGTTTGAAAAAATATAGTTTTTATCATAATATAAAATGCATACATTAAAAAGTATTTCACTAATTATCAAAACTTTTTATAAAAAAAAAAGGAAAAATTGATACAGTATCCTGTACTCAATATGTTAAGCATGAAATTGTCGATCTAGCTATAACTGTCTGTCTGCATTTTTTGCATAGCTCCCATACAAACTTACCGCCCATATTTGAATTTTTTAAATGAAAAAAAAAAAAAAGTTTTTTAAGTTTCTTATTTAATGTATGGTAAAAATAAATTTTATGTCGCCCATGTCTTCAATTTAGTTTGGATGAGTTTTATTTCAAATTCAAAAACACTATAATGTAATCCATGGAAGGGACAAAACACATTGAAGTTAAAGGAAGTATAGAAAGGTCACAGATCAATACCCGATCATCAGATACTAAACGTCGCCATAATGGCAGCAGGCAACGGTGAGGTCCAAACAAACGAGTAGTTAAAACGTCGGGGCCGTAAATTATAATATGATTTTTTTTTTTTTTTTTTTTTTTTTTTTTTTTTTAAATTAAAAAAAAAAAAAAATTTCTTCAATAAAAACTGTTCAGAAAAATATTGATTTTTAATTTTAATTCTAATTCCAATGAAGCTTTTTAAATAAATTCAGATTGAATCATAACATTTATAGTTAATATAAAATTTCAAACGTTTCAATAGTTCCTGAGCAAAAACGTGCTAAGACTAGATACATGGTATCCTAAATTTTCTAGTAATATTACAATATATATAAGAAGGAAACTAAAAAAACATAAAATAATTTTCAATAAAAGTTAATGGATCTATTTTCAATAATTCATCATAAATATTTTTTTTATGAATTTAATTTAAAAAAAAATGTGCAAGTTTTTTATTTTGTTGCTTAAAGTTGATTTTTAGATATACCTTATATATATCAAAAAAGATAGTCAAAGGTGAACTGATTTTATTGGATTTTTTTTTTTTTTATAAATGAACCGGTTTTTTATTTTTATTGTTATTATTTTTTATTTTAAATTAATTATAATTTAGCGAGAGTCAGTCGACACACACAAATTGTTTCGTCTGCGATTTTATCTAAAATTTTAGACTTTAAACCCCATACGTATTATGCATATTATTTGCTGCTCGTGCAATCTCATACACACATAGAGAATTATCTAATATTATATATATACATACCTACTATACTATATATTATAACTACATGTGTACATATGTGTAAGCTTTTTATTTACGAAATATTTGTTCATGAGAAAAACGACAAGTTCCAAGAAAACAATGAAAAAATAAGCTTTAGACTTGATTGCTTGCCGTAATTTGACTGATAACGAAAATATTTATTTACTATTCAACGTATTTTTTGTTTTTTTTTTTTTGCGTATGGTGTTTTTTTGTTTTTATCAATGAAGGTGTGGTTTTTTTTTAAACTAAGTGCGTATAACTATTTTATGAATAGTTTATGACCTAACATTCTGACAGCCAGTCTCATTCTGTCAAAAATATTATTTATTCCCATTTATTTCATAAAATATTTATCCCAATGGGAATTATATTGCCCTAAGAGTAAGAGAATCCTAAGCATGATTCAATTATAAAAGTACTTTATCAAAAAAAAAAAAAAAAAATACTATATACAAATCCGAGAAATCTCTCGGGACCGTAGTATTTTTGAGTAGCTCGGTATATAAAAAAAAAAATTGTAGTAGAAACTTTTAAGCAAGGAATGTTGGCTTCTTTTTTTATGGTCTTAATTTTTAATAATGTACCGGCCCCAGGATTTCTTCCAGCGACCGGAAACTTTTATATATTAATGCTGTACAACTGTAGAAGAATTTATACACCGTATTCTTGATCCCTAATGGTTATATTCAATTCTGTTTTCCAGCCTAAATTTTTGATGTATTTAACCATACCTTGTTTTATCTTTATATTGAGATCAGCTTTTATATTTGCGAACAAATTACTTTTTTTTTTCAAATTTTATCAGCTCCATGTTAACGAAAATACCATAAATAAATACCATATTTTATGATCAACATCACTGCTAAAATTAGTTTAAAATAAAAGCTGTTTGTTTACGTCACAATAACTGATATAGACTATAGACACATTTTAAGATATGCAACATACTTCTATTGATAAAAGAGCTTTACCTTTTTCCACAGAATTAAAGCACATTTACAATGATTACAATATCGAGTCTTAATAAACATTTAGTTTCGCCAAAGATAAAATTGTTACTAAGGCGTTGTTTATATTTGTGCATATCTGTTATTCCACGAAAACTTCAATAAAAAGTTCATCAATTCAAATTGCAATTTTTTTTTCCACGAAATGAATGCCAATTTTCATCTCTTATCAATCAATTTTTTCCTAGAATAATTCAATATTCATTTCAAAAGTACATTTCTTGCATAGTGACATGATTTAACAAAAAAAAAAAAAAAACAAAAAATGACTACGCATGCAAACGTGATAAATATTTAACGAATGACTAGTTTGTAAAATTTTATTTCGAATAAAACTTTGTGTAATTCGTTATCAGATTATATGGAAATATTGCCGCAATGACTACTAGCTTGTATAGCCCTCATGGTATAGCGATTCATTCGATCATTGTTTTACTTTTTATTTATTATTATTTTTTTTTTTTTTTTTGGTTGAAAATCCGTGAGCCAATAATTTTTCATTTCCGACTAACGATTAAATTTAAAATGAATTTTAAAAAATATTCAAACTTTTCGTAATTTTAATTCACTAAACACATAAATTTATAGCAATTCCGTTTAATTTGATCGAAATAGGAAACAGGAATGAAGGCGATTGTTCTTCTTTTCCTAGAAATGTACTCAACTTCTAACATTAAAAAAAATAATTAAAAATATTTCAAGCATATTCGCTGTTAAAAATATTTATGAATGATTTTTCTAAAATCATTCATAATATTTTTACTTCAAGAACATTTCAGTCATGGCGGGCTTCCTGATCAGAAAAAAACAGGTACTGTACCCCGACCCAGTTTTGGTTAGGAAATAAGACTAAGGACATTTTCTGCTGCTTTGATGAGCCTAAGAATGTTCTAGTTATTCATTTATTTTTTATACCCTGTATCCAAAGGGTAAAATGGTATATTAAGTTTGTGCGAATGTATGTAACAGACAGAAGGTGGCTAGATAGACCCTATAAAGTATATATATTGTTGATTAGCATCCGTCTGACATGCTATCTGCCGTATGAAAACGATTATTTCGGAGTCTATGAGAGATAGAGCTTCTATATTTGATTCTCCTATGTGTGCACTTGCAAACGGTTTTTCTCTCAGTCCCATTTTAAGGGGTATAAAAACGTCATTGTTTCTTATTCTAGGAAGCCCTAATTTTGTATAAATTATGTATATAATAGTCCCAATGAAATATCTCAATATGGTTGGGACCAACAAAATTGTATACCTTATTTTTTAAGTTTTTATATGAAAATCCAATGCAATGAGGTATGGTAGTAACATAGGACTTAACTAAAGGTACAAAAATATTGGGTTCAGAGTATCTTATAGTCGAGCATTATCGACTTCAGCGTACTTTCTTGTTTTTGCTGGTCCTTGTGTATGACTCTGCTCTTTAAAGTTAAAATTTCTACGTAACTAATCAATCAACCCACAATAATTATAAATATTAACTGTAACAAGTTCCTAATGACATTGTAATGCCTTTTTAAATACATATATAGTATCATAATTTTTTTTTAATGTGTTTTTTTTTTTTTTTTTCTGCGTCATATTGAAATGTTGGGAAAGAACCACTATTAAATGAATTAAAAAATAAAACTTGAAAATGTTTTACAAAATACTTTAAGATTTTCATATATAGTAAAGAGTCAACAAAACCCCAATAACAATATTATTGAATTCTAAGAATAAGTGTAATCAGAAATAAGCTAGAGGGCATACTTAGTATTTTATATATATGTACTCGTACATGTATTATTAAAGACAGCTTTCTGCTTTGTGGTTTTTCTGGGCTTTTGTCTTAATCAAAATTAACTTAAATTGACAATAATGTGATAAGAACAATTATCGCTAATAAATTCGCTTTAAATTTGATAAGCATGAAAGTTTAATAAAAATAACATTTCTTTTTTTAAAGGAAATTGTTTACTATAAACAAAAAATTTAACAAAATTTGTTTTTAAATGTTCAAGGCCTTTACGCGTCACGCGGTCTACACACATGCTAAGACGTCAATATCTTTCAGTTAAAATATATACATACATCCACGTACTATATGTGGGTGCTTCATATCAGTCATGAACTATACTATGCAGTTCAATTATCGATTGTATGTATTTATACATTGTATGTATATTTTAATAATTATTATTCCATGGAATTGCTAATTAAATTGTGCTAATATAAATTGATTGTTTATTTTTTGCTTCGATACGAAAATTTTTCTCATAATCAATATAATTATTGAACGTAAGGTTGGTTATTTTCAACGAAAATAAATTTAACACTAATAAATCTCATTTCTCGTTTTCCAATGAATTAAATTCAAATATAAAAACAAATATAAATTTCATTTATTAAGAAGTGCTCTTTACCTGTATGTTGGAAGTGTATATTAGTAGCAAAGTCTATATAAAATGTGTTCTTATACCCGTTACAAATAGTGAAATCGGGTATATTCTGTTTATCGTAAAACCCATAAAGTATATAAATATTCTGAATTAGCTCGATGAGACGAGTCACTCTAGCCATGACTGTCTGTACATTGTCTGTCTGTCCGTCTATTTGCCGCTATGCGATTCATTCACTTTGTTTAAAAGTTATTTAACCGAAATTTTAAACTTAAGCTTTTTTTTTTGGCAACAACTAGGTTAAGCTCCAATACAAATTTACCTCTTATTTTCGATTTTTTTTTTTTATGAAAAAATGTTTTATTTTTGAATGTATTCACTCCAAATTGGGTAAAAACAATTCTGATGACATTAGATGTCAAAATATGTCAAAGTCCCACTGCTATTTTTAGGTATAGCTTCCATTCAAACTTACCAACTTTTTCGATTTTTTTTTTTGAAAGTAGGTACTATTTATTGGGTAAAAACACATCTAATATCGTCCTAAGTACACACCTCTCATTTTCCGATATTTTTTAGCTTGCAATTTCATGCCAATATTGTGTACAAACTTCCGTTGTTACATCTCAAAGTTTTATCTAAGCCACTGATGGTTCCATCGAAGTTATCGTTTTTCCTTGTTTTATCTAAGTAAGACAAATTTTCCTGGGTCATTTAATTCTGTGTCAGCGCCTCCAGATTTTGGAAACTTAAAGCACTTTCAAGATAACGTTGTGTATTATCGTATAATTAGTTTTAAGAACAAAGCAATCGCGATAACTCTAATAGAATAGTACCAAACAAAGAATTTAGAAACGAGCAATCATCACTAACTGCTATGCATTTTTACCAGCTTCCAATTGGAACTACGTTGTTGTATCAAGAACGAATTGTTCTTGTAGCAAGAACAAATTGTTCTTGTATCAAGAACGAATTGTTTTTGTATCAAAAACGAATTGTTCTTGTTTCAAGAACGAATTGTTCTTGTATCAAGAACGAATTGTTCTTGTATCAAGAACGAATTGTTCTTATATCAAGAACGAATTGTTCTTGTATCAAGAACGAATTGTTCTTGTATCAAGAACGAATTGTTCTTGTATCAAGACACGAATTATTCTTGTATTAAGAACAAATTGTTCTTGTATCAAGAACAAATTGTTTTTATATCAAAAACAAAAAAAAAATAGGAAAAACAAATTGTCATTATACAATAAAATTTTCTGGGTCATATCAACTGGTAAGAGGGTATCTCGTAGCCAAACTTACTCGTCTGTAGCGCTCTTTGATGTTTTTTTGCATACTTTTTGCTTGCTTTAACTTTTGTTATTTTTGTGCTTATAAAGTTTTTTGCTTCATTACTTTCTGTTTTTGTTGTTGTAATTCACGTGAAGTTCATTTACGAATTCCGAGTAAATGCAAAATAATAAAATCGTAATTGAATTCAAAGTAAAAATCCTTTGAGCATTGGACTCCATGCTTTGTTCTGTACTATTTACAATATTAAATGTTTAGATATTTTATTCGAAAGCTGCTTTTTGATTGCTGTATATTTCCACCTAACTCTGTTGTGCTTATTCATGCACAAACATACAAAAAAAGCATACAAGGTTTCATTTCACAAGATACTTTACTTTGAGTGAGTGACTTATTTTCTTTAGTTGTTGTTGTTACCAGTTCTACTTACTTCGTTTTTTTGAGTTTTGTATGCCACTTCCCGGTAATGCAAACAAATCATCATCAAAAACAACAACAACAACACAATCCAACCATGCCAAGCCAAGCCGACATGACGCCGTTTATTTGTATTCACTTCTTCGCACATTTTATTTTTTGGTCATAGTAGTAGTAGTTGAGTGAGTATCTTTTTATACGACGATGGTACCGACATACAAATTATTAGATCATTATCTTCTTTTGGCTTTCTGATGAAATTCCATTACGAGGAATAGCCGCAAATTGAAAACCTGGCATCGTTATTGTCCGTTTGGTATTTCGGTTAGCAACAGATATGAACTCAACACGTTTTCTGTTTGATGATATTTGAGGATACAGTGGCGTTTTTTGTGATAGCTTTAATATCCTTTTTTGTGTATTAAGAATAAAGATATCAAAAGCTATTTTACAGTATTGTCAGCCAATAGAATTGCTAGCAAATATTATTCGTTAAATAAGGCCACATAGCTCAAAAACTGAAAAAGATAGCAAGTTGCGTTCTTTGAGACAAGTTAATGGCTATTAGATACCTAGTTACCCGAAAATAGCAGCTTTCTATCTATCGTAGTTTTCAAATGCGAGGAGGATGGTGAAATTTTGATTAAATTTGGTCAATGGATCATTTATCAGGTTCGAGGAGAACGGCTATAGCTCAAAAATGAAAAGAGATAGAACATTACTTTCTTCACAAAAATTTTAGTCAAAAAATTCATTATTATTTTCTCAGAAGAACGTATATTAATAAAGCGATTCAAATTTTGAAAATTTTTTTGGTGCTATTTCACTAACCACAGCTGTATATTTTTCACAAAAAATTCATATTCTTACACTATCAGTTAAGTAGGTGTTAAGTGATTTCTTCGCATATTTAAAGTTTATTTAGTCACGCCACTGTCTGTCCATAAAACCAACTTAAAGCGATTCATGCTACCTAAGGTTCTTCCTTTTCTCACTCTTTTTCTTTGTAAATCCATGACTCATTTCACACCAGCTGAGACAACTTCGTTGACAACGAGTGACTACCTCATCGTCGTACCTTTTGTATTAAATCACTTTCATCGTCGAAATTTTCACTTGAAATCGATCTACAAATATTCGAGTCATGTTGTAGAATTTCATCATTTTGTTTTATATTTAACGATTACTTTTTGTTTTAGTTGTAGACATACGAAGAAAAAACGTTTATCAAATATGTATTTATTTAAGCTTGTTGCTTGTCACACACACCACCTACCCTACCTTTCATTAACGCTCAACCGGATTGGATCGTGAACATATAATTAGTCATATTTTTACGATAGAATTATTTTTAGACATTATAGTTGGTAGCACGTGCTGTGTTTTTTTTTTATATTTTTTTTTTATAAAGTTCTCCGTTTTTTTTTTTTTTTTTTTTTTGCCTCGTACTACTTTATCAGTTCGTAGTACACACAAGCCCCCATTCCCGTTGCCTGTTTCTAACATATTACAGTAATATAAAAAGCAGGAGTTCCCTTTCATTTGACTGTGATTCATTAAAATTCATATAAAGTATTTTATTCGTCGTAGTAGTCGTTTTCAATGTAAAACTTATTTATATATACATATATATGTAAACAGTTATTTGTAGAGACGTGTGCTTTTACGACTTTTAATAATAATTGTTGTGTGTAACTTATATGACTTAACTGTATATTTTAATTTAGTTACTAATTTATAGAAGACGTTTAAGTATTTCTTTGAAGTCAGCGTACACATGTAATTGCATCTCAATCAAACTGTTTGCCCTTCTGTGAATAATAATTTATTCAGAAATAATTTATTCTTAGTAAAAATTTTTAAAATGTGTTCAATTGCATTTATTTGTGTTGTGATATTTCCGGGAAGTTTGTATTTTTTCTACGTATTTTTTTTTTAGTACTAATTACATGGTTTCCAAGAGAATGGGGAATTTACAAATATTTTTTTTTTGCTTGTTAACCAATTTTAAATTTAGAAATTTTCGGAAAATTTTCGTAGCTATTTTGGTGTATATGAACTCAAAATGTTAAACGCGTAGGTCTTTGGTTAACATGGTTTCGCAAGTTAAACATTAACTTTCAGATATGTAGATGCTCTTTTGTCAATATTAATTAAAATTAAATTAATTAAATAAAGCAAGGAAAAACGTTCACTTCGGTGAAACTGAAGCTAAAATACCCGTTACACAACAATTTTAATAGTTTATATGTTTAAATTTCACGATTGATTTGGTCAAATTTAGTGTCCACTTAGGTGAAACTTGTAATTGGTTTTACCAAATTATAATTGCGTGGCACCTTGGTTTTGACATTGGATGACATTTCGAGTGAATATATTTATAAATAATACCTATTCCCATACAAAAATTCAAAAAAGGGGCGGTATGTTTGTATGAGACCTATGCTTAAAAATGGGCGTGGCACCTTGATTCTGACATATAAACTGCCTAGGACCAAAAAAAGCTTAAGTTTAAAATTTCAGGTCAATATCTTAAAAACATTCTGAGTAAAACGTATCGCAACAGACGGACAGACAGACAGACAGACGTCTCATCGAGCTAATCAATAATATACATACTTTATGGGTCCCAATATCTCCGTTGATGCGTTACAAAATTTCGGACAAACTGAATGTGCCCGTTTACACTATGAAACTATGTGTAACGGGTATAAAAATATACAGGGGTAACACCGAAATCTCAGAGTTTTGGTGCAAGTGTTTGGTGTAAATATTCGACAAATTTAAACCATTTCACCGATAATTCAAGTGATTTTCACTGATTCCATAGGGTCACCAATTTTATAAATATTTTTAATTTCTATGCAAAAAGTTCATATTTTATACCCGCCAAACTGAAAATGAAACCTTAAAATTATATTTAAATATAATTCTCAAAACTCTATTTGAAGGGTTTTCGGTGTCACCCCTGATTTTTTCGAGATTTGATTATTCGAAAGGGACTACACAGTCATAAATTTTAAAATTGATCTTGTTTTCAAGATAAATAAACAAATTAAAAAAATATTTTATTGTAATCTCTTGAATTCCTACTAGTTAATAATAATATTTATTATTTTGTGATGGTGAAAAGCTATGTGTTTAAGGATAATATATAAAAATTAGTTAAAATGACGTTTCTGAGAAATGTGGTGTAGTGCTGCATGATTAAGAAAGAACTTCAAAATTATCGAGTGCGGTTCGAGATTTTATTGCACGGAAAATGTATTGTGCTTTTCAGTACAATAATTTCACCATGACTAGTTTAGTCTCATCTATGTAAATTTATAATTAGTTTGCAACACTATTTTCGATACACTTCTTCGTGTTAACAACACTTAACTAGCGCCATATTTTACTTCTTTTATCTTGCAAAACCTTTTGCATGTGGACGAAACACTCAAATCTAAAACATAAATCTTATTTTATCATCAAACAAACAGCAAAATGGTCAAGGCAAAGTGTTCCGATTTACGTCAACGTGATAGGAAGGAACTATTACGTTCACTAGAATTATTACAAAATGAATTACACGATCTACGTGTTGCCAAGGTAACCGGTGGAGCACCATCTAAGTTATCCAAAATACGCGTGGTACGTAAGGCAATTGCACGTGTCTACATTGTGATGCATCAAAAGCAAAAAGAAAATTTACGTAAAGTATTTCGCAATAAAAAATTTAAACCATTAAATTTGCGACGCAAGCGTACACGTGCTATGCGCAAAGCGCTGCCGGAAGTCTTTGCCAAACGCATAACACAAAAGGAGCAAAGTAAACGTGCAAAATTTCCAAAACGCAAATATGCAGTAAAGGCTTAGAAATAAAAAAAAAACATACAAAGAAAAAGAATTTGTATTGTATTATTTTATTCATAACAAAAAAAAAAAAAATAAACCAATTGTATTGGTTCACTTATTTAATATTTTTTTTATTACTACTTTGTATTTATTTAATGGAAAGCAAGATATAAATGAAAAGCATATCAATAAATAATTGAATTCAATCGCTTTTTTGTTCGTTCATTCATTCATTCATGGCGTATTTAGTTGACATTGTTTTCATTGATTTTGCAAACATCATTTCCTTTTAATCGAGCTGTACTCCGGTTTCCCCTGTCTGCCGCTGCTGCTGCTGGCGAGGCGCAAAGCACTTGTTTTGTTGTATGAAAAAAAAAAAAATAAATAAATAAAGAACTACAACAACATAAGTCGCATTTCCAGTTTTGTGTAATATGATCATACCTGATTCACTTGTTTGCCTCAATGAATCCGCCTTTCCAAGCACTTCATTCATGCAGCAATAATTCGTGGGAATTGTTCTATTTAAATTAATGCTATTCCGTTTACTTTTTATTTATTCCAGTGATTTTTATAAATATACTATAAATAAATAAAACATCATACCGCAAATATGTTAGAATATGAATACGACTTATTATTATTATTATGTGGGAGTGGTGTGTTATGGTTTATGACGAAATGTAGTTTAAAATAAAAATAGCAGCAGACAGTAAACTTCTTAGGCCATGAACTCGTTATAGATGTTTTTATATACATATGTACATATATAAGACTAAGACAGGCATGTTAGTATTTTTTTTAATTACTCATTGACCGAAGTCGTCTGATGTGCAATGCAAGGAAGGGCAATGCACGTTTCTACACAGAGAGACAAACTTACACATTGCTGCTATTAAATAGATTTCAGCGAATGCATAATTTATTTTTTTGCGGTTGTCATGATGTGGGCGTGTCTTCATTGTTGTAGGTCAGTTGATGACAAAGAAAAAAATTTTTTTTTTTATAACTCGTTTAAATAGAAGACAACTTCAAATGAATTCGCATGACTAATTTTAAATTAATTCGATTATTTTTTTTCTTATGATTTTTTGCAGTTCAAATTGAAAGTGAAAAGAGTTCAGCAAGCACTAAAATCATTTAAAGCGCACAATTACTTCCGATGGGGCACTTTCTTAGTAAACCAACTGTTGCCGCCGCCACCAACGCAGTTGTTGTTGTCAGTTCCTCACCACCACCAATACTACCACAGCCTAGCAACCGAAGAAGCCAAAAGTTCAGTAAACGTGTAGGCAGCAGCAGCAGCAGCAGCAAACTTCCAGTAACATAAACGCCACAACGTCTGCGATCAGCATACCAGCTGGTACAATTAATTTACAAATAGAGGAAAGTCCACGTAGCAGCGCCGCCAATACAGCAGCAGCAACAACAACAAATACCATTTCCCCATCAAACAGTCAAAGCAACGATTCAATCAATACTTGTGCCGCAGGCGGCCGTCAAATAATTATCAAAATCAAATTGGCCAAAATGGAAAATGGTAATGGCAGCAGCAGCGGCGATGCATTGTCTAATAGTGAAGAGACATTAGAAAAGTTGACAATGAATGATTTAAATGCAAATACAGACACATACGGAGAACAACAACAAATATTTAATTTAACACTAAATGCTCATGAGAATAATACAACAACAACAAAAACAACAATGGGTACGACGACGGGTGTAAAGAAAAGAACTGCAGGCAGTGCTTCTTCATCGGAATCGCCACCGCAAATATCTACGGAATTAAATTTGTCGACGTCGTCGTCGGCGGCAGCTTTTATTGTGAATAACAACAATTTAAATGGAAGCGTAAATTTATCGTTGACTGAGGAGGAGGAGAATTTAGCAACGTCATGGATGAATACAACGACGACGAGAACGACAACGACGGAGCGTATGAATGCGCTTCAACTGAAAGACGACGACGGCAACGACGAAAACGATGACGATGAGCGTTTACTGAGAGATTGTAGCAGCGACAGCGAATCAGCCGTTGAGTATTGTGAAGTACTCGAACAGCCATCAGTCGACGAAATGTGGTTCAACAGAAAGCAGGAAAGCAGCGGTCCAATTATTGGAGCAGCAACAACATCTTCTACTAACGCTGAAGGTGTGTAATAGTGAAAACAATTTACATTTCTTAATTTAATAAAATTGATTTAATAAAAATTATTTATTATCAAATAATTTTGTTTATTTAATTTAATTTAATATATTTATTTATTTATTGATTTATAGTCACGTTAAGCAATAGATGCTGTCACAGTAAATCTTCCAAAGCAACAACAAATTCCAGTACATCGTCGAGCAGCAAACGACGTTGCACCAAATGCAAATGCCGTGATGCAATACGGGATTTACGTGGCATGCTTATGATGGAGAGTTCAAGTGCTACACTCAGAAACTCTAGCTCCAAAGAATCCAAATTGGAACGTAAAACACATTCCCGTGCAGCAAGTGGTAGCTGTGAACAAAGGCGTTCTATACCGGCGCGTTTATTCTCAGCAATGTCACCAATCAACAGCAATGTATCCTCCAAAACCTCTACTACAGTTATGTCATCTAACACAACGCCAAATGTACGCACACAGAAGCAGCAGCATCGGAGCAAACGTAATTCCATAGCGCATATACCAAGCACAAATCGTAATATGGCAGATGTGGCTAGTACATCAGCAGCAGCAGCAGCGGCACAAAATCTATCGATTTGGGCGCCTGGAGGTGGAAATGTTAGTGACGTTATTATACATATAAGTACACCACAATTTGTGATGGACCCGTGTGCAACTAATAGTGCACCAGTTGTAACCGTCGGTCGTATTAGTGATGCAACACATGGCGGTGGTATTGTCGCCGCACCGGCTTCTATACGTTTAATGACAGCCGAATTTGCAGCAGCACCACTTTCCACCACTAACAGTAGTCTACAACAGCAGCAATCAAACACAATAGGCGTAGGCAATGCTGCAGTCGTCCGTTGCAATCAATCACGTGTACCAATTGTACATTCTCAAATTGATTTTGTACATTTTCTAGTACCTGATTTGGAGCGCATTACAAATTCCAGTTTTTACTGGGGTAAAATGGATCGTTATGAGGCAGAACGTTTACTCGAAGGTATGCCAGAGGGTACATTTTTATTGCGCGATTCAGCACAAGAAGAGTTTTTATTTTCGGTTACATTCCGCAAGTATGAACGATCATTACATGCACGCATTGAACAGAGTGGACATAAATTTAGGTAAATATAATTTGAAAAACATTTAATTTTTTCCAATACTAATTTTTGTTTTTAATTATAGTTTTGATTGTCACGATCCTTGCGTATTTACGGCGCCAACAGTTACTGGTTTATTAGAACACTACAAAGATCCGTCGTGTGTAATGTTTTTCGAACCCATGTTAACTGTACCATTGCATCGGAAAAATCCTTTCTCACTGCAGCAGCTTTGTCGTGCAACAATTGTCTCGAATACTTCGTATGATGGCATAAATCAACTCGAGCTACCAACACGTCTAAAATCGTATTGTAAGGAATATCATTACAAACAAAAATTGCGCGTCAAACCATGCGATGGTGAGCAAGTATATTCGTGTACCTAGCTCAATGCTATGCGCTTCGGTTCAGTATTGGCTACTGCACGTGCATATCGTGCGGCGAACCGAGAGCCTCCTGTACATGCATATGAGGAATTAGCGGACTTTAATGGTGACATGGAAATACATGCTTTTAATGCAAATATTAATAACGTGCAACAAGAACAGCCACAACAACAACAAATTCAAACAGAAACAGAAAATGCAGAATCAGTTCCATTGCGTCATCAACTTTGGAAGTTGCCAAATCGTATGGTAACTTATATATTGCGACGTATTTCATTTAATATCAATTGTTATCAACCGCAGCAACAACAACAACAGACGCAAAGTTGTGCTGCATATGTTGCCAATGATTAAAACGCTGAGCGTTACTATTAGTAATAGTTAAGAACATACAAAAAAAAAATGTTAAGAAAAAAGTTCTTAAGTAGACAATCCCAGTGCAGCAAAGAGAAGCCACGAGAATTTGCGTTAATCTGCTACTCGATTCTCTTTGTTACGTTGCTAAAATAAATACATATAATATATATTTATTAGTTATAAATTAATCGCTACAGATTAATCCTAATGTACTGCATTTGTTTTCCGAAAACTATAGTATTTGTTTATATATATTTACATATATATATTTAAAATTTTTGTAAATAGCAATCAACTTGACATCTTCAAAATATTTCATATATAAAACCCTATAAACTCTCATTAGCCAAATTTAAGTGCATTAATATACCTAGTTTATAAGCATTTATTTATTTTATTTGTACAATTTAATTTTCTTCGATCAAATGTAAATATATTTCGTAAAAATCATGTTTTATTTATTTACTTTAAATTTGTTATAGGTTGTGCTTTTATATTCGAAAACACACAAATTTTTTGTTTTACGTTTTGATAAACTCTTTCATAAATTGTAAATAACAAATATTTTTCAAGAAGCTTAAAGCAAATTGATTGGATACCGCAAAATGTTTGAAACTTACGATTTATGCGCCAGTTTCTTAAAATATAAATTCAAAATATTTGCAATTTCGATAATGTGAGCACTTCTGTATAAATAATTTTTGCATAATCCTAAAGGTGGTTGCTGTTATATTATAAGAACAAAATGTAGAATTATATTATATAATTGTTGTATATTTTCCAATGTATTATTAAACGCTTAAAAATATATAAATAAATATAAATAAAAACAATATAGAAAATTTTAAAGTTTGATGAAATAAAATGAAAAACAACTGAACGTTTTTATTTTTTTAAATTAATTAATGTAAATATCTCTAAGTATTTACTAGCAAATTGATCAAATGTAAAAAAAAGAAAAAAGTTAACTTCGGTTGGACCGAAGCTTATACCTGTTACACATAATTTGATGTTGATAGACCTGTGCAGCATTTGTATTAAATTTTTTTCTTAAAATAGTAAATAAATTAAAAATATTCTTAAAAATTTAGAAAATCGCGGTCCGATTTGAACTAATTTTAAACTGAAGATTTGTCATGGTATACGAAGCATTTGTACCATATTTGGAGCCATTCGCTTTATAAATACATTTTTTTCTTATAAACCTATACCTAAAAGTGGGCGTGGCACATTGATTTTAACATAGAAAGTACACATGACCTAGAAAAGCATAAGCTTAATACCGTTAAAACTGAGCGAATAAATCGCTCAGCAACAAACAGACGGACATGGCCAAATCGACTCGTGTCATCGAGCTGATCAATAATATATATATACTTTATGGGGTATCCGATGCCTTCTTTGATGCGTTACAAACTTTCGACAAACTGAATATACCTGTTTACACTATGTGTAACAGGTATAAAAACATTAAACTTGTGATATATTTTTTTGGACACGCTTAATAATTGTTAAGATCTGAGAGAATGATTAGAATTATCATAAAAACACTAGAAATATACTTCCTAAACTAAGTTACAAAGACGTTTTCATACAAAAAATGTTGTTGTATTGTATGGGGGCTACTCAAAATGGGGCTTGAAAAAACTGCTTCCGTGCTTATTTAAAAAAAAAGTAAAATAAATCAAAAATAATAACCGAATAAGCTGTCGGGACATAAATCGCGCCAAAAAGTAAAGCTCATGTAGTTTTTTTCAAGCCACATATGCAATAATTATTTGCGTATCATTAGTTATTCAACTGTTTGATGCAATACATATAGAATTTAAATTTAAATTTAACGATTAATTTTCACTACATTCAATGCTCGCTGCTACAAAACATTATGGACACACATAGAAACAATGTGCAAATACTATCTGTACATAAAAAACACTATCCCTACCTATGCTGGCGGGATCGACCAGAAGATAAACAAAGCTGCATCTAGGCAGCACTAAAGTATCATAAATCCTACGTAGCTCCTCCCAATATTTCCTACCATTCGCGACCATGATTGGCAATATTGCCCTAGGGTCCGACGCCTTAAAAAAGATGTCGCTCTCTTTAACTAAATCCCTATCGATGTCCGTTGCTCCGTCGTTTGATTTGTCTTCAATTTGCGGCTGCCGCAAATTGTCCCCAACAGTACAAGTAGCCCTATGCTTGTACATATTTGACCTACAAAAAAACTACAACCGCACTTTGAACAGGAAATATTTGGTCGCTCGCCACCATGAACATTTGCCATGTGGACGCCCAACGAATATTCCCTATCAAAAGAACGGCCGCACTTAGTACACTTCATAATAATTAAAATATAAGGAAAAACAGGAAATTAAATCCGTTTAATGGGCGTGTCGTCTTGGTTTTGACCCTGGATGAAAAAAATTTTTTAAAATTCATAAATAAATTTTATATAAAAAAAAAAATCGAAAAAAATAGTAGGGGGCTATACCTAAAGGGCGGGCACTCTCATTTTCGAACTTAACAGTCGTTCCAGAAAAGTAAGTTTAAAATTTCAGCCCAAACTTTATATCTTCATCGATAAACGCATAGCAACAAACAGACGGACAGACGGACAGACGGACAAACAGACGGACATGGCTAGATCGATTGCCGAGCTGATCAAGAATATATCTACTTTATGGGTCTCAGCCTCCTTCAATGCGTTACAAACTTTTGACAAACTAATCCCGTTTACACAATGTGTAACGGGTATAATAAATTAAAATAAAATATACAAAGCACTTCAAACAAATTTAAAGTAAATCACTATCACTTTAAATGACTTTTCACAATCACAATTAAATTAATTTCATTACAAGCAAAGAAATGCAAACAATTATGCAATAATAATAAATACATTTGCAGGTTTATTATTTCACTTCTTTACTTCACCACTTGGCGCTCAGTTCAATATTGGCGCTCAGTCCCGCCAATATCCTACAACGTGCGACCGATTTTATGACCGATCGAGCGACCGTCATTCTGTCATTCTGTTTCTGTACAGTAATTTGTACAATAGTGTGTGAAAAAGATAGTTATACAAGTAATTCTTTACAGCAACATATATAGCAACATAGGTGCGAGCAGGAGAGCGACAATAACTTTATTATTTTGAGAAACAGAGAAATCCATAACTATCTAGTGTCTCATACGCACTTTACAACGTACAGCTTAAGTTGAGCAGTTACGCTTGGCATAAGTGCGAGCAGTGCTACAAATAAACCTGTCTCATTTGCACTACCACTAAAAGTAGTCAGAAGAAAATCAGAAGAATAAAATGACCAACTACCAACCAACTAATTAAACAACTTAAAAAATATAAAAAGTTACAATTTACAAATACGCGCAGCATTAAGTTTAATATATGCAAAATTTTTTTGAAATATATTTAATAACAGAGGTGTGTGCGAAAGTGTGCAAATTCACGTGGAAAATTTGATCTAAACAGCAAATACAAAAACGAAACGAAAAACGCGCAATGAGAACCTCTCGGAGCGCCATTCTATTAAAGCCGCGCCACCGCCACCGCTAAACAAAAACAAAACAAATCAAAAAAACAAATAAAAAAAACAAAAAAAATTATTTAAAAACACAAACAAAGACAAAGTTGTAAACAAATAAAACAAGATTGCAAAACGTGTTGATGCCGGCGCGGCTGTTGGTACTTTGGCGTGCTTTTATTAATGATTTTATTAATCTACGTTTCGTTTATAAAATAAAATAAAGTTCGGTTTTTTCAGTGTCCTGACTAAGCCATGGCCAAATCGAGCGAAAGTTTCGATGAAGAATTATTTGAAACGCGTCTTGAAGCTCTTAAAGATACACAGGAGGGCATACAACAAATGTCCACCTGGTGTTTGGAGAAACGTGCACATTTCAAGAAAATTATACAATGCTGGTTAAATGTATTTAAAAAGGGTGAGTATTTCGGCAACAATTGGTGGTGGTGAAGACTTGTTGTACAATATAGTATAAATTGTATTATAATCATTTTAGTGCGTGTCGAGCATAGGCTGGTCTTATTCTATTTGGCCAACGATGTCATACAATATAGTAAACGTAAACGTTATGAATTCGTTGAATGCTGGGCAACAGCGCTGCAACGTGCCACCACAATGGTCAGGTAAGTTTGTAACTGAAGCATTTATTGCTAATTCTACTCACATATCAAATATTGTTCAAAGTTTAAAAAGTTTTTTAATATAAAAAACAAATTGTCGTATAAAAAGATTGTCGCGAAACTAATTATTTGAGACTAGTATTCCAACTTTTTATAATTATGTTAGGCTGTATATAATAAGCAGACCTCATATATATAGATACACGATCGATCAGCTGTCCATCCGTCCGCCCTCTGACGTATAAATCTAATTATCTCGAAAATTGTAAGATATTTGTAACCAAATCGATTAATCTTATTAAGCTGATCAAGAATATATATATATATATATATATATATATATATATTTTATATTATGTTTTACAAATAAAAAAATATACCGTCGCTTCAATATAGCATTCGACTTTATATAAAATTCGAATGTTACTGTTTTTTCTGAGTGAATTTGAATCATTATTTGTTTTTATTCAAAAGAAATTATTCGGATATGTGCTGAGTTTCGATTTCGATTCACTTTTTCCAGAATTTGAAATTTAAATCTTATTGTAAAGTGTAAATCCAAAATAAATGTAAATACAAAATAAACATATAGGGAATCACTAGATTAGAACTTCCGAAGAAATATTGTCACACAATTTTATAATTTCGTCAGTCAAGGCTCCTTGTTAGAAATCCATTACATACTCCATTAATTTGGTCTTTATTATTTTACCTGTTACACTAGTGTAAACAGGTATATTCAGTTTGTCGGAAAGTTTGTAACGCATTAAAGGAGGCATCGTAGACCCTATAAAGTATATATATTCTTGATCTGTCTATCCGTCTGTCTGTGTGTTGCTGCGCGGTTTATTCGCACAGTTTTAAAGATATTGGGCTGAAATTTTAAACTTTTTAGCTTTTCTAGGTCCTGTGTACTTTCTATGTTAAAATCAATGTGCCACGCCCACTTTTAGATATTGCTCCCATAGAAAAGAATAACATTTTGTCAAGTTCTTATAAGAAAAAAATTTATTTATAAAGCAAATGGCTTCAAATATGGTACAAATGCTTCGTATATTAAGCCAAATTTTCAGTTTAAAATTGGTCCAAATCGGACCGCGACTTCCTACATTTTTAAGAATATATTTAATTTGTTTAGTATTTTTAAATAAAATTTAATACAAATGCTGCACACGAAGGTCTATCCACGTCAAATGTTGTGTAACAGGTATATAGTATAAACTTCGGTCCAACCGAAGTTAACTTTTTTTTGGTTTTTGTATTAGTTTTACTAATAATATTGTTGAGGCTGGCGAAAGTTTTAGACTTTCGGGGTGTCATCATTTCTACATCTAATATAAAAATATTTATAATATGTTTATGTTCGAACTATCGATACCATAATCTAATCATAATTGGTACTACCTCATATTAACTATTAATTCAACTATAACGCTTTGCAAATATTATAAACTTATCGTTATTACAGAGATGAGCGAGTCAAAGGAAAAATTCTGCGAATATTTAACATTTGGGAGCAGCGTGAAATCTACAGTGAAGAATTTTTAAGCGACTTAAGTGGTCTGCTAAATATCAGTCCTCCAAAGAAAACCAATGTTGCTGCTGATGCCTCCGATGATTTCCAAGCGGCAACGGTAATAGCACACATACGCGAATGCGTACAATTGGCTGATTTGACAGACAAAAGCTTTGCAAAACTTCCCAAAATGCCTAATTGTGATATTGAAATCATAAAACAGCAATTGAAAGATAAAACCAGTTCATGCAATATTGAGAAGGAATTCGAACGTTCAGTTGCATATACAGATGCGTACAAAAAGAATCTTAACAATGAGATAAAGTGCCGTAAAAGCGTGATCGCTGATTTAGAAATGGCTATAAAGTTTTATGGAAACCAGCGTGGGGAGGTTAAAGTAGTGGCATCGGTAAGAATTTTTATTTCTTGAAAATATTATAGAAGCGTTAAATATTTAAAATTTTAAACAATAAATTTACTTTTAGGCTTATAAAAACTTTGCAAATCGTGTTAAAATGGTACACAAAAAGTGGATGAATTAAGTGAAACATTGTTGAGTCCTATGCCATCACCAGATGTTAACGCTCCATCACCGGAACGTGATGCTGATTTGCAATTACCTGATGAACAATCACCGATCTCAATGGTAAATAGTGAAAAATTCGTTTTTTTTTAAATAAAAACTTATAATATTTTATGTACTTTTGAAAGAATTTATTTAAGGATGGCATAAATGGTTACGCGAGTTATTTAGACGGCGGCAAATTGCCGTTTGATATAAATGATTTTAAAAGCGAACGTGGCGCTTCTATCGAAGTAATTGGTTCACGTTCCGATGATGAAAGCTATAATTCTGGTACGGAGTACTACAAGCCCGAAGCTATAAGTAGCTACACAAATAATGGTAATGTTGCTATACCTGGCTTGAGCGTGTCAGGCTCGTTGGTGGAACAACATTCTGAATACAGTTCTCTTGCACGTAATGCACAGCAGTATAATAATATAATGCCGCCAACGGCACCTGCGCCGCCGGTTTATAGTCATAGCAATGAATATGTGCCGCACATGCCCAGTTATAGTGGCGATCCATTTACATCGCAACCCCCCGCCTCCTCCAATGCCGTCGTCTTTAAACGCTCAAAATGTAGCCAATACAAGTGATGAATTTAATTCAACTTGGGATATGAGTATGACATGGACGCCGCATGACAGCTCAACTGCATCATCGACATATAGCCAATCAACGCCGCACTCACCACCACATTTTGAGCGAAAGGGACATGTTAGTAATACAGCTCCGATTGAGTATTCGGAACATCATAGCGATTTAATGGGTACTCAAGATGTTGATCATCGCTCCGTGCAATTACCGCCGGCTTTTAATTTTACTTCAAATATTGGATTAAGTAAGGAGAAGTCGCGGCAATTAGTCGACATTGATCATAGAAACCTTATATCATTGACTGGTTCACCAGGCGCTGAAAAAGTAAATTTTTATACATAGATTTCATTTATCTTTTTATAAATAATTTTTGTTTTGATTTCGTAGGATTTTCATAGAAACACTTCGGGAGATGTTGACTATCGCAAGCTGCAATCTCATGGGACGAAAAATGACGATAGTGCTGGACACAATGCTTCGCCATCAAATGTATTATCTAAATAATTAATATTTGCCCAAGTTATTAATATTTTTTGCACTTTTCAGTTAATGGCACCGCCGAGCGGCACTTATGCAAAGAAATCACCACAAAAAAGTAATGCAAGTAAGTGAAGCTTTATTTGTTATGTTTTTGTTAAAACTTAAAGTTTCTAATAAAATTTCACATTTAAGGTTCATCATCGGAATCTGCCAAAGAAGATGGTAGCGTTGCATCCCGTTATGATCCTGCAGATATGGTCATTGATATGGATATGTCGGACGAAGATCTTGATGAAATTTTAAAAGGTAGTCTAATGTTTAATTTGAGATATTCAAATTAATTTTTTATTATTTTTATTTATGACTATCAGCCCTTCGCAACTATAACGACGCTTTGGGCTTCCAAATTTTTTTAACCATGTCAATATAGACCTCCAAATGAAACATTTAAAGCTTTTCCTCTGAATGAGATGTGACAATGTGTTCTTCTATACTACCAAAATATTTGTTTTACTCTAACCCAATTTAAAATTTCAAGCTCGTAGCTTTTTCCATTACTGAGGGCCTTAAACACCCTAGATATATTTTTTATTCCTTATCTGTATTTGAATGTTATGTTTCCAGTCCTGTTTGCTATAAAGTTATAACCAAACATTTAACCAATTTGGATTCTAAAATCAGCCCTAGATCCAAATTTTAAAAATTCTGAAACACGTCAACGTTGACCGCGTTTTTCAATTTTTTATCCATAGATCAAAAGATACAATCCCTTCTGATAGTGAATTTTTTATTCATTCTGCATCAATTCTGTATCTACTGAATTTATATCAGTTTGTCAATAAATGTTACATTTGTGTGTATGTCTATTAGTATAGTTTGGTCTAGGTATATGGTATACAATATGTACGAATATAGGGTATTTTGTTAAATATTGTATTAGAGAAACATCTTAAAGCCGATCAGGCTGCTACCTTTCAATATATTTTTATTTATTTTTTTATTTGTATATAACTTTGCGAATTTATTGTAAATCTGAAACAGATCTTTTTAAGCCAAAATATCCAAAAAAAAAAAAAAATTTATTTTCATTATCAGAGGTACACGAAGGCGAGCTGGAGAATGATGATTTAATACATACATTAGATGACAGCACAGCAACATCAAGACCAGCTTTACTTGAGACTCCTGCCGAATATATACCACAAAATCTATGGGATGCAAACAATACAATGCCGCCACCCTATGTACCAGGTGGTGGCAATGAATTCGATATGCAACAGCAGCAGCAACAACAACAACCACAACATCCAGCATGGAATCAAGTAGCATGGAATGGTAATGGAGTACCGCCACCACCACCACCACGCCCACCATATCCTCCGATGCAATTTCAACAATTTTCACCCGTAGGCACTAATCCAGAAAATATACGTGGTCGCGGACGTGCACGTGGCGGTGCGTGGCAACATTCACCAAATCAATTTCGACCAAATTTCCAACGTCCTCCCAGAGGTAGTGGTCCTGGTGCTGGTGGTCCAAATGCTGTTGGTAGCTTTGATGTTGGTACACGACCTTATTTCAATCGTGGCGCTGGTGGTGGTGGTGGCGGCGGCGGTGGACGTGGTGGACATCGTGGTAAATTTCGTGGCAATAATGCTTGGATTTAAGCAACAATATGCTATACAACAACAACAAACACGCAAATTTGCAGCATAGATATACAAAACTAAGTAGCATAATAGTATAGTAACACAAACAGACAGACACATTTAAATGCCGAATAATGTGAAATTCAAATCGTTTTCTCATGAGTTGGATTTTATAATTGTATATAGAAGCGCCTAGTTTAAAAATTTTCCTAATTGCATCGTTAAAGAAATTTTATTTAAAATTAATAATTTTTTTAATTAAAATTTTTATATATTGTACAATGTTTTAGTTTAAGAAAATAGTTATTTTTCTTTGCGCCAACAGTGTACAATTGATTTATTAATTATTTGTTTGCTTATAATGCTTTTGCCAATACTGTAAAACTTGCAATGCTAAATATTTTCATATATATATATATAAAGAAAATGTATAATAACGTAAATAAAATAGTTTCTCCCTTTTTTGAATGTTTCAACAGAATCAGAGGTGGGCACAAACTACGCACATAGTGCACATTTGTTTTTGAAAAAAAGTATATAACTATAACAAGTGCTATTTTGCATACAAAGCTAAAACACTTTCGTATTCTTTGTTGCTAGAATTTGGCTATAATAATTTGAAATGTGCGCGAAGTGAAAACTTTTTATATGTTGGTGTATTCTTTTATAAGCTTTGAAGTTTTCACCTTCATAAGAAACGTGTGCCCATCTCTGAACTAAATTACAAAACCCCAAAAATTCTAATGAAAAAATTAAAAAAAAAAAAAAAAAAAAACAAGTACTTGGAAAACATAATTTAAATAAGTTTGCTTATATATTAAAAAAAAAACATTTATAGAAATCGTTATTGTGTACTATAAATAAAAAAATATGGTCGTCGTCATTAACGTTCCTTCTTATAGCATGTGAATTGTTGTTCGTTTTAGATATTTTATTTGCGGAATATATTGCCAATCAGTAATGCTGTATTGGCGTGTATGGGATGTATCATTGAGTGTTAAGCTGAATGATGTTGTGCGCTGTACCCAAACCTGAAGAGACGCTACAAGTTATTATAAAGAAATTCTACATTTTCAATTTTCCAAGATGTACAGCGTCTGTAATTGCAATCCGAAAGGCGTATAGTTGTTTGCCAATAATTGTATTCAGTTTTTTTTTAAATTATCCAGATTTTGAGATTAAAGATTAAGTTAATAGTGGTTTTATTTCATTCTATACTGTTCTATGAGCGGGTTTATTTGATTTTAAACAGTATTATTCGTTTTTTTACTATTAGCAAACATTTTAAATATTGTTTTCCAAGTATGTACCTTAAAAAAAAATATATTTTTAAAATAAAACAAAAATTTAATTAATTTTTTTTTTTAATAAATTTTTTTTTTTTTAATAAATTTTTTTTTTTTTAATAAATTTTTTTTTTTTTAATAAATTTTTTTTTTTTTTAATAAATTTTTTTTTTAATAAATTTTTTTCTTTTCAATAAACTTTAATTATTAATTTCTTTATCGTTGCATTAGTTTCAAAAAATAAAGAAAAATAGAGAGAGATGTATAGACGAGCTGTGTATGTAAATATAAAATAAAAATCTATGAATTCTATAAAATATTTGAGTACATTATCTTATTTAATAATATAATTTTAAAAAAAATGTTTAATCAACCACTCTAGCCATTATAATAAATAATATAGTTATAGCTAATTAAGCTCTACAGTTGAAATCGTTTAAAAATTTAAGCATATATCTGTAATTTATTGTTAAGTATTACAAAAATTATGTTTAGATTTATAAATATATAAGAAACCATTGTGATATTTCAAATGTGTATTTTATTTAATTATTTAATTCTATATTTATTTATTTTTTTATTTTATAGAATTTTCAAATATGAAATTTTGGAGTTCTATAATCGAAAATGTCAAAAATTGTGTACACTTTAAAATTGATACAGATGCTCATCTTAAAACGTTTTCATTACTCGGGATTACTGAGAGAAATTATACTAGCAAATAATTGGATATAGGTGTAAGTCTGTAGATTTATTTTACTCTTATGCTCTTCGCACATTGTGTTTACCCTTTAAAAGATATCAATTTGCTTTCTTCTAAGTACTTATATATATTATTATACTAGTCACATTTGTGCGAAGAAAACTACTGCTTCGGTTCTATCGAATATATTCTAAGCCCTTTGTGAACTATTAAAAGTGTTGTTTCAGCTTTGGTTCCACCAAAGTTACCATTTTTTCTTGTTTTATTATCTAACACACTAGAACCGAGAAAAACTCAAGTTTCGAGTTTCAGCAAAAAAAAAATCAAAAAAATTTCGTTTACCTCAAAAATACACACAGAACGGATCAGAATTGTCATATCATATGTCATATGAACTGTTCGAAAGTTCTAAAAACTATAAATCGATTCGTAATTTACTGAGTTATAGCTCAATAAGTAAAATAAGAGGGAAATATAAGTTTCTTGGCCCTAGATGCAGATTTTGAGGGTCCTCAAAAAATTTTAAGAATTTATTTTTCTCTTTTACTCGACCAGAGCTACAACCTCTTCTATAAGATTTCCGAGCTATCTCGATTTTTGTCTTTTTGGTCGCCAAGTGTATTTAGACCATTTATGTCTCAAACGAAAGGATATCGAATTGACTTTTAATACATTAAGTCAGCCTTTCAACAATAATACTGAGTACAGTGTTAGATTGTCCAAAACATTTATCATCTTTACATTAGATCAAAACAAAGTGCAGCATCTAAACTACAGACAGGTCAGCCAGCTATGTTTACAATATAAATAACTAATGTTCGAATCAATTTTTCATATCCTTGAAAAAACCAAATCTTTCATTCCTGTCATTTAATTTTTCTTAGTGCCATTTACCTGTGTCCTTACTTAACTAGCTCCGACATTTAAATGTTTCGTTCAATCAGACAGACGAATTTGTTTTTTTTTTTCTTGTTGTTTCTTCCTTCTGCTTTTAACAAACAACAAAAAAAATGAGAATGAGCATGACTTTGTAGGATGTAGGAAGTCGGAACTCATTAATCCTGCGCAGTTTTTGGCGGCGTGCTCTTTGTTTTGATTGAGAAGGCGTTACGCCCACCACTAGCATATTCAGGTTAAAAGGATTTCTATGCGCTTTGATTAACAAACACCGCAACCATCTAAGCGGCAAAAATAGCAAACAGATAAAGTGGTGAAGTAAGTTTTTTATTTTCAAATATTTATACATATGTATTTGAAGTAGCTAGAAGAAAATACATACTTATATGTCTGAAGTAGTTTCGTAATAACATTCTAATGTCTGTAAAAACTAAAAAAGAAAACCGATATAGGGTCTCCAAGCTTAACAAGAAAGAACGCTGAAGCCGAGTATGCTCAACTTTAAAAAACACCCCACCCAATTTTTGTATACCTTACTTTATTGTATTGGATTTGTATATATTTTGTATTATATATGGACTATACCCATGTTGGTATATTTCATTTGAACTAAATTAAGAGTTTCTAGATTACATAACAGAGCAGTTTTCATTAAAAAACTCAGAATTTTGGGATAGTTTTGTTTGGGGCAACCCCTTAAAAAAAACGTTCGTAAGTGACCACTTGAAGACTTAGAAGAGCCTAAGTTTCGAAATGATGGCTTTATCTCTTATATCATAGTATTCGAAAAATCTTTTTTATACGGCAGACACCAGTACGGACAGACAGACATATTCTTTATAGAGTTTATTGTACCTCCTTTTGCCAGTTACATAAATTTCGCAAACTTAATATACCCTTTTCCATTTCGGGTACAGGGGTATACAAATTAGATATATTAAATTATTTGCCTAAACCAAGTTTTACAAACTTACTTTAAATGTTGAATTTTTTGTACAAAATATTTTTACATATGAGGCATTCTTTCTCAACAGGATGGAGGTCTCCTAGAATAGTTTTATTTTTCCGCCATTTAAGATCCACTTTCCTTAATTTCATTAAGTAACGCTATTGTAAGTAGACCTAAAATCTAAGCCATACTTGAGCTTTTTACATCAAACCATATTCTAGACGAAAAAATACTATCAGAACGTTCACAGTAAATACCCGAGTATGAAGATCATAATAACTATTAATATGTACATAGTAAAATATGAACTTCATAGTATACCATAAACTTCATTAAATTATTGAAAGAATAGTTCACTCGAAGTTTTGTATCTTTACTCGGAATGCAAAAATAACTGCGGAAATGTGCATTACTGATCTATCTAATCTATCCATTCCCAAGATATAGAGTAATAACGAAAAAAAGTCCCAAAAAAATATTTTTTGAGGATATCTCGAGAACAATCCTTAAGAAATGCACATTTTTGAAATCTACGACCCAAAATACATATAGATAGACCTATGAGTACCCAGAACCTTCGACAAAGTCAAAATTTATAAACTAGTGTTATTGGTCAACATACTCATATCTAGTTCAACGTTATTTCTAAAGTTTTATATAGATTTCTATACTTTTTTTTAACTAATCGGATACAATTTTTTGTATACATCACTGCATAGTATAAAACAAAGTCGCTTTTTCTGTTCCTATATCCCTTAAATCTTTAAAACTACGCAACGGATTTTCATACGGTTTTTTTAATAGAGTTATTGAAGAGGAAGGTTTATATTTTGAAAAATTTTGAGCCGGGGTTCAATGGGGGCATTGAAACTGGAAAAGCCAAATATTTTGAACAAAAAGACGTTAAAAAATTATTTATTTTTGTGTTTTTTAGAATTCAGGTGAGCAACAAGACGGGATTTTGGAAAATTTCGACCCGGGGGCTAATGGGGGCCTTGAAACCGGAAAAGCCATACATATGGAATGAATAGACGTAGAGACTTGAAAAAAGGCTCATTTGAAAGATGGTTAAAAAACGTTTTTGGCGTTCAAGGTGTTTAAGGGATTTGGACCTGGGACCCATATATGGACCCAATATAGATTTTTTGATAATTTTTTTTTTTATTACAGGTGAGCACTTGACGGGATTTTAGAAAATTTTGAACCGCGGCCTAATGGGAGCCTTGAAAAAAGTCATATCTTTGGATTGAATAGACGTGGAGACTTGAAACTGGGCGAATTTGAATGATAGTTAGTCGTGTTTAGGGGATTTCCAAAATTTGAACCCAAATTTTTTGAACAATTTATATTTAGCCAACAAATAGAAGCAAACGGAAAAACGCGAGCAAAGCCGCGGGTACCTGCTAGTATTTAATAATTTTATAATTTTTTTTTTTTAATTTAACTATTTTATTTTTTGATTTTTTTTTTATAATACAGCCTTTGGTTACACTAGAATTGTGTGTGTGTGTGTCTACAACTATTTATACTGGGTGTGTGTGTACATATATACATATTAATACGATTTTTTACAATTGTGTAATATCTTTGTCTGTTACTAGTTTAGACAAACTTTGGATGTATGCCTGTGCCATTTGTAGCGTTTCAAATTTTGATAGGCGACGATCATGGCCCAATGATGGTATTACTTCACGTAATTTATCGAAAGCATCATTCAGACTGTTCATGCGACGACGTTCACGTGCATTAGCAGCCTGGCGACGTTTGATTACTACGTCCGGGCGTTCGGAATTTTCGCTATTTTGATTTTGTTGTTGAAACGGCGACGGATGCTGCTGCTGTTGTTGTTGCTGTTGCTTGCGATGATGTTGATACGATGCTGGTCTATCATAAGGCTTAGAAGGTCCCTTAGAACGTTGCGCATTAGCCCAATATTTTGAATTCACATGTTGATGAGGATGTTGCTGCTGTTGTTGCGAAAATTGTTGCTGCATTGGTTGCAATAGATGTAGTTGCTGAATATATTGTTGTGGTTGTTGTTGTTGTTGTTTTGGTAGAAGTTCTTGGAACGACTGCCGCTGCTGTTGTTGTATTTGGTTTTGCTCCTGCTTTATATGCGGCGGCTCATTAAAGTTTAGTAATTCTTCTAAATCAAATGTTTCCGTATTTTCATAAATTTGTTCCGGCGATGCGCTAGGTGCATCCGATAAACTATCCGCATTAAAATCGAGATCACACATTGTAAAGTCCAAATTGGTACTGTTAGCCATTGGTTGCAAGTCAAGATTGGAGAAACTAAAGTCCAACAAATTGGATGTATCGCTTGGAATCATTTTTATTAAACAAAAATATTTTATTATATTATTTTATAATTTTTTTTTATATAATTTTTTTCTTTTATTTTTCAGATTTACTGTAAAGTTTTTTTTGAAACTTGTTCTTCAAGCGACAAAGGATAACTGACTTCTGCAAAGTAAGAAACGAATTATTTATACTTTTCAAGGATTTGTAACAGTGCTCATTGGCTGCAAGTTGGCTTACCTGCAGGTACGTGTATACTTCAATCTGATTCGTCACCTAAAAACAAATACATTTACACAGCTCGACACCTCAACATAAATATACACACACATGTATATGCGTTAGGATTTAGGTCTGGCAACATTTTTATGGTATGCGTGATGACTTTGTGGATTGTTGTTTTTGTTGTTGTGTATGCATTTATTATGCACTGCGGTTCAGTTCGGTTCCGTTCGGTTGTTGTTGTTGAATCGATCCTCGGTTGTTACCTCAAATTGGCTTGCGGTCAAAACGTTTAATTGCTCCCTTTTGTAACTTCTTACATTGTTGTTTGTCTTTTTTTTTGCTTTTCATAATACAATTCGCATTGATCTGGTATTCTCTCGCGTCGATCGTTCGATTGAACCCATCAATTGGATACTTTTTGCGGCTTTTTTCTTCTTTTATTTTATTTTTATTTTTTTTTTAAATTTGCACTTTCGGTTTCTTTTGTTTGGTCTTTTCTTAGCTTTCGTGCATTCAAATTGTATATCTTTTCTGATAACAAAACAAAAATTATAATTTTATATGTCAAACATTTGTGTTTGCTGCTGCAGCTACTGCACTGCGCTGTTTCTTTTGAGCAAGGTCAGAGGATTTTGGCATTGTTGTTCCACATCCATTATTCAATATATTAATTCATTCGATCATTGAAAAAGCTTCGCTTTGGGCAAATTTTTGTGCGAACAATATCGGCTACTGTGAAACAAGCATTTCCGAAAGTCTTTGAAAACCACATCCCAGTGAGAAGTAGGCCACTATCGAGTGCGAGTAAGTAAGTACTTCAATTCAAATTTTTTTTCTCTTCATGTTTGTGGTAATGAAATGAGTTCTTTTGAGGTTGGAATTTCGATCACTTCTTTCACCTTTTTTAAATTTGTATGTAATTTTATTTAAATGTTTACTTTACGGTTTTAACTTTCCTTTTTTTTTTTTTTTTAACACGGAAGCAGTTTTCAATTTTAATTGGATGGGATTATCGGGTCAATGTAGAATTTGTAAGGTTTTGCGTATACTACTGTGATCAAAAAGTAGTAAGACAAATAGTTTTAAACTTCCCGGGTATTATGAATCGGGCCATTTTTTTCTTAAGTTGGTAGGACCTAAGCTGACATCCATACCAAATTTTAAGACCCTAGCGTCAGTAGCGTGTTTTTTTACCATCTTTCAAATGAGCCCTGTTTCAAGTCTCTACGTCTATTCACTCCAAACATATGGCTTTTCCGGTTTCAAGGCCCCTATTAGGCTCCGGGTCAAAATTTTCGAAAATCTCGTCTTGTTCCTCACCTAAATTCTAAAAAAACACGAAAATAAATACATTTTTTAACGTCTTTTTGTTTCAAATATTTGGCTTTTCCCAGTTTCAAGGCCCCCATTAATCACCGGGTCAAAATTTTCCAAAATATAAACCTTCCTCTTCAATCACTCTATTAAAAAAAGCGAATGAAAATCCGTTGCGTAGTTTTAAAGATTTAAGCATAGGTAGGAATATAAGGACAGAAAAAGTGACTTTGTTTTATACTATGTAGTGATAACTATTTTCAAACAAAAAAACGAAAAAAAAAATGGAAAGTTTGTATGGGGCACCAGAATCGCGTTCAGCGCACAAAAATACAACGCAAACATATCTCACATCAAACAAAAATGTATATTTATAAAATTATCAAACCTTTTTTTGCAATTCAATCGAAAACTTAGGACAATAAAAGGTTAAATCCGTTTTTTTCAACATTGTTCACCCGTTATTTGCATAGTGTTGCTTCTTCTAGGTTCATCCGTTAAAATCATAAATAAATCTCATTGAATCTTCGAAAACTTCTCGAACAGATGTCGGGGAGTTTTCCGTAATTGTTTTGTTTATTTCACTCGTGTCAAACTTATCGCATTGATAATAATATAAATCTTTCAATGGTTTGAATGGCGTTACAGTTATGTAAGCCTAGTTAGTAAAAAGAAAAAACCCTTCAAAAGTGTTTAAACGGAAACTAAAACAAAAATAACTTAATCAGTTTATGTTTCTTAAGTTACACCGCGGCGCGGCGCGCTACCATTAAAATGCTTATTAAGATAACTAAATAGTTTAGCCCTCGTGCGCATGCGCATGCGCATAAAGGATAAAGAATAAAATAGCGCAAGCAAGTCATAAATGTCAACCTAAGCGACTGGAGCTAGGTTTGATACAATATTTATGTGATGACAATTTATGATACCTTAACTGAAACACAAAAATTCTTTGCGCAAGGATGCCGTCCCGGACCAGCTACCTGCAATCGATGCAACACCGATAATGCACAGCAGCCAAGTCGACGTTATCCTTTCTTAGTTGTGTTAAGCATTCATTGGCAATAAATTGCCATAAATTTTACAATTAGGTGACATTTCTTCATCGTTGATTTAACCAAGTTATCTCGCTGCGCTGCTTAAGGATGTGTTAATGTTTCTTTTGTTTCTGTTGTCTAAATTAAAAACACTTGAAATGTGCTAAGAATTTGATCCTTTATCTCTATTTAGGTAGATTCTTTAATTATGTTTTGTATAATTTTTAAATGTTGAATATTGGACAATTTAATTTCAAATTTAAAAAATCGAAATTTGATAATACGTCTTTGACTTCCGCCCACTTTCTAATTTTTGTGTGAAAATAGTATACACTTCTGCCCCATAAAAACTCACAACCAAAATTTGTCCCCATTTTTGTGTCTTAACTTTGGTTGAATCGGACTATTCCAAACCAAGCCATCCCGTCTAAGCCGCTGATGATCATAAATAAACTAAACCAAGATGTTGCGGGTGTTTGAGCTTCGGTTCCACCGAAATTAACGTATTTCCAAATTTTATTTTTAAGTTTTATGCGCTCACCCTCTAGGATTGTTTTATATCGAATATAAGGATGCCCGTTTTTTTTTTCCTATTATATTAAAGTTTCTCATGTTTTTTATATGAGAAAATAACACTTTTCGTAGATTTTATGTAGAAAGCTGGAAAATTAATATTTTTAATTTTTTTTTTTATGTAATTTACATGGGAGACTTCTGGGGCTTTGCGTCCTCATTAAACATTATCAAATTAAAAAAAATATAAATATAAAATATTTTTCAAAAATGTTTCCCATACTTTTTTCAACTAATGTACATATAGTATATATAGTATATGACAGTACCTTTCTGATTTTAATTACTTTTTGTCCACATTCGTTGACGTAATATATTCTAAGAACTTACAATTGGATTTCATTTAAAGATTTCGTAATCAGAAATACCAGGAATACACTTAAATATTGCTAAACGAGACAAACTGTCTGGCAAAAAAAAAAAAAAAATTTGCACACCTGTGCGCATTCCATCGACTTTCAGTATTCCCCGAATTATACCAAACAAAAGTTAACAATGTCAACCACAAATGTTTATAATTTTTTTTTGTTTTTTGAAAAATATTATAATAATCGCTTATAATAGTGCAATATTACATGCTAATTTGGATTAGCTTGACAAGATTTGCAAAAACTTTTAAAAGAACAAAACAAAAGAAAAACGATTGTGAGAACAAAAATTTGGTGAGTCTCAAACTGAGACTGAAACAAAAGAGCTCAGCAACAACAACAACAAAAAGAACAATGTGAAAAACAAGTGCAAAGTATAACAATGCAGCCATTACCGAACAAAAGATACATTACCTCAACTCAGCTCAGCTTAGCTCAATTCTTTCTTCACTAATCGCATTTTCGCAATTTAGCGCCATCGTATATAATCTGCGCAACGAAAACGATTTAAAAGAGGATCGAATCGTCGCTATACGGATTAACATCAGAATTCAGTGTCGCATTGTCCCGAACAGATCAAGAGAAGAACAAAACAATTGTTCAATTGTCATACTTTCAACTAGAACCGCCTTGAAATTATCCTAAGTCCGTAAAGTCGATCTATTGTTGCTATTTTGACATATGAAATTTCTCACATGCTTCCTAACATAAAAACCGAAACTTCGAAATATAACAACATCAGCGCGAATGTCCTTCGATCACTCCACTTCACTTCACACACTGTACGGTTTCGTAGGCGTTGGCGATCTTTAGCAAACCCATAATTAAATTGTGTATAAGTTGACCACTGAAAGTAAGAATTGTTTCGCTAAGAATTGCACCATCTTTTTCGTGTGATTTCATCCTAATCCTGCTCTCTATTTTTTTTTTTTTTTGCGGTCGCGTGGCACTTTTGACATCAGCGATCGATCAAACATCACATGGATGCGCATTTTGACTTTGATCTCGAACTTGAATTGTCTTAAATTGTGCGCTATCATTTGTACTTTTTAGTTATGCTTAGCGTTGAGAAGTGGAGTGGGTCGACTTGAGTTGTTCTATTTGAATCGTTTCGTGTCTATTTTGATTCCGGGAAACTCTTTTTGTTTTTTCATTTGACTAAGTTAATTAACGATTTTGATGCGGCTACTTGAAAGCATATAACAATTGGCAAGCGTGTTCAAAACTAGAGCTGTAAATTGTATAGAGTTGATGAGTTGAGTGCTTCATTTCTCTTACATTATGTTAGGAAAACAAAATTCCAAGAATGACAGTAATACTTTTTGAATATATTTAAACGAATACAAAATTTAGTCTAACCTACTCTTCTTGATTTCTTGAGTTGAGGTTGGGCTATACTATTTGTCTCAGGTAGTGTTATGGGACCATTTGAAATGATTGGGGAGAATAACTGTATCTCAAAACTTGGAAAAGATAGGAAGTAGAGATGGAAATGGGCTGGGCTTTTTCGTGGCCCATTTATTTTTTTGTGTTCGTGCGGTTTCGTGTTTGAACAATTTAAGCTCGTTCGTGTTCGTGGCCCGAAAAAGCCCAAAAAAAACGCGAAAGTCAAAAAAATATATATACAATTTAAATGACTTCTCGTTTAATTGGACAGCGATTTTCAAAACTATATATTATTTATAAAATAATATTTTATGATAAAATAATTATTTAAGCGATGAACTCCGGATTTGAACCCAGAACACTCAAGACCTTTTTTGAAGATCGTCGTTCCGTGCTTAGAAGTGGGCAAAATGATGCCTGATCCTTTTTTTTTTTTGGGTAATATTGGAACATTAAATTTAGTATGGAGTACACTTATGACAATTCAAAAAAAAAAAAAAAAAAAACGTTAACTTTGCAGGAACCGAAGCTCAAATACCCGCCACATCTTGGTTTAGTTTATTTTGATCATCAGTGGCTTGGAATAGTCCGATCCAACCAAAGTTTAGACACAAAAATGTGGTCAAATTTTCTTAAAAAAAAAAAAAAAAAAAAAAGAAAATGTGTTTGTGGTGACTTTGTATGGGGGCTATATTTTAAAGTGTGCTGATCCTTATAATATCATTAGAGTATACATAGGATGACATTAGAAGTGTTTTTACCCCATTTGTATTCATTCATAAATAATTATTAATGCCCAACAAAAATCTGAAAATGGGCGAAAAAACGATGGGCCCTTTATCTATAAATTGGCGTGGTACCTTGGTTTGGACATTTGATGACATTAGATGTATTTTTACCCAATTTGGAGTGAATACATCAATAATAATAAAACTTGTGAAATTTCATCAAAATTCTATTTTTGATTTTTGGGGTGATTATCTATATCTTCCTCTATCGTGAAGTAAATAATATCTCGAGACTTACGTGGCCAGAGTATAGCACCAAAAGAACAGCCCAGCTCATGCGCCATAATAGACAGACCCTATCCGGGATGGTAGGAGCTCTCACGGGACATTGTCTGGTGGGGAGACATGCCGTCCGAGGGTACCGTAAAATGACTTCTGTAGGAGCTGTAGAAACGAGGAAGAGGAGGAGACAGTAGAACATTTTCTCTGTCACTGCCCAGCCCTTAGTAGAATAAGGTTTACCGTACTTGGTAGGCCGTTTCTTAATAGCCTGGCGGAGATTGCATCAGTAAAGATTGGGCGGTAGCCGCCTTCATAAGGAAGACGAGCTGGTTCGAGTAGGAGGATTATAGAGATCATATGGTATCACAATGGGCCTCTTTGGCCTAGGTGACGTCGCGGAATTTTCGCGGCGGCCATTTTAACCTAACCTAACCTAAATAATAGCTATTTCGACACAAAAAATCGATACAGTAAGTTTGTATGGAGACTGTACCATAAAATGGGCGTAGCACTTTGATTTTAACACTTGACCTGCTTAGGACTGAAAAAAGCATAAGTATCAATTTTAAGTTAATATCTTAAAAACTAAGCGAATGAAACGCATAAATACAGACGGACGGACGGACATGGCTAGATCGACTCATCTCATCAAGGTGCTCAAGAATATATACTTTATAAGGTCTACGATAACTCCTTAAATGCATTACAAACTTTTTGACAAAATGAAAATACATTCCACACTATGTGGTACACCTACATGCACTGATCAGAGTAAACGTAAAATGTTGGTATAAATTTATAAACTCTCCAAAAATGCTTTGACGGCAATAATACAATTATTTTTGATTTGTGATTATTTTTATTGGAAAAAAATTACATCAAATATTAACTGAATACAGTTCTTTTTTTTCATAAAATAAATATAGTATGCGATTATTATAATACTTAAATGTTGCAATTTTTACTAAAAATTTTTTTTAAAATAAAAATATAGTTTTTTTTTTTTTTTTTTTTTTAAATATGTAAATGTTTCATCAGCTCATGTTTGTTCATCTTATAAATCACATTTTATTAGAAATATATGTTGTATTTCATTTAATATCGGTCAATATTTGTTTATAAATTAATGTTCTATTAGATACACAAATCAGATTAGATGATGCCGAATTTTTTGTTTGATATGGTTAAATGTTTTTTTTTTATATTCGTAAATGATTAGTGGATTGATTTAGTTGGTTAGTATGTACTTAGTACTTGCTAATTGGATATTAGATATATATAATTGGTAGGTTTAATTTACTACATTTACATTAAGAAATACATATAAAATATAATTTTTTTTAACTTAAGAAGTACAAATACGAATACGAGACACACAAAGAGTGAGTTAGTGACAGACTATTGTGGTTTTGCAGTGTCAAAAATGTCGATCATTTTTTTTTTTTTTTTTTTTTTTTTTTTGTAAAAACAAATATTACACAAACGTAAAACTTAAAAATATAAAATGGGGGAAGCATATTCAAATATTGCGCACACATATAACACGTATCACTTCTTCTTACGTTTTTATATATATGTTTGAATGCCGCATATAATTTTTTTTTTTTTTTTTTGCCAACATTTACAATGTTGTCGATGTTACGGAACTAACACCGTGTACCAATAATGTGGGTGGTAATTCTGCGGTCAATTCGGTTAGCAGCTCAATATAGCGTGCACTTCTTTCTACAAAATCAGCTGCATTAATTTTTGGTGGTGCGGCAAGATATATAAATGATACTGCGGTCTGATCTGAACGATCACGTATTATTTGATTTGCACGCTGCATATAAAGTAACGAACGATTTAAATTATCCTCATTGATGGCCTCCGGTTCATCATCTGCTTGACTTGTAAACTGTTTTAGTATGCGCGCATGACGCGTGAATTCTGTATCGCGACTCCATTCTTGTATTTCAATAATATCCGCATTTATGCGTAATTCCTTTAGAGATTGTTCCAGTTTTATTTTTGAGAATATTTCCATTTGTGGCGCTTGGGTTTCAAAGGTGCTATAAATAAAATACAAAAAATAAATATATAAATAATAATACTCTATAAAAATTCAAAAAAAAAAAAATAATCGAAATCGATTTCTATACCACACGTTTATATGGGGTTTTGGGGTTTTCCATAAAATAGTCATTGTTTCTTATTCTGGAAAGTCTAAATTTTGTACAGATCATGCGTGTGATAGTTCCAATTAAATGTCCCAATATGGGAAGGAACAACAACATTTGAGGTGTAGTCCCCATACAAATATACCCCATTTTTTATGTTTTTGTAAAAAAAAAAGAAAAAGGATTTAACTTAAGGTTCGTAAAGATTGGGTACAGGGTATCTTCCAGTCGAGCATACTCGACTTTAGAGTATTTTCTTGTTTTAATAGCAGCAAATTAAGTACACAGTGAATATAACTTAATGTTGGTTGCGTACTATATTCATGCATTTCTCGTTGCTATTGAATTTGACCTCAAGAGGCTTATACCGTACACATAAAACGTAGACATAGAACAAATTTTATCAAATTACATTTAGAACATATTCAAATTTCTTTCACTTTGTAAATATTTGAATATGATATATGAAAACTAAGCAAAATCGATTACATATATCTAATCTAATACCCACACACCCTAATTTTAACATCATTTAAAACCAAAAAAAATTTTGACCATTTACCTTATAGTGTTCTCATTACTAGATTCACATAAAAATATGCGCACACGCAAATGCTTCCATTTGGCTAGCATAATAACTGCAAGCTGCATCATAAACAGAGAAACAACATCAAAAGGATCAGTAGTCTGAGGATTAAATACATTAATAGGCCAGACATCGATATATTTGACGTGTTTGCTTCTGTAAAAAAAGTGTAAAAATATTATTTTTAGAAAACATGAACCATAGAATGTACTTACTTAGCTATAAAGTTTTTATCCAAACGATGAAAATTGCGACACAAACATAAACTTTTGTTCATACGTAGCGTATCGGAAAGAATTTCAACATATTCCTGTACAGTAATGTGCTTAGTTTCTCCATCGCGGCGTATGGGAAAATTCTGTATATCGCCAGTATTGAAACCATCTGTTTTGTAAGGAGAAGTACCACTACAAAGAAATATGTTAATTACCAGTTTATGCATTATATATTTAGCAAACTATACTAACGTCTGAAAGAAATCCTTGGGTGCCTCATTATCATAGAAACCTAAAAGTACAGTATTCGGTTTCATAGCACCAATTCCAGATAATCTTATCAAGTGTTGTACACCTTCGCGTATGCTTTTGCTGACGGTTACCTCAGTGAATGCCTTCACTTTCATATGATCCAAAAATGATAACCATTGATTGTTATCATCAGCACTGAGTGGATCTCTAAAATCGCCAACTTTTACATGACCAATGACGTAGAGGCCACCCTTCTTCATATCATTCACAAAGTCGACAAGTGGACAGCAAGAACGTGGTGAAGATATCAAAAGCAAGATTTGTGGACGCCAAAACTTTACGTGATCCTTACGTGGGTCCAGCATAAGTAAATATTTGCGTACCTGTAATTTGATTTTAATATTGTTAACTGTAAATGATTATATTTAATATTTTTAAATTTTACCTGATGAAACATTAGCGCTTGTGAAATCGAACCCCATTGAGCTGCCTGTGTTGCCGGCGAAAAGAGATGTAGCGCAATTACCATAAGCAGACACAAAATAATACAAGATGAAGCGTAAATTGGGTTGATGACAAACATCATTACAAGCGTTCCGAGCAAACCAACTAAGCACGTATGCCATGAGAAATACTTAAAGAGTGGTCGGAAATTGGGTGCACCCGTTAATTCAATACCCAGACAAGCAAGATTTGTAGCCAAATAGGACAACATAAATAGTACAGAATTAATTTGTGCAATAATATTGAAAGAACCAATCAATAAAATGCACTCAACTAGCACCCAACTGCTGACAACAGCAGCAATAGGATTACCCAATACAATACAAAATTCAACAATGAGCCAAACACCTGATCCTTCGATAACGCTTCGAGAATACGACTCGAACCGATAAGGTTACTTAGCCCAGTTGAAAATGTTGCAGTCAAAATGCCGATAGCTGTAAATGGTGGCCATAAATTCACCGGCATTAAAAAGAGATAATTATTTTGCATAGTTTCATATGGAGTGGTACAAGACATCAGAAATGAAAGTATGATATACGAAATAAAAGTGAATGTAACTGCTGATAGTGTGCCAAGTGGAATGCTTTTCGAAGGACTCTTTAGTTCGCCGGACATATTTGCACCGGCCATAATGCCGGTAACACCGGCAAAAAGAACACCAAATGTCGTTGAGAAATCAACCGGTTTATAATTAGAAGTGTAATCTTTGCCATAATGTTCGCCTAAATTACGACGTAACGTTTCACTGCTTAGACCCGTGTAGTTTAAAAACTTGGTGACATTGTGCAATGCAGTATTCTCCTCCGGTACGGGTATCTACAAATAAAAAAAAAAAAACGTTCAATTAGATTAAATATACTTAATGATGACATCTATGTCTCTCACAATAAACAAAGAAAAATGATTTAAATACGAATACCAGCGTAATCTAGTTTGTAAGTCATTAAAATACTGTAATTTTTATTAGTTGCGCTTCAGCACTAATCAGCGCTAAATGCTAAATGTAGAAACTGAACTAATGAATCATGAATGTTTTCGTTGTACGGCGCGGTATTTTAATGTGTACAAATCAATAGAAGTATTTAATAACAGAGACAGACAACGTTCTAATGATAAAATATTATGCAAACGTACGAAAAGAAAAAAGCTGCAGGGGAAAGGGTTATCAATGGAATTAATGTGTTGAACTTCATAGCATATACAAAATGTGTGCAGTAGCAACGAATCGAAAGCAAAAATGATAACGAAATAATTAAGATTGATAAGCTACTAAGGATTTTATAAATGAATGATTGGTTTGGCACATTTACGTGGAATCCCACTAACTTAATAAAGACTGGACAACTCACATATTGATTCTCGCCAACGACAAGAAAACTAATATACGTAGCAAACAGGCAAATCGTCACAATGCCTAAAATTAGCACTGACGTCTTAGCAAATAGTGCGGCGCCTACGAGACAAACAAGCAGCATACAAGTATTGATTAAACTGCTGACTAAAAAGCGCCACCAAGTGCCATCGGGTAGTGAGGAACTACTGTGTTGCACAAAATAACCGCCAGGTCCAAAATTTTCCATAATGCCTTCTGTGCAACCAGAGATAGCCATAGCGCAGCCGACAACATTGGCAAAGAAGAATAGTGTTCCAATAGAGCCGCCAAACTCTAGACCAAGTGTGCGGCTTATCATAACTAAAATTAAAGAATTATCAAAACAAAAAACCAAAAAATGAATATGTAGTGATACAACTTACAATAGACACCACCGCCTTCAATGGCGCCGTTTGTGGATATTGCGCAAACGGAGGCAACAGTAAACAATAAAATTCCATATGCTATGCAGAACTGTAAAAGGGTAACATAAAGGCCAGCATTGCCGACAATATAACCTGGAAAGATAAGCGTAAACTAAACTTAAAACTAGCAGCATGAAATTAAATATATGTGGTACCTATATGTACGTATACATATATATAAAATCGTTGGTAGTCATTAATCATTTTTTTTCTTTTTGTGTCTCCTAACTTTCTACTTACCAACACGTATGAAAACCAATGCGCTAAACATTGATAGTGCTACTGGGCTGAAAACGCCTGCAAAAGTACCAAGTGTACGTCCACTACGCTCAGGATCTTGCATACCAAATTCAACATAACCACCGTCAGCGGATTGAGCTTCGCCACCATTTGCGCCATTTGAGCCGAACAATGATCCAAAGCTGCGTATCATATTCGTAGCAGCGCCATTACGTGGCGCTGCAATAGGAGCAGTCTCTTGATCATTCATTATTGAATGAAAGAAAAAACGTACACAAAATAAGCAGGAGACGACGTCACCAATAGGCACACAGCTGCTACCTATTTGTGTCTTTTGTCACTATACACCCGCGCTTTTAGTTATTGTATTTGCTTGCTAAAAAATCTTTTCTTAATACACCGAAACGCCCACAATTTTTCACACTTGTTTGCTGCTTTCAGCGCACAGAAAAGACTGCAGCCTAGCTGCGCTTGGTTGCAATTAAAATCAAGCACAGTAATTTTTATATTTTCCCTTTTGATTTGTTTTTTTTTCTCTATTTGCGTCTTAAAGTGAGAGCAATAGCTAGTTGAATTTTCCAGCTAGACTTCCGTTGCTTTATTGTTTCTATTTTTTTTGTTTGACGGCTGTAAGCGTATTGAATGATTCAATTTGAATCATTTCATCGTCTACGAACGTTCCAAATGAGAGCTCACCAATTACTAAACAAAAAAAAATGTTTCTCTCACTTCTTCGTTATTGTTTTGTTTAGTGCAAACAGCTGTTCGACAGAGTTGCCTACAGCAACTAAAATTGCAGAGTTTCCATAGTCTGACAGAGTAAAACGTTTACTGCGCGCGGCTGCTATATAATTTGTGTTTTTACTAATAAAATCCTTTAAATAAATATAATAACAAATGGGCAACGATAAAAAAAGACGCTCTCGTTCAAGAGAACGCTATAGAGATCCTCGTGGTACAGAACGCAGAGATGTGGAACGTGCACGCGAAACAGAACGTAATCGGCGTTCTCGTTCTCGGTAAATATTGCAACAATTGCATTGCTTTGACTTTACAATTATAATTTATATATTCCAACTTTCTAGTGAGGATCGCCATGACCGGAGTCGCGATCCGGGCGCCACAAGCCGTAAACGCTCCCGTTCGCGTGAAAGGCAGCGCGAAACCAATGATAGAGACAACAAATCACGGCGCACAGCAGATGATAAAAAAAATACCAAAGGAAGAGTTGGACAAAAAGCTTAAAAATGAAAACACCAAATTAAAGACAGAAGCAGAGCAAACAGAAGTGGAGGAAGGTACAAAAAAGAAAGAACCTCTTTCATTAGAGGAACTACTAGAGAAAAAGAAACGTGAGGAGGAAGCACGCAGTAAGCCGGTTTTTTTGACTAAGGAACAACGTGCAGCGGAGGCATTAAAACGGCGTCAGGAAGAGGTGGAACGTATGCGTGCGTCACAAAGTGCAGCACGTGCGAATGCAGCAACAAATGCAACAGCAGTGTCAACAGCAATGGGTACTGGTGTGCGGAATACGGGAGAACTGGCTACGGCGGCATCAACAGTAGCTAAGTCCGAACGACGTGAGCGTGAAGCAAGAGGCAATGAGCGGGATAGAGATCGAGATAGTAAGCGTGCCGAAGATCTAACAGCGAAAGATAAAGAAAAGGAACTAGAAGCAATTCGTGAACGGTATTTAGGCATTATTAAAAAGAAACGACGTGTGCGGCGTCTGAATGATCGGAAGTTTGTTTTCGATTGGGATGCTGGTGAGGACACATCTATTGATTATAATAATCTCTATAAAGAGCGTCATCATGTGCAGTTTTTTGGTCGTGGTAATGTAGCCGGCATAGACATAAAGGAACAAAAACGTACGCAGAGCAAGTTTTATGGAGATTTATTAGAGAAACGACGTACCGAAGCAGAAAAAGAACAGGAAAAAGTGCGTCTCAAAAAAATGAAGCGTAAGGAAGATAAACAAAAATGGGATGATCGTCATTGGTCTGAAAAGGATGTTGACGAAATGACGGAGCGTGATTGGCGTATTTTTCGTGAGGATTATAATATAACAATTAAAGGAGGAAAAATACCAAATCCAATACGTACTTGGAATGAGTCTGGTTTTCCTAAGGAAATTACTGACATTATTGATCGGGTTGGCTATAAGGAACCAACACCCATTCAACGGCAAGCCATACCAATTGGTCTACAAAATCGTGACATTATTGGTGTGGCAGAGACTGGTTCGGGTAAGACACTTGCGTTTCTTATACCTTTGCTCTCTTGGATTCAATCATTGCCGAAAATCGAGCGCCTTGAGGATGTTGATCAGGGTCCTTATGCAATAATTATGGCTCCGACACGTGAACTGGCGCAGCAGATTGAGGAAGAAACTACTAAGTTTGGACAACCTTTAGGCATACGCACTGTTGTTGTTGTCGGTGGTTTATCACGTGAAGAACAAGGTTTTCGCTTGCGTTTAGGTTGTGAAATTGTTATTGCTACGCCTGGTCGTTTAATTGATGTACTTGAAAATCGTTATTTGGTTTTAAATCAATGTACCTACATTGTTTTGGACGAGGCAGATCGTATGATTGATATGGGTTTCGAACCAGATGTACAAAAAATTCTCGAGTACATGCCTGTAACAAATCTAAAACCGGATACGGAGGAGGCAGAGGATGAACGAAAGCTAATGGAAAACTTCTATTCGAAAAAGAAGTATCGACAAACGGTGATGTTTACAGCAACTATGCCTCCTGCAGTGGAGCGTTTAGCACGTTCATACCTACGTCGTCCAGCAACAGTTTATATTGGCTCAGTTGGTAAGCCAACAGAACGTACAGAACAAATTGTCTACATGATGGGCGAGAATGATAAACGTAAAAAACTTATGGAAATACTTTCACGTGGCATCGAACCACCAGTTATCATTTTCGTTAATCAAAAGAAGGGTGCCGATGTATTGGCCAAGGGCCTGGAGAAACTTGGTTACAATTCTTGTACGCTTCACGGTGGTAAAGGTCAGGAACAGCGTGAATATGCTTTGGCATCGCTCAAATCAGGTGCAAAAGATATACTTGTTGCAACAGATGTGGCTGGACGTGGTATTGATATTAAGGATGTGTCCTTGGTTATTAATTATGATATGGCTAAGACAATTGAGGATTATACACATCGTATTGGACGTACAGGTCGTGCGGGCAAAACTGGATGTGCTATATCCTTCGTGACAAAGGATGATAGTGCACTGTTTTATGATTTGAAACAGGTAGTTTCAGCGAGCCCGGTATCGACTTGCCCACCGGAACTAGTAAACCATCCCGAGGCGCAACACAAACCGGGCACTGTGGTAACAAAGAAACGCAGAGAAGAAAAAATATTTGCGTAAATTATCTTAAGCGATTAATGTATGTACTTGGAAATTTGATTCGGAATTGACTTCTAAATAAATTGAAAAAGTAACAACGATTCTTTTTTTGCAACTTGTTTTATCTTGTAAGTCTTAATAGTAAAGCATTTCTACTATGCTTGGAGTCTATTGGTAAATATTTATCATAAAAGTCTAAAATAACTTCTTCTATTTTAAATCCAAATTTTTGATATAATATGACAGCCGGATTTGTGGCAGATACGTGCAGCGTTATATCCTTAGTCATGCATGTCTGTAAGAAAAATAGGGCACTTGATTAATTTTGATAATTTATATTACAATATAATATTTTTAACCTGTATTAGATGATAGAGCATAAAAGTTGCGACGCCACTTCTTTGCCAAAACGGACGTACAGCCATGAAGGATATATACGCTTCATTAAAGCCAACATCTGGCACAAGAAAGCCACAACCAATGACTAGTTTTTTATATAAAGCTACAACGCTATAATCTGGATAGCTAAGGCACTCAGCCACTGAAAAAAAAAAAATCTTGTTAATAACAAAGTATTAAACTTTTCAAAATACTTACTATCTATGCCCGGCCAGAACTCTGTTTGCAGCAAAGCATTTACGGCTGCTATATGATACGGTCGAACATAGCAGTAGTCAATGGTGTCACGTTGCGCTGGTATACCATTTACTTTCTCTTTAATTTCACATAACATATTTAACCATGGCGGAAATGTGGTCTCACTACGAAAGATAAACGGATGCAATATGCGTTGCGTATACGGTGATTCGAACATCTCGTATACAGAAGGTCCTGCAATACGTGCTTGGAATGATTTACGTGGATCATTTGTAGCAAGCGCAATCAACTGATAACGATCTAAAATTTGTGTATTGCCATGCTCCAAATAACCGATTTGTCTTCTATTATTCAGATCAACGAAATCATCCAAATTAAAAATTGCTTGATTGTGTTGCCTTTTCCATTGGCGAACGCATAACTTGCGATAGAAACGACGTATGTAAGTTGGTATTTGAATTTGGCATTCATGCTCAAATGCAAATATTTTCTTAAGTTTGTTAAGCAATTGTTTTTCTTCATAAGTACTCATTACGGTCAGGCTGTCGAAAGAAAAAAATATAAAATAATGACATTTTTTTTATAAAACTCCAAAACATACCGCTCGTTTGTTAATACATCGGAAACATTCGATGTGGTTTCTTCCATGGCTTTTTCTTCTACCAACCAAGGCCAATTTCGTCTCGGCGTTTTGGTAAATAAGCTCGGCTTGCAAGCTTCTATTGGTGTTTTACGCTGTAACTTTTGTTGCTCTACATCATCAGTATCGTCATCACTCTCTGATTCAGCCTCTTCCTCTGTTAGATTCTCTTGTTTAATAATTTTACCACTTGATGCTTGTAATTCTTTTTCTAAATTTGCTTTATCTTCTTTTAATTCTTGAAAATTGGTTACTTGCACAATACGTGGCTGATATGCCTCGTCCTCTTCATTCGCATTCGCATTGTCATTTTCACTATCACTATCATCTTCATATGCATCATTGCTATATTCGGATGTTGCGTACATTGTTGTATTCTTAAATTCCGTGGAATTTGGCATCTCGTAATTTTTCTGCTGCTCAGCATAAAGACTACGAAGCTTTGCGCCTTCTGTTTCGTTTGGTACCAGCCCAAAATCATTTAAAGTTGGTGCTAATTTTGTTTCAGTCTCTTCAAAAAAACTATCGGCATTATCCGAATTATATTTGCCAAGTAGCGTTGGTGACATAAGAAAATCCATTTTGCCACCAATGAGTGGTTCTGGTGCTATATTCGATAAACCATTATACATGGAAAGATCATCATCGATTGTTTTCGATAAAAGCTCCATAAGACTTGATTGCACTGCATTTAGTGGCTCTTCATGTTGTTGTCGATTTGTATCATCGTCTATGATGTTTAATTGCTTAGCAAGCTTAGGTCCACGTCCCATGTAAGGGCTAAATAAATTATCAAAAAGAGATTTAACTAATATGTACATACTATATATTAAATTAAGTAAATGAGCTTACATTGTGCGACTACAACTGCCTGGTGGTATTAAAGCATCTTCTATCTCTGAATACTTTAGGCGTTTTGTTTCGGTGGGTGCTTCTGTTGTGGACAGATCACTGCTGCAACTATTCTCATCTACTTGATTGCGTTCTTTGCGTCGTTTTTGTTGCTCGTCTTTAAAATATTTAAAATTTTTAATAGTGTAAATTATTGTTATAGCTGATTCATCACTTACAAAGATTATAAATGTAGCGAGGCGTCTGATTAGAATGTGTCAACTTCCACCAACCGGTTTCATTGAATAATTCTTGACCGGAAAGAAAAAATTCTGGATTATTGACTGATAAAGCACCAGAAATTGAACCAATCCACTGTTTACGGCGGCGTCTGTAATTACAAATTTAATAGTAAGTTTTTATTTAATTAAATATCGTACTATTCTTACGTGTTTGGTTCAAAAACATAATCCCAATTTTTGTCAATAAAACTTATAATATGCGTGCGCCAGTGGAAATAGCCATGATGTGACAAACCCTTTGATTTAATTGATAAATTGTACAGCGCCAAGGTTATTATCAACATCCATGGCATGCGGCGACGTGCAAATTTTTCACGTGCCACAGAAGTCGATGTAGACGGTTGCATGTCAGCTAAACTTACACATTTAGCACACGTGAAATCAAAAAAAACATCGCCGAGTAAATCCCCAGGTGTACTCGCGTGGTGCAGACATTTAATGTGTACTTTTTGTGTGCATTCCAGGCAATCCAAATAATTATCATCCTCAATAATTTCCGCGCAATAATGGCAGCGTTGTACAGCTGCCGGCGTATGTGGCAGCGTAGTTTTCGTTGAACCCTTAACACGACTCATTTGTATTTGTTTATTTAAATTTAGTTAATTGTTTGTATAGATTTAGTACAAAACGCATGGAAGCAAAAAGAGCAAAACAACAAAAAAAAAAAAAAAACTGTTGATACTGAACAGCTGTTGCGGTGCACAGTGGTAAAATAAAGTAATAAGCGAATTTAAAATATTAAATTGAGTAGTAAATTAACCTAATTAAATATATAATACGAAAAGAAATAAAAGTTTGAGATGAACAAATACAAACGGAAAGTTGAAATATTAAGAAACAGAAAAACAGTCAGTTTCATGTGCAGCTATTACACAGCAACAGTTTATTCATCATGCCAGACACATATGTATAGTCAACTGGTATCTACTTTCCACCGTTTTATGTTAAATCATTTTGACATAAAAAATATTGCGTAAAAGTTTTCTATCGAATTATTTATATGTAAAAATTCTATTTAAAATTTTCGTACTACAAAAACTAATATTAGAAATCAGTAATCGACCTAGCTAGTCACTATGCGGCACATTGAGAGACGATTTTCCTTTTCGAGTGTTGCCATTCTCTGATTACCGAAATCAGCTGTTCCATAAACTTGTTTACAGTGTAACCGTCTCTTGCATACAAATTAAATTAATTTTTTAGAATTAAGTGTATAAGTGGCTTACAATCGTGCTGATCGTAAACGCGGACGTACGCGATGCGATATTTATTTAAATTCAGATACAATTGGAATAAAAGTCTCAGAAACGTGTAATTATTTTTGTTATTTATTTTGAAAAGTGAATAATAAAAGTGGTTATTTATTACAAAAAGTAATTGCTTTCGTTCGTGCCTTAAGTTTATTTGTTATTAACAAGTGGTGCTGATGACACGACGCTAAAAAATAGTGTTGCATTGTTTGCGAAAGAACAGTAATTGCATAAATTTTATTATCAATAAGAGCAATAAAATTCATATTAGCACATATTTTTTGTTGTGTCAGTGATAATTGCATTAAAATAAGGCAACAAGTGTGTGTTTTAGTCACATTGGACTAAGCTGCGCAGTGGCGTCACTGTAGCAGCGCAGTCGCTAACATCGCACAAAACAAACAAATCTTGACAGTGCCCCGCATACACCGTAAACATCTAACAACTTTACGAAACGAAACAAGATTGTGAGCCATTATTGTCGTATGACGTAAACCTTTTCTACCAAAAAAAAAAAAAAAAAAAAAAAAAATCGTTAAAGCAAATAACTGAAAGAATCAAAGGTAAGAAGAATGTTGTATATTGACTTTTTATACCTACAAACATAATTTTGCGCTTTTTGATTATTCGAATTGTTGTTTTTTTTATTTTTGTACGCTGTCAGGTAAGCATGATCATTTGATTTTTCGTTTATTCTTTTGGTTAAAAATAAAAACCGTTTGAAATTTGAAAAATGAAAGCGTTTTGGCTTCTTGTGTTTACTAATCTATCTATTAGGTACATTAATTTTAAAGATTAATAAAAAAAAAAAAAAATAAATAGCATTTGAAAGACATTTGTTCACTGTCTTTCGCTTCAGATCAAATCGCACGAGTGCATTTGCCTGCAGTTCAAAAGCAACAGCGGCGTTGTTATTGTAAACAAAAACCACTCGATAGTTCAATGGCAGCCAACTAGCCGCCTCCACCTTTGTCTTCATCAACAACAACAACTACAACATCATCATTATCATCGTCATCATCGTTGTGTATCACGCTCCATGTTGCAATTGTGCACATAGTTGCAACTATTCAGCGGTAAATTCTTGCTGCTTGCATCTTTCATCACTCCCGCCTTTAGGGGAAATAACAACTAGAAAGAAGAAGAAAGCTAGCAAATAAGAAAAATAAAAAAGATTCAAGAAGAAAAGCATAAATTCTTCTTTTAAGCAAACATTTCTGCTGATAAAGTAAACTATAGCAACGCGGCAGTGCCGTATAAAGGGCGCAAAAAATAGGGCCTAGATTTTTTTAAAGATTAATGTATTACTATACCTCTGCATGTCGTTGGAAAGCCCTGGTGTTTGTCCAGCATATAATCTCAAACCAATCTTAAAGACAATAAGGTATAGTTCCAATAAATGTGTCTTTTCGATTCTTCTAAACTATACATTAAGTTCACAATTTATTTAGTAAAATGAAAACAAGGAAAAACGTTAATTTCGGTTTCGGTTCGGAAATACCGGTCACACAACACTTTTAATAGTTTATATGTTCACCAGGGGCTTAGATTAAATTTCACGCTGGATTTGGTCAAATTTGTATGGTGGCTTTATGTTAAATTAGCCCGAACCTTATCATATCGATAGTGTTCACTTAGGTACCCATTAGAATTGATATTACCAAATTTTAATTGAACCCATTCAGAAATATTAAATGTTCTTATACAAAAGCTCAAAAATGGGCGGTTGGTTTGTATGGGGGCTTAATCTAAAAATGGGCGATGCATCTTAATTTTTATATTGGATGACATAAGAAGTGCTTTTACCCAAGTGAATATATTCATAAATAATACCCATTTTCATATAAATATTCGAAAATGGGCGGTAGATTTCTATGGGAGCTATGCCTAAAAATGGACGCAGAACAAAACAACCTACCAAATTGGTGACCGCAATATGTCAAAAGACAATTTTTTTATTTTTATTTTAAATACTCAACTAATAGTTTTTATTTAGCCCTAAAAAAAAAAAATAATAATAAATAAATTAAAACTATTTAACTTACAAAAAGTTCATATATACTTATACTTATATACTTGATCGCGCGACAAATAATCTTAAAAATAAATATAGTCTTAAATTTGTCTAAATTATATGATTTAGGTGTAGTTCATATACACATCTTTTATTTTTTTGATTAATTTTACACTTAACATACGACTAAATTGTCATAGCAATATATTTATCTATTATATCTAGAACTTAATTGAGCTGGTTGAATCTATGCAACATAAAAATTATTTGGTTGGCCCTCGCTAGTCAGAGGAAAAAGATTTAAGCATACCAGAAGTATTGTTATAAAACCTCAGGCGCCATTTCACCAAAGTCGCTCCTGTAGAAATCTTTTGATCCAACTATCTAAATGTTTGTTGCTCCAAAGAAAAAAGCCTACGAACTAAGCTAATAAAAACCTGTTGTTGATCGCTGAAATATTTCTTTCCATATAAAATGTTTTCGTAATTTTTTCTTGTTTTGAACTTCTAGCTCTCTTTCTCTCTCTCTCGCTCACTCGTGCTTCCACACCACCGATGTCATCGCTACTGATGCTCATAATGATTCATAATTAATGCTAACTGGAACAGTTAACTTTGTATGCTGTGTGATTTTTCAGCTGCAATCTTTTCTTTTTTAGCACTTATTTATTGTGCAATAATAATAATTATTCTTATACTCTACCATACGTATGAGACGTCAGAAACGTTTTTATATAATGTTTAATTTTAGATATACATTTATATATGTTACATATATATTACTATATATAAGTACAATATTTTTGAATTTCTATGAATCATATAAATTTTAAGTGTTTTTACCATTTTTGTGCATTTATGGCTATTTTTAAAAATAAAAAATACATATTTATCGCTATTTTAGCAACAATTATTTATATCTGAGGTGAACATGTGGTTGAGTGACATTTAATTATAACCGCCAAACATAGTGTGAAGGGTATTATCAGTTTGTAAGAAAGTTTGTAACGCACTAAAGGAGGCATCGGAGACCCCATAAAGTATAAATATTATTGATCAGCTCGACGAGACGAATCGATTTAGCATTGTCCGTCTGTCTGTCTGTTGCAATGCATTTTTCTCGAAAAACTTTAAAGACATTGACCTGAAATTTAAAACTTAAGCTTTTTTTGATCCTAGGCAGTTTATATGTCAGAACCAAGTTGCCCCATTACAAAATTTTTTCGATTCTTTGTATGAAAATAGTTTTTTTTTTTTTAATGTATTTACTACAGATTGGGTAAAAACACTTTTAAAGGCATCCAATATGAAAAGTGAGATGCCACGCCCCTTTTTAGGTATAGCCCCCATACAAACCTGAGTTCACTGGTGATCGTACATAAACTAATTAAAGTTTCTTGTGGCGGTTATTTGAGCTTCGATTCAACCGAAGTTAACGTTTTTCCTTGTTTTTTTTTTTATATTTATTTTGACTTTCGTAAGTTATCCAATAAATTTTGTTTATGCTTAACTTTTGCTTTTTGTATTAAAAAGAAAAAATTATATTTACATGTTTATTTTGGTTTGTTTATAAAGCGATGTCGTATGGATGGTACTATATGAATTGTATCATAATGCACGACTGAGTAGCTTTATAAGGTAGCAAGTACTGATGTAGTATTTATTACCAATTTTTTCCAATAGGAACTTCACAACTTTAGTTTATAGTGTCAAATTTTTTTTTAAATTTATCTCAGTAGGATTTTAAGCATTGAATTTACGTCATCTTAGCTCTACTAAATACAAAAATTATAAAACTAAATAAAAATTGTGACAATCTTGAGTAGAGAATTTGTGTTTATGATAAAATAATAAGAACGAAAATCTTAAATAGGTTAGGAGAGTCTTATCAAGATGGGAAAAAAGCCGAGCCGTGGTTCGACTCTGAAAAAACCAGTTCGTAAACCAATCCAGTTGTTCAAAATTATCACGAACCGTTAAACCCAATCGCTACAAATTTTTCTTTCTTTCTTTAACTAAATTTCATCGAGTAATGAAAATTTATTAGATAGTACGTTACTCTCCATCTACGGAAATGTTTAAAATACTTCAATTACGTATTGATAAGTTGTTCGGTTAAATTCCAAATTGCTAAGTAATATCTTTTTTTTATTCCTTCTTTGTTTTAATTATAAAGCACTTTTTACTTTTCATATTAATTTTAATTTGCTGCGACATTCTTAGTTTATTTATACAAGCAATTTTACAGAATTATGGGATCCCCTGATTATACTTTTTTTTCGGTACCTTTGTGCCGTCACTAAATATCGATTGTATGTTTAGGTACATTAAAAAAATGATTCACAAAGTTGCGATTACGATTAAATTTATTTAAATAAAAACATTTGCAAAATGAACTAGAAAGTTTTCAATGCACATTATGGACTTACTTAACAATGATTATAATTTCATTGAAAACAGTTGTTCAATAAAAATAAATACTAAGAAACAGACTTTTCTTGCGTACAACTTTTAAAAGAAACGCACGAACTCTATCTCGATTTATATACAATATAAATGTTATTTAATCAGTCTTGATTTGCAGGTCTAAGTAAAAAGAACTTAAATTTTTAAATTAGTTGTAAGAATTCAGTTGTTAACAGCTGAAATTGCAAAATTCTGCGCATGTCCTTTGCCCAAAGTGATGAATAATAGTGAAACAATCAAATCGAACATAATGCGACTAAAAAAATCATGGAGGTGGTTAGAAAATTAAAAAAAAAAAATTAAAAATAATTATTTTTATTTATTTAATATATTTTATTTTTATTTCAGCATGTCCAAGCATGAGAAAAATAAATCGAGCGGTGGTGGCCTGCTCGATAGTTTATTTGGTCGCCCAAAGACAAAATCCACAAGTTACAACAGCAACAGCGGTGGCACACTCACCGGTCGTCCAACGTCTACAGATGGCGATGCATTCGATATACAGGAATTGGAACGGCATATACGCGGCCTTTCAGAGACAGAAACCGAAGCGAAATTCATGGAAATACTTGAGGATATGAACATACCGAAGGACAAACGTGAACCGCTGCTGGCAAAGTCAATGAACGAACGTCAAAAAATGATTTTTATGCATTTGAAAGGTGAGTGTGTGACGTGACGATTGATGTGTGCTGCTGGTGGTTTTTATTTTTTCATTAAAGTTAATAATTGTGTAGATGAGTGTTTTATGGGTGTGCAACGCTAACAACATCGATTAGCACTGCATGCATTCCTCCAACAGCGATATGATTAGGCGACTTGTTTGTGTTTTAATGCAAACTCACTGCTTACAATTAGAGTTCGTTTTTATTTATAAATGCTGTAGGTGGCTAAAAGTAATACCAGACAACATAATAATAATAATGATAAAAAAAAAAAAATAACAAAAGAAACAAAAGTCAATTGCCAACAATTTACGTTTTGGCTAAATTATTGCAAAAGTGTGATTCATTGCCAAATTTTGTGCTTATTTAAACGTTTTATTGAAAATGGTTTTTACACTGCTTCTATTGAATAAATGGGGACAGTCCGTTGGAGGCGTGGCAGATTGTTTAAATTGAAATGCTTTATCACCTAAATAGCGTTTCGAGTAGGTGGATGGGTAATGTAATGGTCGATAGATTTGAATGATGTGCTACCCCTTAATTGGCTTTAACGACGAAAGGTTCAAGGGGCGAGGAAAAGCTTATATTTCAAATTGCAGATCAATATCTTCAAAACTGAGCAATTGAACTGACAAACGGACATGGCTAGATCGTCTTATCTTGCTTTACAAACTTCTCGACGAACTGATAATACCTGTTCACAGTAAATGTTACAGGTATAACAAGAAAATGTCCATCTGTCCCGGACCATTTGTGTGGAAAATTTTTCTCTAACATTGGGCTTAGTTTGACCAAATATATAGACATTTGCTTTTTAGATTCTTCATATAATTTTTCATTAGAAATGGGTATTAAAAATATAATAGATCAGAAAAACGAAATTATATATTTTTTATTATATTAGTAGGAATACTGCATACTTTCAATACATTTTTATTTATCGAAATTTTTTTTGAGGAATTTAAATTTTTATTTACCTTTTTGGAGATCCAATAAGAAAACGTACCCACCTCATTCACATATCCAATTCTAATAAGAATCGTGTTGATATGGTTTACCTTTAAGATGTCTAAAAGTAGCCAATATATTTTCGCAACAAACAAAATCTCATAACCATAAAAGATGAGATGTGTCGTATTTGCCAACTTCTATAATATATAGTTGGGGTGATTGAATTGAATCATTTTTGCTAATGATGATCTCATAAAGCTCTATAAATTATTGCTTAACTCAAATCCATAAAGATAAAGTACTTCCATATACAATACATTAGGGTGGTTCAAAAATGTATGGAAAAACATTTTTAACAAAGTTTTTATGCTTCCACTCCGTAGCATTGTTCTATATCGAAAATTCGAAGACCGGTATTTTTCTTTTTTTAAACCGGATAATATAAAATGGTGCCGCAACGCCCTTGAAGTTTCCATGTATTATACATGGGAAAATATAACTTGTTCGTATATTTAATGTAGAAATCTGAAAAATTAATATTTTTTAGCAGGATAGCAATGTTTTTCTTTTCATAAACTGTCATAAAAAAGCATCCAATCATTTATTATCTAATTTTTAGAAACTTTTTTAAAAAATGGAAAACTTCAGGGGCTTTACGGCACCATTAAATACTATCCGATTTAAAAAGAGAAAATACTGAGCTTCTTATTTTCGATACAGAACAATACTGGGGAGTGAGCGCATAATTTTTTTTTTTTTTTTTTACCTTGAGTAATAATAACGAAAAGTTACTTAGCCCAACTTTTATTTTGAAAAGACACAAAGTTAAATTTCCTTAGGCTAATACGTGTATTTCAAATTAAATATATATTTAAACAAAAAACTTCAATTAAACAAGACTTGTTGCAGCATATCAAACTATTGTGTTAATGAATTCAAACGCGTTTGCGTGTTTGTATTTCATTTCAAAATACATGTTCCGGCTGGCTTGATACAGCTGATTTGGTAAGTCCGCCAGTCAGCTTCACCGGTTTAAACAAATACAATAAGATATACAATAACTTACGCTCTAATAGCGTTTAAAATCAGCAAAAAAAAAAAAATCAAATGTATGAACGCTTACACACTTGTTAAGCGTACGCAATTGTGTTATTATAACTTTTAGTTTTCATTAATTGCACGCCTACATATTATTTTTTATTTATATATGTATAAAAGCGATAAAACATTTTACTGAATAGTATTCAAAAACGTTCCCAAATCAACAATTCGAGGGCGCGCGCGCACACATATAATAAGTATATATATTTATATATTTGTATATATTGTTGGAACACACACACACTAGGGTATAGCTGGATCTATGCTATACCCTACAATTTTCGTATATATATGTAAATAAGCTAAGCAACATTAAGTTCGAGACTACATATAGTCTGCTCAGTTAGTGTTAAAAACATCCAAGTATTTGGAGAAAACTGTAAAATCCAAAACTACGTTAAAGAAAATATATGAACTCATTCTTTTTTATATTAATATACTACACGTCACTGTGGAGCGCTTAAAATAGTCGAGAGCACCCCTTTTTTTTACTTGTTTATATTTCTCATTGACATTTTGTTTATCAACAAAGCTAGCAGAGTCAGAGTCGTCGAATATGTCTTATAATTATTTTTTTTTGTCATTGTTTTTATATTATATGTAGATTTTTTTTATTGTTACTCAAATTTATATACATTTAATATTTGTGTTACTTGTTTCGCTGCAATTTATTTAAAGATGATTTTGTCATTTTTGCAAATCTGTTTCTAGAAAAAAAAATAAAAAATGAATTCTCCATTGTTGCAATGTGGTCAAAAAGCAGATTCACCTATTTTATGCACACTCATGTTATAGTCATAGGCAGTAACTCAACTATTTTTATGATTTATGACTTGAATGCATTTGTGTTTACTAATTAAGTTTTTACTATTTTATATACTCTTTAACAAAATTCATAAATTCATTAAAGCTGGGTTTAGATTGTTCCCTAATGGATCTATGGAAGGGTGATAAATTTTTTTATAGTGTTCCTGAAAGGTATAAAATAGAAATTTTGTTGGTCTATATAACAAGAAAAATAGAGCTCAATACCACAGCAAAAAGTGAAAATGTTCTCGAGAGTCAAGTTATTATGGCTATAGTCCCATATTTGTCTATCTATCCATAACACTTGTTTACAGCCAAAGAGGTTCTATGTTCTCATAGATCTGTTTTGGACCGTAGATTCAAAAATGGCCATGAAATTTTTCTTAAGGATTGTTCTCGAGATATCCTCAAAAAAACCTATATTTATGGGACTTTTTTTGAAAGTTAATTACTTCTCTATTTTCTATTCGAAGAAAATGGGCAATACTGCTGTTTCCGTGGCGCCGCAATCGAATAGCGGATTCTAATAGAACTCGACAAAAAGAAAACATTGAAATGAAAGATAAACATATTCCCACTCTGGGAATCGCGTTTTTATATATTATAACATTGCACTCTTTTTTGTTTCATACAAAAAATATTCAATTATGATAAAATTGGCGGAACGGGAGTAGCATCATCGTCATGAGTTTAAATAAAGAGAAGCTTTGTTATAAGCATATTCACATAAAAAAATCAATACCATAAATTTTTAAATCTTTAGAAGCACATAAAAACTTCGGTTTTCTTTCATTATACGTTTGTTCTTGTCTATATTTTTATAGATGATGCATTCTGCATATTATGCAATTCAGAAAATTTTTAAAAACTTTTTCGTTGACGTAATTTTTTGCAATTTCATTCTTCATGGAAACTAAAAAAAAAAAAAATACAACGCATATATTATAGTATTTAGTTTAATTTTAATCTTTTTTTATATATGTAATTTATTTTTAAAGAAAAGTTGATAAAAGTCAAGGGCGACTTATAAAATTCTTTTTCGTTCGGTCATTTGCACATTCCTTGTTGTTTATATTTGTTATCGTATTTAAACGATAAAAAAAATCAAATCGTGCTGTTTGATATTTTAATGTGTAAATTTTTTATTTAAAACAAAATAGAATTATTCTACAAGTTCTCTTATTTTTTATTGCAGGCAAAAACTTACCCGAACATCGCGGCAATTCACGCTATGAGAAACCACTGGATTACATTGAATATTTACGCGATAGCGAACACAGCGAAAATAAAATCTATCAATGTGTGGAAAGTCTACGCGTTGCGCTTACAAGTAACCCCATTTCATGGATTAAAGAATTCGGCGAGAATGGCATCGAAGAGATTGTACAGCTGTTGTTTCGCTGTAAGAAAGAGCGTAACTTTGAACGCATCGAATTCGAGTGTCTACGATGCCTTAAGGCCATCATGAATAATACGTGGGGTCTTAATCTGGTGCTAACGCCGGATCAACATAGTGTAGTATTATTGCTTGCACAATGTCTTGATCCGCGTAAACCGAGCACCATGTGTGAAGCACTCAAATTGCTTGCCTCGTTTTGTATTGTTCCCGAGCGTAATGGTTACCAAAAGGTATTACGGGCTATCACCACAGCAGCATCGAATTCATACAAAGCTAGCGAACGTTTTCGTCCCATTGTTGATGCGCTTTTTGTGAAGAACGATTCAAAGCGTGAGCTGGCATGTCACAGTTTAATTTTCATTAATACGCTGACCAATACACCGAGTGATCTGAACTTTCGTTTGCATTTACGTTGTGAGATAATGCGTATGGGCCTCTATGAAAAACTGGAACAGTTTACGAATATCGTTGAGACGAGCAATAATGAAGCATTGCAGCAGCATTTCAAGATCTTCAACGAAATACGCGAAGATGATTTTGAGGAATTTGTGCAGCGTTTTGATAATGTAACATTCAATATGGACGATGTGTCCGATTGTTTTGAGGTGCTTAAAAATCTGGTAATCGATACAAGTTCCGAGCCATATTTCTTGTCTATACTGCAACATTTGCTTTATATACGCGACGATAACTACTTTAGACCTGCTTATTATCAACTTATCGAGGAGTGCATATCACAAATTGTCTTCCACAAGGGTTACTGTGATCCGAATTTTGATAATCGAAATTTTAATATAGACACCTCATTGCTGCTAGATGATATTGTCGAAAAGGCTAAAGCCAAAGAATCCAAACGTTCGGAGGAATACGAAAAGAAAATTGAAGAATTGGAAATTGCAAAACAAGAAGCCGAAGCGAAAGCTGCACATTTGGAAGAAAAAATTAAATTAATGGAAGCTAATGGCGTAACAGCACCATCACCAAGTAAACTGCCTAAAGTTAATATACCAATGCCGCCGCCTCCACCTGGAATGACAACAGGTGGTGCACCACCTCCGCCGCCACCTCCAATGCCTGGTATGGCAGGAATGGGAGGACCGCGACCGCCTCCGCCACCACCTATGCCTGGCATGGGCAATGGGGCACCACCGCCGCCACCAATGCCTGGTATGATACGTCCTGGTGGTCCACCGCCACCTCCGATGCCAGGTATGATACGTCCTGGTGGACCACCGCCGCCACCAATGATGATGGGTCCAATGGTGCCCGTCTTACCACATGGGCTCAAACCCAAAAAGAAGTGGGAGGTTAAGAATCCAATGAAACGCGCCAACTGGAAAGCAATTATACCGCAAAAAATGTCAGAGAACGCATTTTGGGTTAAGTGTCAAGAGGACAAACTGGCTTCAGATGACTTCCTGGCAGAGTTAGCATTGAAATTCTCTTCGAAGCCGGTTAAGAAAGAGCAAAAAGATGCAGTAGATAAACCAACAACGCTTACCAAGAAAAATATTGATTTACGCGTGCTTGACGGAAAATCGGCACAAAATTTGTCAATATTACTTGGTGGTTCCTTGAAGCATCTCTCCTATGAACAGATAAAAATTTGTCTGCTACGTTGTGATACAGCCATTTTATCATCAAATATATTGCAAAATCTAATACAATATTTACCACCGCCAGAGCAACTGAAACGTTTGCAAGAGATCAAGGCCAAAGGTGAGCCATTGCCGCCCATTGAACAGTTTGCCGCAACTATTGGTAAGTAAATTGCATACTATACACCTCTCTAGTTAATTGTCTAATACTATTTGCTCGCTTACAGGTGAAATCAAACGTCTTTCGCCGCGTTTGCACAATCTAAACTTCAAGCTTACGTACAGCGATTTAGTGCAGGACATAAAACCTGATATTGTCGCTGGTACTGCAGCATGTGATGAAGTGCGCACAAGTAAAAAGTTCTCAAAAATATTAGAGCTTATTTTACTGCTTGGCAACTATATGAACTCTGGCTCAAAGAACGAGGCTGCATTCGGTTTTGAAATCTCATATCTGACGAAACTATCGAATACGAAAGACGCAGACAACAAACAAACGCTGCTACACTATCTTGCTGATTTGGTTGAGAAAAAGTTTCCAGATGCATTAACATTCTACGACGATATGACGCATGTTGATAAAGCATCACGCGTAAATATGGATGCCATACAGAAATCAATGCGTCAAATGAATGCAGCAGTTAAGAATCTTGAGACCGATCTGCAGAATAATAAAGTGCCACAATGTGATGATGATAAGTTTGGTGAGGTGATGGGCAAGTTTGCTACGGAATGTCGACAACAGGTGGATGTTTTGGGTAAGTTTATCTTTTTTTTTTTTTAAGTCCAATTCTAAAACTTTAAATATTTTTCTAATTAATTGAATTGCAGGCAAAATGCAAGTACAAATGGAAAAACTTTATAAAGAACTCGGCGAGTATTATGCATTTGATCCAAATAAATATGCAATGGAAGAATTCTTTGCGGATATTAAGACATTTAAGGATTCATTCCAACAGGCGTATCAGGATAATGTGCGTGCACGTGAAGAATTGGAGAAAAAGCGGCGACTTCAGGAGGCGCGTGAACAATCTATGCGTGAGCAACTCGAAAGACAGCAACGTAAACTGGCTGTGGTCGATATGGATTCAGCGCAAACGCAAGAAGGTGTTATGGACAGTCTACTAGAGGCGTTACAAACGGGCTCAGCGTTTGGTAATCGCAATAGACAGCAGCGGCGACAGCGTCCTGCAGGCGCCGAAAGACGTGCGCAACTTAGTCGCAGCCGTTCAAGAACGCGTGTTAACAATGGTTCGCTTGTAACGCGAGAAATGATTTTAAATGAAGTCTTGGGTTCAGCGTAAAGTTTTTTACGCAAAACTGCCTTTAAAATATACATATAAAAGCTAGATAACCTCTTGTCAAACAACATCATATCCATCCCAACGCTTATGGTGTGTTCGTTTCTTTGTACATATTTTTGTTTCTAATAAGTTGGTTTTTGTAATTATTGTATTTTTAAACGAACTGCTTAAATATTGATTTTTATATATGCAAGACTTTTAAAAATTCTCCATCTAAGATTTAGTTCTGATATTTTTATATTTATATATACATTGAAATTATATTTTTAAATGGTTAGTTTACTATCTCAAACGAAGAGAAAACGAATAACGCGCGTGTTTCTAGTTTTTGCATTTGATTTTAACTTTTTTTTTATATTTCCAACTTAGTCAATATCAATATAATTATTTTTATTGCTAAATTGTTTGATATATTTTTTACATTGAATTCCTTCATCGTTAACAATGATCTTATGCAATGCGAAATATTTTGTATCGCTTGAATTCCCTTTTTTGTATTTTTTTATTAACAATATAATGCGATTTTAAATTGTTTATTTGCTGTTTATTTTTAACAATGTATTTGTTAATATATTTTTAATAAGTAATTTTACAATAGTAATAGCGAAAAGCATTAAGAACCATGTAGTTATTCATATGTAATAAATTAAAAGTGTAGGGAATAAAATTCCGAAATAAAAAAAAAATAAAAAAATTATACATAAGACTAAATTATTTTTTTGTTTAAAATTCTAAAATTAATTTCTTTAAAGTGAATGAAATAAAAAAAATTAAATTAAGAAACATTGAAATACTAAGATGCATACAAAATTTAAAACTATAAATTATTTTTTTACTCATTTATATTGTTTAAATGTAGATCAAAACGTGAAATTTTGAGTATTCGCAATTAACGAAACTCTTTTTCAATGTTATTTGACTTTTTTTATGCTGTTAAATTCAATGGAAATGGCACGAAAGTAACTGCCACAACTTAGGATTAGCCCATTATTTTAAAATGTCGAGTTTTGTAGCAACAGGGTTATTTGCATGCATTGTTGAGTTTTGTAGCACTGAGGTTTTTGACATGCACAGTATATCGAGATACCAGAAGGTATTAAAAGATACCATAAACGGTATTGTTCGCGGCATGGTCACATTTCAAATTGGAAGTTTATATAATCTTGTTTCATAAATATTTGTCTTTTGTTTATTAAAAAAAGGGTGAAAAAATTTAAAAAGAAAGTTAAAAAAAAAGGAAATATTTTATCACCACATTTTTTTGTGGGGGGGAAAGAAAATTTTGATTGTTATTCTGTTTTTTTTTAATGTGTTGTGAATAAAAATTTCTTCTTTTCTTTTCTTAATAATGAAATACAATGGACGTTGGTACGCAACACGTTGAGAGAGCAAAAGCCGTTAACCCAACCTTGTATATTTGATCTAAGATTAGAATAAAGAAAATATTTTAAGATAATTACTTATTAAACTTTTCTTTGCGTGATCGTATGTGAGACGATAACAAGGAACAAAAAATGAACTTCAGCGTTATCGGGCCATGATAACGGATTTTCTGATGCAAATTGCTCGTGAAAATGGCATGGACGATTACTGGTTCCAACATTATGGCGCCACATGCTACACATCTCGAGAAACAAAAAATTTATTGCGATCATTGTTCCCTGCGCGACATTGCAATGTGCAAAGTGTCATCAAAATTTGTTTTCTGAATGGAATAAATGGAATAAAATTGTTAAAGAAGGCTTACGGTGACCGAGCTCTACTAAAATCAACAACATATGGTTGGTATAAATTGTTCAAAGAAGGTTGAGAAAGTGTTGAAGACGAAGAGCGCCCTGGTCGACCATCGACCTCAACGGACGATGCTCACATTCAAAAAACTAAAAGAATTAGTGCTTTCACACCGTCGATTAACTATAAGAGACATTGCTGATGAAATTGGCATATCGAAAGGATCAATTAATACCATTTTGAAAGATGTTTTGGGCCTCAAACGTTTTAAGTCTCGATTGGTACCAAAAATGTTTTTTTTTTTTTAAACTGCACTGATTCTTCGTGACTTTTTTTCGTAAATCTTACCAATATCGTTCCGCAGCCACCATATTCGACTGATTTGGCTCCATGTGACTTCTAGCTATTCCCAAAACTCAAGAGACCACCCGGGAACGCGTTTCGAAAAAAGATGGATCGAAGAAGGCGTTGATGGCTATACCGGAAAGGGACTTTTTGGCATGTTTCGAGGATTGGAAAAAACGTTGGTATAAATGTATTTTATCGGGAGGGGTTTACTTTGAAAGGGATGAAATTGATTTACAAGAATAAATAAAGATTCTTCATTTTACAAACAAATTCACTTTGTAAATGCCCACAGTAGTTTTCCATAAAGTGCAATACTTTATAATAAATCTAGTCCACATTGAGCTTCAAGCGGTCACCATAATTCCATATTTTGGGAATGTTCAGCAAATTCCAAAAAAGGAGTTTTGTTTTACTCGACCAGCACTACAACCCCTACTATAAAACTTCCTGGTATTTCCACTTCTTTTAACAACATTTTTAGAAGCTTGAAATGTATACGAATCAAGAAACAAGCTTGGTCGTTTTTATCAATCCTGTGGCCGCTTGAAGTTCAGTGTAAGTCACAACCTTCAGATCAGTTTTTCATGAATATTTTTTTATTTTAAATACTCGACAAGCCCCATTTTAAAAAGGTAGCTGCGCTGCATTTATAGGTTTTTGTTGGGTAAATATGTTTTATTACCGCTAATAATGTAACATTTCGGCCCTTGACATACAAAAATGGCTGCGATCAGAAAACCAAGCAAAACTTGCCAACGTCAACAGAAAAAAATTGTCTTTCACTCAAAATAATTTTTTAATTTGCTTGATTAACAAAGATATTTTTTTATCACTAATACGCGGCAATCATAAAAGAAAGACTAAAAAAAAAAAAAAAAAAAATACGCGAAATGCACTTGTCACTAAAAGGGGTAATAAAATTTAAAAAAAAAAAAAACAAGAAACAACGTTAACTTCGGTAGAGCCAAAGCTCAAATACCCGCCACACGAAACTTTAATTAGTTCATGTATAAGGTTGTCAAATATCTCCCTTTTTCCTCTTTTTTCAATGCTTTATAAAAAGTGTTACAGTGATCGGATTTAGATCAAAAATGCGCCGTTTTGTTCGATAATCTGTTTCCATCTAGACGGCAACTTCATAATACCCCCCCCTTGTAGAACCCCCCTGCTTATTTGCGAAGAAATCGGACAGCCAATTTTCACAAGCCTCATTTGAGGCAAACTTTACACCACCCAGGGCGTTCGCCATAGAAAGGAACAGGTGGTAATCACTTGGCGTTATGTCCGGGCTATATGGTGGATGCGATAAGACCTCCCATCCGAGCTTCCGTAGCTTCTGACGCGTCACCAAAGATGTGTGTGGCCTAGTGTTGTCCTATCGGTAGTATATTCATTGGATGATAGTAGAAGTGATTTTACCCAGATTGGAGTGAATATATTCATAAATAAGAACTATTTTCATACAAAAAATCTTAAAAATGGGCAATAGATTTGTATGGGGGCATATACCTAAAAATGGGCGTGGCATCTTGGATGACACTAGAATATTTTTTCCCAATTTGTAGTAAAAACATTCATAAATAATAACTATTTTCATATAAAAAATCTAAAAAAAATGGTTAAATTTGTATGGGGGCTGTACCTAAAAATGGGATTAAGTTTAAAGTATTAGGTCAATACCTTGAGAACTTTCCGAGAAAAGTGGACGGACAGACAGACACACGGACAGACATGGCTAAATCGTCTCGTCGAGCTGATCAATAATACATACATATACTTTACGGGGTCTCCGTTACAAACTTTTCGTCGAAATAATAATACCCTTCACACTTTGTGTGGTGGGTATAAGTAAAAATATAATAAATATAATAAACGATAATCAAGTGAAACGCACCGACAAGAATTTTCTACAAAGTACATCTGTCTTTCTACGATATACAAATGTACGTACAAAAGTATCTGTGTGTGTCTGTCTGTCGCAATGGCTAATCGTTAATTCTAACATTCGATTTAACGTTTGTTTAGCTCTGTTTAGTTGACCAATTGCCCTCTTTAGATGCATATGTGTATGTATTAACATATGAATTTATGAATGTGGCGCTCATCAGAGCTAGCTAAAATTTTTTGTTTATGGATTTATTGACTTAATTGAATTTAAAATGCTTGAAAGTGGTTATTGATTTTTTTTTATGTTTCTGAATAATAATTTTTTTTGTTTGTTTTTAATTTGACTGTATGAGTCATTTATTAAAATGTTGGGTTTTTTCGTTAATACATATACAAGCCAACATACACATTTACATAACAGCCATTAACGATCTTTAAAACTAAAATATTCAATATATGTGCTGTTCACGAGGTTTAGCATGAGTGCATAAAAGAATAAGTGCAAACGTTTGCAACAACAACTAATACAGAAAAAAGTTTCTGTGTTAGTTTGCACTTATTCTTTATTGCACTCATGGTAGACCTCGTGAACAGCACAATAGTTTTTCCATCTAATTTATGCTTATGTGTGAATATAAATTTTTTTTTTTACGCTAATGACTTCCAGGTAACACATCCTTTCATCCTTGCATACGCAACTATTTTACCTATTGCATGAGTGAACCGCGCGCGAAATTCCATCAAAACAAAATGATGTTCAACGGTGAAATCGTTTCGAATTCTGTAGAATTTCGTCGTGAAAAAAAAAAAAACTGCTGTCAGGGGCTGTGCACCAAAAAAAGGAACTTAAGAATTAGAAAATCGAAATATTGCAATTTTTGTTGTTGTTGTTGTTCTTTTCCTTTTCCATTGCTTAATTGCGATGCGAACTTTATGATCCGAGCAGAGCGCAAAGTGCGTCCTTTTTGAGTTGTGTTGTGTTTTTTTTTTTGTGTCTCTCGTCGCTTTATAGTTTACAAACAATAAACCCAGTCCAGGTTGCATTAGAAACACGCTTAAGCCTGTTTTTATGGTAGGCGCGCGGAAAGATCATCTCTCGCTTAGCTCAGTTTAAAATCATCGCGTTTCATAACAAATCGATCGAATATTTCTGCTTTGCTTTGGTTTTGTTTGTGTTTTTCTGTTAAAGTTCCTTTAAGTATTATGATTATTGGTATTATATGTACATACATTCATATTGTTATTTCGATCATAAAACTTTTGTTGCCTTTTTGTTTTAGCTTAAATTATTCTAGTGCTCTTCAGTTCGGTTCATTCGTTTTCGTCATAAAAGGGGTTTTTTGTTCTAACTTGAAATCGTTCGGTCGTTCTGTCGTTCGTTTATAATTAGTGAAATACTAGTCAACTAAATGGGCAGATCTTCATAATTTTATTGACAAACACATTTGTTGTGTGTGTGCGCCGCTGTTTCATTGTCTCAATAGAATGCATTTCTAATTATTTACGCTCACCGTTTCCATTTGTATTGTTTTATTAGCATTGACCGGCCCGGACATCTTTGGCTCAATTTTGAATGAATATTTTTTTAAGCATTCTAATTCCTTGGAAATATTTTGCATATTTTCAATATCTTTATTATGCCAGTTCTTCGAAAATAGACAATAATTTAATTTTTTGTTAAAAAAATATAATATGATAGAATTGTTACGGATAGTTATGCGAATTGCATCGGTTTCTTGAGAAAAATGTGGGAAAATAGTTTAGAAAATTTTTTAAGAAAATACAGATTTTGATAAATTTAAAAAAAGAATGCTCTTTTAAGTGTTTCTCTATACTTTGAAAATATACAAGTACCTACATAACTACTTTGTTAAGGTAAAAGTTACGAGAGGAGTACTTCGAGTAGAGAGCTTGAAAATTTATAGATGTTCCTTTAATCAAACTAGAGCTGGGCGCTAGGCACCGGGTCGCACGAGAAACCTTTGAAAAATGTCTGGATGAGCGGGATTGGTAAAGTACTAACAGTTAGCGAACGGTACATGATATAAGTCTAATTTCAACTTTACCGAAAAGAAAACTAAATTTCTTAAAATAAGTAAAAAATTATATACATTTCATAATAGTGATCTGTTTTGAGCCTTATTTTTATTATTTTTTTCTAGGCTTAGTAAAAAAAAAATGTTTTGAATGAAAACCCAACTACTTGGGGTAGGCTTCTAAGGTTTAAAATGGAAATGGAAAATATGTTGATATTAGTAACCTGCAGATGGTTTTATAGAATCTAGAATTTATTATCTTCGTTTCCATATGGAACATGAACGGATGCTAATGCTGGTCAGAAATAATGTACTTTATGGGGTCTCTAACGCCTCTTTCTTTCTGTTACATATGCATTTACATTTGCACGTATTGTTTTTAAAATTTTGCCATTCGAATAAAGTGTATAAAAATTCTATTCGTGTTATATGAATAAAAGTCTGAAAAAAGATCTCTCGAAATAATTTAAAAAAAAAACACGGAATTCAGGAAAAACAATTATACATTGTAATATGCGGTGTCGATATCAAATATCTATGTAGTTTCCTTAGTTACAAAAATAATAATACACCAAATACAGAGTATAAACTGGAAATCAATTTATTTGGGTTTGTCGTAGATATTGGTAGCAAAACAATATTTTTTGTACGAATGATGTAATTGTAAATGTTGGAACCCCCTGAATACTCTTTCAGAAGGGGTTTATGCATGCGAATAAAAGTTAAACACTTAGATTAAAACCATTCTGGTCAGTTGACCTATTGAACGGGCTAATGTGTAGATCGATTTGAAATATTAAACATTGAGTCAAATAAATGTGTGTCTTATTTATTTATTCTCAAAAGCATTTCGAATCGATTATTTGAGTTATTTTCAAAGTTTTTTGGTTTTATTAATTTACAATTTCTCTGAAATTTCTCAAGCCCTTACGAACAATTTAGCATATCCCAAATGGCTTGCCAAACAGATAGGTGAGATGTTAAATATAAAATTATCTACCAATTTCTCAACATAAAAATCTTAAATAAAAGGTATGGCGCAGTCGGCTGAAATGTTGAGCAATTTCAAAAGACTAAAAGTTTCGAGTTCAAACCCTAGACGAAGAGCCATTGCCATCAAGTATTTAATTCTCACAGCAAAACGACACAAGTTTTTGTTGTTATAATTTACCTATAAATTTAATATTTTTTTTTTTTGATGATATGAACAATTTTGACCCTGGTAATCTTTTTTGGTATACGAAGAAGAGTATACCATTTCTCAAGCCCTATGGAATGCAACGTCTGGCAGGACGCCACTTCCAATGACATAAAAAGATTTTAATTTGTTTGTGGATTGAAGAGAATTCTTAAGCCTAGTGATAGACAAACAACTGAGTTACTTTAAGCTCCAATACGGTACACATCATCATTTTTAAATACAAATTACTTATTAATTTGTGGCTATTTTTGAGACTTGTAAGAAACTATTTTTATTTCTTAATATTTTTTGAATAAATTTGTATATTTGTTTATGGATGGATATGAATATTCCTTAAAATTAAGTTAGAAAAATGATTTTAACAAAATAGTTTTCTTATTTCGTATCAGAAAATGAAAAACTTTTTGGAAGATTATAGCTTGGAAACTATTAAAGTAATCGAAAAATTTTAAACGCCATTCTGTTAAGTTAAATTATTACTTTTTAATAGAAAATAATGTACTAGGAATAAAAAAGTATAATAGTTGAACGATTTAATGTCACAGCTAATTTCGTGCACTTTTAAAAAAATTGGCGAAAACAATAAACTTTTTGTGTTTGATATAGATTTATTTTCCTTGAAGCAATTTTTTCCATCGATGTGACCTCTTTTTTGAAAAGGGGCTGGATAATTATTTTCTTTCTTTTGTGAAAAGTTTTTATCAAAAGTAGTTCGTTTTTGTGGGGGGGGTTTTTATTAGCCTACCTTTTTTTTATCATATTCTAGTCCAATGACTGTTCCAACCGATTACAAACATCATGGACTATAAAATCGGTGTAGATAAAGGTCAAACGCAGATAACAAAAGTTTCACATACATGGATCTTATCCGTATCATATAAATATTGGGGGCGAATCGAATTATATTCGATTCAATATGGGTTTCGTAGATTAAGGATGAGCTGAGCACTGTAGCTCAAAATCGGTGTATGCTTCAAAAAGATGGAGTTTAGCAAAATATTTCCGGACGGGGAAAAAAATGAATTTATGATCTATAACTAAACAGGACACTCGAGAAATGCTTAGAAGAAAAATTTACGAAATATACCATTGAAAAAAAAAAAAAAAATAAATAAATAAATAATATATTCATTGTAATAATTTTGCATGAAACAATTCGGCAAAGTAAATTTGAAAATTGATTTACTGAATACAATTACTAAATAAAATCATAATTACAATTGTAATAAGTTTGTAAATAAAATAAAAATCAAAAACACGCTGGATAACAACACAAACTAACTAAAAAAAAATATATATATGTACATATGTATATATGATAAATTATGGCGTTTGAGTATGAATACAGCAAAAATAATACAATAAAATACAAAATATGCAACATGGAAATATTATACATAGTTATGGGTATTTGTTTTATTACATTTAATTGCATAATACAACGACGACGTAAACACTTAATTAAGAATGAACGTGAAGCAAAAATAGAATTTTATTAAATTATGAATGCGACGGGCTGCGATAAAATGATTTCTAATTACATTAGAAAACTTTGAGTATGAACCCCTTTTTGTTGTTGTTGTTGTTGTTGTTTTTTTACAAGCGCAAATGACGCAGCAGCAGCATACTGAAACGAACCCTTGAGTTCTCGTTTCGGGTTTTTTTTTTCATAAACAGGCGGAGTCAGTTGCTGAATGCGCAATGTGAGTAAACGGCAGTTATATGTGTGAAAGAGAAAGAAGATATTGAAGCCATCTTGAAATAAAAGGAAGCGAGATAGAGCAAGCATAATTGAGGGTTGAAATGCGCTGCAAGCCATATATTAATGTGTGAAAAAGAGATGCAATGCTTTTGCTTTTGTATAACTAAAAAAAAGTCAGTCGATGAACGTCGCAACCTAAGCGTTGATATTTTTTATCTGTAACAGTTTTTTCAGTACGAGTTTGACTACGGTTAACGCTACAAGTAACAAGCGCAACGTACGGAACACAACTTAACTGCCGTAATAATATTTATTATTGCGCGCATAAAAAAAAAATAAAACTAAATTTTAGAGTGAATTTTAGTGATATACAAATATTTATGAACATTATATACGCAAATTGCAGCATTGTAAATATAAATGCGAATATTTTATAATTTGACAGTTATGTGCAATTAAAAAATACAAATAAATAAAATAAAGTGATATTCCAACACTAATAAAAACGTAATACATTTACGTTAGTTTAACAAAAAACGTAAAACATAACAAAAAGAAAAAAAAAAAACGGTACTCAAAACGAGAAATAAAATTAAAAGCAAAGACAAAAAATTTTTTTGCTGCATACGTGAAGAGAAAAGAAAAAGCAGTGATTGCACAAAAAATAAAGTGCAAGTAAAATGTTATAAACATATAAAAAAAATTAAACATAAACAAAATCTTAAAGCATAGAATTTCACAAAAAGAAAAGTCAAGTGCATTTGGAAAAAATAAAAGTTATTTATTAACTTAAAAAGAAAAAAAAATAAAACACTCGTATTTAACCTCAAAAAGTGTCGCAAAATTTACTTAACTAAAAGTTAAAAAAAAGAGAAGAAAAACAATGGTTTCCTCATACTACAACTCGCTGCCCTACTCGCAAAAGCACACCGCCGCTAATTTGGCCTATAGCGCTGCTGCCGCGACTCAACCATGGAACTGGCCAACAAACTATCATACGCCAACGAATCATCAATTTCTAAGCGATATGGATTCACCACATGCTCATCATCAGATGTACTATAATCATCATCACATGTTTCATACAGCAGCAGCCGCCGGTGCAACGACAACTGATTGGCATTCACCGATTAGTACTGCCGCAGATAATTTTGCTGCCTCAGCACAAAATGTACCAACGACAGCGCATCAATTGATGCAGCAACATCACCATCATAGTACACAAAACGGTGCTGCCGGTATTGTTAGCAATTTAAGCGGCAGTGGCGGCGGTGGTGGATCTAATCTTTCATCCAGCAGTAGCACAACAAGCACATCAAATGGACCCAACTCTGGCAATACACAACTGAATGAAACAAGTAGCAGCATTGGTGGTGGTGCCAGCGGTGGCGAACCACAACATATTGCCGAAGGTTTACCATCACCACCAATAACTGTTTCTGGTAGTGAAATTTCCAGTCCAGGAGTACCAGCATCTGCATCGTCGCCACATCATATTGCGCATCATTTAAACAGCAGCGGAGGCAGCAGCAGCCACCACACCTCTAGCCCATCGACTACAATTAACAGCAACAATAACAGCACATTGGCGCATAACAATAACCGTGCAACACCGTCCAAGCATCAATACTATGAATGGATGAAGAAGCCTGCTTATCCAGCACAACCGCAACCTGGTGAGTTATTATTTTTTTTTTACCACTTTTTAATTTTTTTTATATTTTTTTTTATTTAAAACTTCTTTGCACATTTCGTCGAAAAGTTTTGAAGAACCAAATTTTTTCAAATTTAAAACTTTAACTTGGAAACGAGTATTAAAACTTTGGTTCCATCTAACGTTGTCATTTTTTTTATTTTTTTATTTTTCGCGTTATTAATCTTAACTCTGACTTCACTTTTTGCTTTACCTCTTCTTTTTTTTTTTTTGTCTGCCTTTGTTATTTGCATATGTTAGAGTGAGATAGAGCTAATTTGATCACAGTAAATACTCGTATGACAAACTCGTGCTGTTTGCATATAAAACCGTTTCATTTTAATGACTTTAAAGCATTTAAAATACTCCAAAAAGAAACATTAAATCGTAAAAAATAAAATGTCGTTTGTTCGTTTTTTTATTGGCAGACCACACTTTAAGAGCAGCAACAGAATACAAAAGGTTTGTTGTGTCAAAATGTTGCTCAAAGTGTTGCCTAATTTTAAGCCATAAATCAATTTAACTATAAATAAAGAATTCTTAAAACAACATACCACAACATACACACACACATAAGATAACCTATGATTTTCAGTTTATTCTATGACTTTAGCTTTACACTTCATTTTTTGGTTTATAATAAATAATACAAATATAAGAGTAGTACTACAGTAAAACATTTCCTTGGAATCAAAACGTAGAAATGTTTAGACCAATTTAATATTTAATTTTTCGAGTGAAAAATTGAAAAAAGGTGAAAACTATCTCAAGATGATTTTAGAAACTGTTAAATCGTCTTTTCTTAACTATTTGGGTTAGAATAACTAGAAAACACAAGGTGCTGGAATTATTCAAAGAACGAATTCGAAGCCTTCGGATGCACTATATTCAGTCTCTGTTTCAGTGCTGTCTTAAAATTCTTTCGGCTTATATTATTCTTGTACATATTACATCATATCATGAACCTTGATTGTCACAACAAATGAAGCTTCACTTTATAAGCGTGCTCCTAGGCATAGTATATTCAATTCCCAATGCATTTTCTCACAATAATTAGCATTAAGGTGCAATCCAGGTTTTCATTGTCTTTACCCTAAAATGAACTGCTAACTTTATTCATTTGTTGATGAATGTATGTTTAGCCTATAAACCTAGTTATGCATTCAAAAGATATAGTGCGTGTAATATGTGATGAATTTCTTTGACAAATAACAATCTCTGTCAGTGGGGCCCAATATTTTTTTATATGCCTCATAACTCACATGACGCGACGTGCGCTCGCTCGCTCGCTCGATCAACTTTAAGCCCATAAAATCTGTTCGCATGCAATTAGCGTTTATGATTGGTTTTTGTATTTTAATCCAGCGGTCAACATTAAGATATACCCACATAAAATATAATTTATTTATTTGTATAAATATTTCTTTTGCTTGTTGTGTATATATTTTGAACGCTGTCGTTGTTGATTGACACAACTGTCGATTTTATATCTGCAAGATAAAGAATATTTTTATATATATATTTTTTTTTTTGTATTTGCCAGACAAAGTAAAAATATCTGGAAGCATTTTTTAAAGTTACTATCTAACATTTTACCATAAATTTTTTTTTAAGCTAAAAATATTTTTATTTAAAAAGGAGCATTATTTTTTTTTTTTTTAACGATTTTAATGAGTAATTTGCTGTTTATATATAGGATTTTGGTAAGCAGCGTTATTGGTTTCCAGGAAATACATTGTTAAAAAACTAAGAAATTGATATCAGGGTTTATATGTATTCTTTTTTTTTTTTTTTTTTTAACGCGCGACAATATCGTCGATAGGTGTGGCAATAAAATGAAATTTTTCTCTGTCATTTTATTATATATATATTTTTTTTTGCGATTAGATTAGTAAAACCTTTGTTGAATATCTCAATAAAACGCGCTGTCAATGTTCTAGTATTAGATTTTTTTTTTTTCATGAGTAGGAGGTGGTACGTTCTTGTGTATATGGTGTGGTTTACATATAGAATTATTATTATTTTTTTTTCTTTTTATCGACACAAATAACAGCAATTGAGCGACGACAACGTCTCGTTTGATAAGAACAACCTACCTCCTCTTCCATAATATACACGTTATCAAACTTATCAAACGATTTTATTAAAGCAACAACGAGCCTAATAAACCAATAAAAATTAGTATAACTTCCAATAAAAATTAAATAGCGACATTTATGGCAAATCTTTGCAATGCTTATTAAAAACGTTTCATATTTACGCAGCGCCATTGTAGTTTCTTAATTTTGGAAATTCTAGCAATAAAAATTGTTCATCTAAATTTATACGATTATGTACACGAGTCACAAAAAAAAAAAAAATTCGAAATAAAGCACAAAATAATTAAAAGGTATCAACTTTAATGCATACCACCAATTTCTAGTTTGATAAATAAATATGTATACGATAAATATATAAAAAGATAGACGTAAATATTATAACAACTTGGCGCTCAATATGTACCTCTTTTTTTTTTTTTTTTTTTTTTTTTTATAAGCACTTTGTCAGGTTTCATAATGAATTTTGAGGCATAAAATTTAATGCCACATGTCATTCTAAATGACACATTGAGATTTAATATGTCAATATTCACGAAATTTATATAAGGCCATATACCATATATTTTATAGAAAAAAATGAGAAACCCAAAATTTCATAGATTTTGACTTCAAACTTCATTGCATATGCCCGTTTGTCTGCCAACATCAACAAAGTTTTTAGAATTTGGAGTACGTGTGCTTTACTATATATGTTATGTATGCCCTTTAGCTTTCTAATTTTTGTTGTTAATGCTTATCAAAATATATTGAAAGCAAAATGGCCTCAGTGTATTGTATTTAATATGTACATGATTGTTATCAATTTCATTTTGATAATTGTGCAGGCAAGGCACTTGGGCTAAAGTCGCTACATCGAACGTTTAAACATTGCAGTACTCAGTACTTTGCCTAATGACGGCAAACGAACGTGTCAAAAAAAAAAAAATTATATCATGGATTGACTCTATGACTGACTGACTGATTGAGTGACAAGGATTAACAGTTAAATAATAATAATAATAATATATACAAAAAATATACGTATACATACACTGCCAGATAGTCAGTTTACTTGAGTTGTTGTTGGCCTTACGTTCATTTGGGTTTGCGCCGGGATTAGTTGTGCAAACAAATAGTTTCGATTTGATATCACATTGCATTTCAAAAAGTAGTTCTACATAGTTGCATATATTTATTTATTTATTTGTTCTCCGTGTATAAAGTAAAGCAGTCAATTTAGTTGTACAGTTTTGGATATTGGCTCGTTGTTGTCTGGTGTGTGTTCTGCAGCTGATAAATACATTGGAAATGGTTTTGATTGAGCTTAAATTGTAAATGTAAAACTTTAAAAGAAAACTCGTATCTATGGAATACTGAAAATTCTGTCTTATATTTTTGATTTGCAAAGTTATTTCAAAAAACTTTAAAACTATTAAAATCAGATAAATTAAAAAACCAATAAATTTGTTTTTATAATTTTTTTTATAATTCGCAAGTCCTAACACAATAAATTTTTTATAATACCTGTGGGATTTTCCCAACTACATACTTGACTTTTAACATTATCAGAATTTCACAATATTAAACATTTCCGTTCCAACACCTTAGAAAAAAAAAGAACAACTTTAACATTAAAGACACAAAAATCCCAATTGTCAATCAAATTCTTAAAAAAAAAAGAAAATTTAAAGAAAAATATATTTGCTAGATAATTTTTTTGCTTTTACATGAATGAATTTCGTCTTGTCTTTTATCAGAACAGAAATCAGTATCAAGTGTGTCAGTCAGTAATTTTTTTTGTTTTTATTTCTTACGAAAACGTGTCTTAACGTCTAAACGAATATGACCATCACGTTTATTTTGGTCATATTTTTACTAAATACAGTCATATACAGTAGACCCGATATTGTATATGACGACAAAAACAAGCCATATGCCAACTATGATGTGGTGGGATTCTTTTTTATAGGAAGGTAAATACTTTTATGGCGCATAAGATTTGCAGTCGGTCATATAAGATAGAATATGGCCGTTAAATATGGTATTCATAATCGCTTAACAATACAATAAAGTAGCAATAATTATAAAAAACTAAATTAAATGAGCAAATTATTGTATTATTATTATTGTATTTTTTATTATAATGACTTTTGGGTTACGGTTTAATGATTTGAGATTATATGGCATTTCGAAACCAAACCAATCAAAATGTTGCACTGATTTACGCGTGGGAATATATATTGTATAATATACAATAAATAAAACAAATATGTATCTATAATGCGTAATTGTTATTATTATTATTCCCATATATTTTCTTGTAGTAGTATTTTTTTATAGTTAAAAGGGGGTATCTGATTAATTGGGATTTTAGATTAGCAATTAAAAACACAAAAATAAATTTGGTGTTTTGGCATTCATAAAACATTGTATTTTCCATAATATTTTTTATTTGAACCCTGCCACTTTTGTATTTGTACTTGTTGCTTGTTTTTCTTTTTTTTTTTTCCAAAGATTATTCAAATATTGTTGCACGTTGACCTGGCACGTAACCCAAAAAGATAAGGCAGCTAGAAAAATATTGAAAGTAGAGCGCGCTGAGAAATTATCGTAAAATTTATAGTTACATATTAACTACTTTGTGTCATATTTTTCTTTATATTCTTTTTTTTATGGCTTTTCAGTTCAAATTATCAATGATAAACTAATTTTTGCTTTCATAAATAATTAATTATAAGTACATCGAAAATATATTGTTATATAGACTACAGATTATTCTATAAAATAATTAAGGTGTATGAGGCTATAGAATGGTATTTATATTGTTTTGGTAAATAAATTATATTATAAAAGATACAATATCTTTTTATAAAATTTTATTTTCCAATTATTTGCCTTTGTGATAGGTCGTTGGTTATTATTTATTATTAAATAAGAAAAATGTATATCGAAGTTTTTTTTTTTTTAAACAATAATTTGTTTTGTTAAATTTATTCTTGGAAAGAACTGTGAGATGAGGTTCTTCATACAAAATATTTTCTCAAAATTAAATTCATTTCGATTGGTTCTGTGATGATTCTTGATTAGTGCATCTTTGAATTTTTTTTTTTTTTTTTTTGTGAAAGATCTGAATATTAAAATCTTTCCAAAGTTCCAACCTCTTTTTGTTGAGATTTATACTTTTCTTTTTTTCCTATTTTAAATTTTTGCTTTTAATTTTAAATCAACGAGTTGTTTAAATTTATTGGAAATTGGTATAACTATTTAAACTGTATCTATAATTGTTTTTACATTACAATTACAACTACTAATCACTTACTCTATACCATTAAAGGAACATATACAGATAGCGCCAGCAGTGATCTATGCAGTACAACTAGTTTAGATGAATTCACAGAGTTATTGGACTCAAGCGGTAGGCAAAATAAAATAAATTTCAATATTAAATTTTGCTACAATACCTACTAAATATTTTAAGCATGATATTAAATTCAAAAGAAATTTAAAATATTTTCTTAAAAAAAAAAAAATAAAAAACATTTATTTTAAACATTGATCCGAAAATTTTAGCGTATCTATTATGCAATTTTTGATATCTAAAGTATATCTTTTTAAGTGAATACCATGTAATAGTTCTTATTTCTTCTAAAAACTTTTGCATGTTCCGCTCTTTTTTTTTTTTTTTTTTTTTTTATACATAATAATTTTTATGGCATGCCCACAACATTAAAATAATTAACGTAAATTTAAAAATAATTTTTGCCAGCGTTTCTGTTCTGTTTTTTTTTCTCTCTTTTTTAATTTACGACTTTAATGGCGTTGGACTCAAGAAGTCATGCCGCCATTTTTCATTATTCGTGCAAGGCACTCCTTTTCGGCCAAAAGAGTAAAGCTTGCTACATGCAACGTATAAAAAAAAAAACATATCGTATATAGTAAGCCAACTTTGCATTTACACGTACACGTATACTCCTCGTATATGCGGTCATAAAAAAAAATACTATAAAAAAATGTGAAAAATATGTAAAAACCGGTATAACATATTTTTTCCATTTCTGCTGCTGATTTAGCCAATGGCGTGTGAGTTACATAGATGCCTCTGACTGGCATGATTTGGATTGGAGTCTTGTATTGCCAACATTGCGTGCAACATTTATTTTCAACATCGTAGCTTTGCTTTGCGGCACGTACAATTTTCTTTTACTTTTTTTTTATAATATTATTTTTTTATTTTTTTCTTTGTGTGCTACACACGCGATCAGATAATTTTTTCAATGGAATTTATTCAATGCTATAACTTGCTTGAATTGAGTTGATTGCTGCATGGCAATGTGTACGTTGAATTGAACAGAGGGGGAGGAGTTGTTTTAAGTGGTTTGGGCTATGTCTGCTGTTGTTGGCTTTGTTTGCATGTCAATTGAATTGAGTTGAGAGCTGATATGAACGCCATTTTGAATTTATATTATTTTTTTTCAACCTATAAATACGTTTTTAGTATTTTATTAGTAAGTCTTTTTTATTACTTCAGTATAATGGTTTTTAAAGTGTAATTTTTTTTTTCGTTGCTTTTTCCTTAAAATTATTTCTAGGTAGTTTGAGCGCTCAACTAAATCAAATAATTAAATCTCTCATACACGTATCTAATAATACTTAATTTTATGAAAAATTATAGATTTTATTTACTAGTTTCCTTACTATTTGAAAAAGGTGCACGCTATTATTTTGCGTAGCTATTAATTAGGTTTCAGATAGAGTTTTTATTAAACTATTCTACCATTTTGTTAATAGATTTGTCAGTGTTGTTATTAATTTAAATATTTAATCTCAAATCCTACCATCTGTCCACGATTTTTAAGGATCTTATGAGTTCATCTAACAAGTAAAGCTATCCAAGTGATGAGTTAAGAAACTATGGTAACTTGACTGAGTTAGAAAAAAATATACACGTATTTTTTATATCGGCAAAGGTTAAAATTTAAGAGTCGAAAACGTTTTTAAAACTTCTTATATTTGCTTGAAATTTATTTAATAGAGGGGGCCGGGTCACTGAATCAAAATTTCATGCCAGAACTTTCAATTTCTAAATGACGGATGCAATAAGTATCACTTGGGTAGCTTTTACTTGCAAGAAAAATAATTACTTAATCTTTTTTACAAGCGATTTAAAACAAATCTTTAAAAGAAATTATTTGGACGATAAATACACAACCTATATGAAAACAATACTAGATGCCTAGACTAGCTTTTTTTCGTAAAGACTCTCAAGAATATTTAACGAACGTTCAATCTGACATTTTAATACACCTTAAGCTTCATTATCATTGTGACAATTGCTATTAAAATCTACGATGTAACTACGATAAAACTTACTGTCACACTTAAAATTTACACATACATACACACCCCCGGGGAAATACCCCTTTTCGCAGGGTTTCGAAACTACCCCAACCCAATGGTTGTAAATTTTTTTTGCAAAATACTACGCGGCATAGCAGAAAAATAAACGTCAAATCGAATCAAATGATTTTATGATGTAATTTGAGCTAATATTTACGATATAAAAGCATCTAAAATAGCAACAAAATGCCAAATAAATGTTATTGTTATATTGTCGCTGGGAGCGTATAGTGAGCGTAAGTAAAAGTAGGATACTTGATATTGCCAGTATACAAGTATGTCCGGGTTAAACACATTTATGATGCTCTCTTGCTTGATGGCAACCCAACCAACCAACCAAAACTCAACTTAAGAAAATATAAAAATACCAAAAAGAGAAATTGTGCAAAAATTTTTTGCACAAAAATCTTAAGCTTTAAGTTGAAAAACTTCGTTTGTAGTATAAGATATCGAAAAAAAAAAAACAAAAAAGTTTTCAGGTTGCAGAAAGTTGAAGAAAAACAAACAGACAAAACAAATTGTTGAGTGTAAAAAAAAAAAGAAAAAAAAAAAATATTTTTTAGGTTAAAGGGGGAAATTGGTGGGGGTTTAATCTAAATGTTTTTGGGTTGGTTTGGGGGGGGGTTGGGGGGTTTTTTGGTATCTTGTATCTTGTATCTCTGAGATTGCAGCAGCAGCTTTAATTTGAAATTCAAATACGTTTGCCTAACTTAAATGCTGAAGTTTTACCTCGCTCGCTCGCTCGCTCGCTCCATGTGTTTTACGTTTGTAATAAATGTTTCCCAAGATAGTTTGTCAAACATGTTTCGCTTTTTTTCTTCCGTTTCCACGCATTTACTTAACTCTCAGCATGCTGCTATGTCTTGTAAACAGATAAACGCACTTTAGTGGTAGATTGTTTTGTCATCATTGTCGCCACTGTCGCTGTCAACAGTGTAATCAGTTGTGGTGTGTGTTAGCCAGCAGCCATCCAGCCAGCCAGCCAACAAGGCGTGAAAGTGCAATTATCACAGCAGGACTTGTGTGGTTACTTTGACGTTGTCGTTTGGTCCATTTTAAAACATTTTTTTTTTTTGCACCACCAGCAACAACAACATTAACATAAAAATCATAGATATAGTCTACAATTTGTTATAGCATGTCCTTGACTCTTGATTTGTCCTTTGGGATGTTACAGTTAATTGTCTTAAATATTAAGTTGTTCGGTTATTTATTTTTTTTTTTTTGTAAATTATTAGCTTTACTCGAACGCTTATTTTGACACATCTGTATAATTTTTAATAGAGTAATATGAATATTTTTTTTTGTTACAAGCGTTACACTACCTTAAAAATATCTCAAAAGTTTATTTCCTTTTGATAAGATACTTATTCCATTGATGAAATTCTTATATTCAAGTGTTTTGTCATATAAAATAGTGAAAGATTTATTATACAAAATTGTTGGCATAGTAATACACAATCGCTATATAAGCTAATAATATAATACGTATAGCAATTTCTGGGATTATATATGTATTGTATATAAACTATATATCTGTCCGTCCAAAGTTTGTCTTCTTTTGCGCTTTCTTGGCACATTTGTAAATAATCAATTTCAGATTGTAAAATTCCAGTGTAATAAAATTTAAGCCTACCGAGCTATCGAATTGTTTGCACGTTTTACTTTGTCGGCATATAAAACTGGAAGAATAAATGAACAGAAAAAAAAAATCCTATATGTGTGCTCCTATTGAAAAGCTATAAAACTATATAAACAAAAAGGTTGTAGCTAAGCAAATTATACGACAAGAATTGGAATAATAATAATGTTATTAGAGTAACAGTGGTGTTATAATGATTTTTTATTATATATAGCTACACGGTAATAAATATTACAGGTACATAAATACTTTGAAAATACATTTATCTATAAATATAATTCGTTTTTACAATTATTCAGCCGGAAAAGATTTATTATGTAAATATACATTTTTGCAATGTCCGGGGTAAAATTCCTTAGTTCGATTTTTAGAAAAATGCAGTAAAACAAAACTACTTCAAGACTTCAAAATATTACAAACTACTTCAAAGTTTTGTACAGTGTTTCAATGAACTAACTTTAAACTTCATAGACCTAAGTACGCCGCACCTCTAATGTAGAACATACAACGTATGTGTTTGGCTTATCAAGCATATCGTTATTATTATCAGTGCTACACCCATCATTTAATAGAGCAGTAGATACATTTCATCAAGAATAGTTCATTGTTGTCATAGACCTCAACTGGGATTAGTATGTGCGTATGGGGCGGTGCATTTGATCTGCAACGATACATCTAAATAGTACTCGTGACTTCTAAGGGAACATATATGCTAGTTCCCATTCCATTTAATGTTTTATTATTTATTTTTTTTTTTTTTTTTTCAAAACTAATCCATCATACGCACCGATAGATACTTACTTGGATTTATAGTGCTTCAAGCTTTGAGCTCTAATATTGCATTACATTGTTATAATACAAATCAAATATGTAGTCATTGGACTTTAAAATAAATCAAACTCTATAAATGATAAAACCCTGTGAAGTAATTTAATGAGTGTGAGCAATGAGCAACTGAATTACAGTTTGGTAGACTTATGAACGTCAATAATAAAGTTGATATTAATAAAAAAATATATATATATAAAAAAGACATTGTCTTACTTTAATGGCAAATAACGCACTGTGCGAAAGTGAAATTTAAAGCACAAATAATATGCAACTCAGTGTCAAAATCATAAAAAAAATTTCACACCTTTTCTTATATTTATTATTATTTTTTATTTAATTACAAATATTTCACGGTTGGCTTTTGCGCTTTTCTTACTCTGCATTTCGGCAATAAAGAAATGTTTACACAAGAACAGGGGGAAAAACAAACTTTTTTTTTTAATAAATAAAAAAATAAATTAATTTTTTTAGAGACAAAAAAAACGACAGCTTTTTTGATAATTTTTTTTTTTAATGCATTATTGACTTAAATGATTGTTGAAAATATGCTGTTGCATGGCTTTGTGAAATTTAAATTTATTTTGTTAAAGATTTTAGGCTAAGCTAAGACTTAGTTTTCTTTATTAAATTAAAAAAAAATGTACATATTAAATTGAGTTAGTGCGTATCTTATCTGCATATTCTTCTTCTCTACAAAATAAAAAAAAAAGATACAAAAATAGATATTTGAATGTATTAAAAATGTCTTCATGTGAGTCTTTTAATCTAGAGATTGTTGAAGACTACATACATGAATGTCTTATTAATACATATAAGTAATATTTATTTTGTGTTGAAAGTACACAAGAATAATAATAAAACACTCAGCACACTTTGGTTAATTTTATAAGGTGTGTACTATGAAATTTATTAGGTTATGGTCTTGAAGGTCAGGCTGTGAATAGTAGGTGATTTTATGATTTTTAAAACGTTTTAGTTTTGTTTGAACTAAATTTGGAGACATTCGTTATAGATGAATTTAAAAAAAAAACGATTATTGTAAAATGTGTGTTAAAATTCGAAAGCCTGAAGATAGTAAATATTTTCTAACTGATTGTGAATTATAAATAATCATGAAAATCATATTTTTCAACCGATTTAGAGTTCAAAAAACCTTTTAGCATAATATAAATTATTCGAAAACCGACGAAAAATTTTGGATCAGTTAGAAAGCTTTAGCTAGCTTGAGGAGAAAATTTAATCAGAATTAAAAGAATTATTAACTGCTTGGGATTTTGTATCTCATATACCACGTTTAATCATTAAATTAATTCATACAGATCTGTTAAGAACATTTTATTGAATATTGAAGATTTGATTGAGAGGTTGCCAAATCTTAAAAAAAAAGAAACAAACGTTTACTGCTTATTTATAGTGTATATATTTTGTGGTTTGAACTAAACAGTAAAATAATTTGCGCTTATCTAAATCTAACTAATTTCCTAGACTTGACAAATCAAAAGAGATAAATCACACACAGTACTAAAAATTTTACAGCTTATGGCGAAATACTAGACGAATAATCCTTTCAAATGCTGTGCATATATTTACACAACCTAAACAAAAAGTCTATCAACAAAAAAGTAAATTGAAATCTACTGCTAAACTTATCTGATTAAACAAAACTTAAAATTCTGACGTTTTATTATCAAAATAGAAAAAAAAAACTAACAGATTAAAATGTAGTTGACAAAAAAAAAAAAAATTGCGAAAATTTCACAACTAAAAAAATTAAAATTTATTAAGTTTAAAATTTTAGGTGGCGACGCTCTATCTACATTTTAATTATTCGCTGCATTTGAAATAGATCTCAGGCTTTAGTCTTAAGACAGATATGCCCACATACACATACTATAACATGCATCATGTGCACATTTAGACTGTTTAAATAGACAATAAATTCACGTCTAAACAAAAGTGTAAAAATAAATAGTAAACTCGTTGATAAGGCCAGATATTTTAGAGCCAGTCAACTAAACAAGCTGTGCTGTGAGTTGTGTTGTGCTGTGCTGTGTTGTGTTGTATCGCGCCGTAGTAAGATTCAGAAATATTGTACGTGTGTATCTGAATGATACTTTTTTTTTTTTTTATTTTTGTTTTTTTCTATATTGCACTCTCTTTTTTACTCTTCTATTCATTTTATGGGTTTTATACTTATCATCTGTGAAAATATTTACTTATTTGTTTGATTTAATTGTTGTGTAGATACTACACATAAAATTAGAGCAAATCCCAAAAATGTTTACACTTTGCGGTTGAAGGCGAAGTGATATTTTTTTTTTTTTTTTGTTCTGGGACTTTTTCTTTTTGCCTGAGTATTTATGTTCCAATGTTTTTGTTTTTAACTTTCTGGAAAACTATTTAGGTTTCTTAGTAAATTTATCACAGATGCTTTGCATAAGGTTGATTTTTAGTTTTTGAAAATTGCATGATGCAAGTGTGTGTGACAGCAGATTTTAATTTTATAAGTATAATTTGTGTGACTATCATAATTTAAATATTGTCAGTCAGCTAGCTTACCTTTCAAGTTGTTGTCGAGCTGTCTATTGTTTTTTTTTTTATATATGATTTGTTTATCTTAACAGACGCCATGTGATGTGCATGTATTACACAATTCAGCTGAGATATTTTTTTTTTCATTTATTATTAATTTTTTTAAAATTATTTTAACTAATTCATAAATATTTTATTCGATTCTTTACAGGAAAAACACGCACAAAGGATAAATATCGCGTTGTATACACCGATCATCAACGTCTTGAGCTGGAGAAGGAATACTGCACTTCACGTTACATTACCATACGCCGCAAAAGTGAATTAGCGCAATTTCTTTCATTATCTGAACGTCAGGTGAAAATCTGGTTTCAAAATCGTCGCGCCAAGGAACGTAAACAGAACAAAAAAGGTAGCGATACGACAGTTATGAGCTCAGTGCAGCATCCAGATTATGCTGCTTTTGAAGCAAAAGCAAAATTAGAACCTGGACTACAACATTTACAACATCATGCATTGCACACAATGAATCCAATGACTGCTATGACAATGCGACTGACGCCACATTTAGCGCCACATTTAGCACACTCACATCAGCTACATCATCATAGTGCACAAATGTCTGCTGCAGCAGCAGCAGGCGTTGGTTCACTAGCAATGTGACATGATTACAACGACGTCTGTGAAGTTGGTTGTAATATTGGCGAATTAGAGTCATCATATACATGCGGTGGTGGTGGTGGCTATATCGATCTAGATGTGCATGCAGCAACAACAACAACAATTAAAAATGTTAATACGCATAACTATCATCATCAGCAGCAGCATCATCTTACTTATCCTAGTGATTTGGAGTTAGCAACAGTAGTGGAGCAGCAGCAGCAGGAAACAGAGACGACAAGCGGTAACGCATTTGACTTTAGTTTAGACTAAGTCATAATAGGATTTAATTTTGCTTTCATTTCAGAGTTAGACTCCGATTTAGAATTACTTTAAAAAAAAAAAAAAAAATATATATATTCGTTGATTGTGTTTATTATAGCGTTTTAATATTGCACGTTGTTAATTTTTGTGATTGTATATTCAAAACGTTATTTAAAAACACAATTCAAAACATAAATTTAACCGACACATATAAATGTTTCTTTTTATATTATTATTATGTAATTTTGTTTTATTTTGTTTAAATTAATTTTAAGTTATAAAATTTTTTAATATAAATACGTACAATGTAAAATGCACCAAGAAAAAAAAAAAACTAAATTGCAAAAAAAAAAAAAAATTTTAAATAATTAAGCTTAAATAATTTTGTAGTTTAATAAACAAAAATTAAAATCACGCAAAAGCATTGTAAGCAAATAAAATATTTATTGCTGCAGCCGTCCGGAGTAACACTTCTTATCTTATTGTATATTAATTTAAGGTTTAACTTTTATATAGATTAAAGATACAAACAAAATCAACAACAACAATAACAACAACAACAACTACAAAATTCAATACATTAACAATAATTGTTTTTAAAATAATCTTTTTTTTTTTTTTCTTTTTCTTTTTCATTTAAGTAAATATTTGTTTATAGCTGAACTTTGAACTTTGGTGCAATTTTTTTAAAATAATTTTTTGTTTTAGTGTAATTTTAAGTTGTAAATATTTATTGAGTATAATAACAAACAACAAACAAAATATCATTGTAAAATATTTAACGTTTATTACATTTTATTGTAATAATAGTACAATAAGTTGTTAGAATAAAACATTTTAACCTTAAAAAAAAAAAACATTTTTTATTTGTCTGCACAATTTTTTTTTATTTATTTGTGCGCTAAAGTTTTATACATTTTTTTATTGCCTACGCACGTACAAATGAAAACGATTTAAATCAAAATTAATTTAAATAATGCTAGCAAAAAAAAAGAAAAGGAAGTTGCAATTGCATGCAATTTTTAGTTAATTTAATATTAAATATATTTATGTATAATAAATTAAATGTATCGACGTGTATAAAAAAGACAAACTTAGAATGTATATTTTACATGTAAAAAAAATAAAAATAATTATTTAAAAATAAAACACAATTAATTTTATTATTAAATCTATAAACTTATTGTTATGTTTACATAAAAATTAAGTTTAATACCTCGCCTAATCCGACTATCTTCAAAATAAAAAATATTTTCTTTGGAAAGCGACAAAAGGCATTAAAAGCCAGTAAAAGGCAATTTTCTATAAATGATATTAATAATACATGGTGCCGGACTGATAAAGCTAAATCGAAAGCGTTTGCTGAATATCTCGAAACAACATTTTAGCACCAATTGCTTGTGAATCCGAACTATGTGTTTAAGACGGTCAATTTCCTGGATATTCCTTGCCAAATGGACCTTCCCTTGCGGCATGTAAGTCCTGTGAAGTGCAACAAAAAAATTAAAGCCTTCTCAATACAAACGTGCAGATATTGTTATGATACCAAAACCTGGTAAACCGGAAAATCTGGTTATGTTCTATAAGTTTACTTTCAATATTTTCGAAAGCTTTTTGAAAGATTACTACTTGGAAGATTGTTACCAGTGCTAGAGAGACTCAGCATAGTTCCAGTTCATCAATTTGGTTTTAGAAATTTACACAAAACTCCAGAGCAGTGTCATCGTATAATCCCGAAAATCATAGATGCTCACGAAAATTTTCAATATTGTTTTGTTGTTTTTCTTGATGTGAAACAAGCGTTCGATCAAGTCTGGCACAATGGACTCCGCTTCAAGTTAAAAAAAACTGGTTCCAGCGCCTTTGTTTTGGTCTTTTTTGCATCTTACTTCAAGGAAAGAGCTTTTCAAGTGGTAAGTAAGAGATGAGATCCGTCAAATTGGAGCTGGAATTCCACAAGGCAGTGTCCTATGTCCTGTGCTGTACTACTAATAACAATGTTAAAGTCGCTATTATTTTAGCGACTGATTCAGATCCAGGCAATGCGTCCAATATGCTGCAGGAATATGTTAATGAGTTGGTGGTCTGGTTCCGTCGTTGGAAAAGTCCGTTCATATGACATTTGCAAAGAGGCGAGCAAACTGTCCAAGTGTATCATTACAATTCCTCAACAACCGGTAGCATTTAGCATTTGTATAGAGGTATTACCTAGATCAAAGATTTTACTGGAAAAAGTTAAACTTTGTAAAGTGTTAGATCACGTCTCTTAAAAACGCGCTTCATTCCTCCAAATATTCCACCATTTTACTCGCTTTGAAGGTTCAAGAATGTAGAAAGATGCGTTGCTTGATATGTTTCTTAAAGTTTATTTTAACTTTCCGTTTAAAATATTTTTCTGTTTTTCAAGTTAAAACATAAAGCAAATTAGAGTTTCAAATTTTTTGTTGATCCTCCCACAAACAGCACATAAACTAGTTATCTCACTCATGCGCATGCATTTCAGCGCATTTGCGTTGTCTTGTATCTTCACATAAATATGTGTATGTATGTATCTATGTATTCATGGCAGAAAAGATATCAATTAGCTGAATACATTTAATTGAATTTTATATTTCGAATTATTTATAAAATAATAAGCATTTGATTTTGCAACAAGTGCACTTCTATTTATATATATTTTAGGGAGTGCTTCAAAGTAGTCACTTATTTCCATATATTCTTTTTAATATTTTTTGACTAATAAAATTCTTTCGTATGCTTTCGACCGTCTACTGCCATGGAAAACCATGGGTATACTAATCATTTTTTTGGATCTTACCCAAATTAGAATTTCTTGTAGAATCGAAGCTAAAATAACCGCCACACGAAACTTGATTTATTTCATGTATGATCATCAGCGACGTAGATTATGTTCCGCAAATGGGTTGGGTAGTGCCAAAGTTGGGATACTAATACCAATACCAATAGCAAAAATGAAAATAAAAAGTTTCTATAAAAAAAAAAGTTTTCCTTTCTTTCTTTTGATGACTTGGTCACGTAATGACTGATTGGTGACATGTCGTCGGTTACGTAACAATTGACGAGTTTATAATAAACCAAAACATGTTTGTACAATTATTTCATAAAGCAGAATGCCTACAGTTTGGGAAAATTATTAATTGAAGATAGCTAAAAATTGATAATGGAGAGGAGGCCTGCCTGTTTAGCATACAAGTTCGTTTGTAATGTATAAAATTAAAAATTGTTTATTTATATTTTTAACTACAAAGCTATTAAAATACATTAATCTTTTGTATGCAAAATTATGCGGTAGAAGTCACACCCATGATAAACTTCCACAATTAAACTAGTGGCGTCGGATGTTAAGAAAGAGACTAGTCATTAACGCAGCATTGAAGAAGGAATAAAATCAATTTCAACGAACATAAATGTAAAAAAACTTATAGTCCTAGACAATCGATCAATCTAAAGTCCGAACCAAGCTAAATCAGTGTCTTTGGATCAGATGAATGCTCCATATTTTTTAAACGAAAGAAACTATAAAAGGAGATATTTACTGATCCTTGTGTTTCAACAGTGCACTAAAGGTGACTGGAAACAATTTAAAAAAAAAATTAAGTAAAACTTCAAAATTTAAGGCTTTGGAGATGTAGCTGCATACACATATGTAGAGACGTTTAAACTAGCTTTTAACCGAGTCTCTTCTATTAAAAACCAAATTTATATTTTTATTTGTTTTTATGGCTAACATCTTTCACTGTCACTGTTCGTTCGGCTTATGTCTTAATTGTCTTTAATAAGTATTCACATGAATGCTTTCCACTGATTAAGTAAAAAATCGATTGATTTATTAATGATACTTTCAGTTGGATGGATTTATGGACGTAGCCAATTAATACCTGCCTACTATATACCATATGCAACGAATGAAAATTTAGAAAGAAAGAAAAGATATACATACAATATATCGAAATAGACAACAATAAACAGCAAAATGTAAAAGTGAACAGCAAAAAAAAAAAAAAATATATATATATATAGTAAGTATCTATATGGCATAGAATTAACATTTTTTCACAGTAATAAACGCATAAAATATTTTATAACATTTTTGCATTTCTTTCAGATACTTTTTTTTCTGCTTCGACTAATAGAGACATACATCATTTGGGATCAATCGATTGCAAACAGCAATCAAAGGTAAGAAAGATGGATTTATTCGAATCTTTCATACCCTTTTATAAGTATTGCAATAAAATTTTTAAATAAATTCCCAAAATACTTACCAAACTATGTATCAAAATGAATAGACCAAACCTAAAGTGTATAATAAAAAAAGAAACATATCGGGGCCATTGAAATGGCCAAAGTTCGTTACGTTCGAACCTTGAGCTATCATAAAATTTATGAGTAGTAATCGCCACGACTGAATTGACACGAAATGAACAGAAAAGAAAAAATGGCAGCAGCTGAAGATGCGCTTCATAAGATCAAGCGCATATAGGGGTCCAATTAGAGTTGCAGTGGTATATAAAAGTTTTTTATTTTTTATTTTTTTAAATTTTATATGTCTGCCGATGATAACTCTGAGTGATCTTAAAGAGATTATATGTGCATATACTTGTACACATTTCATAGATGAACTGAAATGCTAGCAATTGTATAGTCTAGCGGATGCAGATGCATGCAGCGTATGTGTATCTATAAGATAGTTATTCAAAGAAAATATATATATTGACGCTAATAAATCATTGAAGTGTATAGAAGACAACAACATAGGGTATTATTTTTATTTCTTGTGTATATAAAATGGACAATGTCCAAGATGGCTGCCTTATACAGTATGACGTATGCACGAATATGGCGTAATCAGATACATTTTCTTTTAATTGTATCTTTCTTTGTATCTTTTTTGTATCTTTTTTTTTTTAAATGAAAAAAACTGCTGTCATGTATTGCGCGTTGTGTGAATTCCTTATAACCGAAAAAAAGACTGCCCAGCAACATTAATGTTGTAATACCCGGAAATGCTATCCATTGCAATTGTGTAATAAAGTAGCCAACCAAAATGCCTGTTAAAAAATATACATATAAAAACTGCCAAAGAAAAGCAAATACTGCGGCGGCAAAAGTAAAGAAATTCAATTGATGCATTTCGTTACGCTAACTGACCAAAGTAGAGTGACATGCAGGCCGCTGCTTTATGTGCTGAAAGAGTTAAAATTGAGTAATTCCACAGAAAAATCGGACATGTGCAACTGAAAAGCCAATCAAGACACATGAAACATGAAACATACGCAAACGGAGCACAACATTGCAATATGCACGCATGCGCAGCAGTAAATCTTCAAGTGAAATGCAACTTTGTTTAGTACTGTGAGTGTGTGTATCTTTAAGATACTCTTGCGTCCATTTGAATTTTCCACACTTTTTTCGTATTTTATAAATATTCAATTCGATCTTTTTTAGCATGTAGGTGTGAAAATTTTCGTTATTTTATCTGCTGACAAGACCAGAGGGGCGACAACGAACAACGAAGTGACTTCAATTTCAACTTCGACTTCCTTTATCTTTTTTTTTATTTCTTTGCGCAGTTTTGTCATTGAATAAAATTTTTTTTTTTTTGGATAACCTTTTTGTATATTTTGCATTTGAGCATGCCGCAAACAGAATTTAACATCAAAATATTTAAAACTTTACTCCACGGGATATGTCGCTTGCACCGATTGACGAATGTTGTCCATCAAAATTAAGATTGTTCCGAATTAAATTCAATATTTGTATTTCTTTGGATGTGTCATATATTTACTGATTACAAACAGACACTTTTTTAAAGTGTTTTTCATAAATCAATTGAAGTGCGTTCATTTTGCCTATCATGAAAAGGAGTACCTAAACTTTATGATTAATTTTATTTAAGAGCATTTTGGCAGCATTGGTAGCTGCACAACTTTAAAAAGGGATCTCCCCGGTTAGCTCATGAATTTGAGTGCAATTTAACATAATAACAAATAAGCGTGGAGGTGGGCAAAAAGGCAGCTAATGCTCAGATTTTGTGCTGATTGGATTATTTATTCAATTGTTATAATCGTTTGAATACATTTAATCAAATAACGTTTATTAAAGCTGTTAGCCCTCTACAAAGAACATTTAAGTGAACGGACTATAGCAGAGCGACTTAATATCAGTAAGACATGTGATAACCAAACACTAGAGAGGCACAAGGAAACAAGATTTGTAGTACATAGATATCGATCCACTCACTGTCAAAAGAAGATGGCACTCAAGCAAAGCGGAACTTTCTCAAAAATTACAGGTCAAAAACCGTGCGTTGGTCATATTCGAAAATTTTTACGCAAAGACAAAAATTTAAAAAATTGTATGTATGGGGGCTATATCTAAAATTTTGTTGGACCTACCCATACTGGTCTATTTCATTGGGACTATCTTAAGCATAATTAATACTAAATTAAGTCTTCCTAGAATAAGAAACAATGACGTTTTTAGTGCAAAAACACAAAATTTTGGGGTACATTTGTATGGGGGCTATACCTACATTTTTGTTGGTCCTACCCATATTTGGATATTTTATTGGGACTATCATAGACATAATTTATACTAAATTTGAACTTCCTAGAATGAAAAACAATGACGTTTTTATGCAAAAACCCAAAATTTTGAATGGGGGTATCCCTTAAAATGGGTCTAGAGAAAAACCGTTTACAAGTGAACACTTGAGAGGAGTGTCTAAGTTTCAAGTATGGTGGCCCTATCTCTTATAGACCCCGAGATAATCTCTCTCACACGGCAGACAGCAGGACAGACGGACAGACAGACAGACAGACAGACAGACAGACATAGCTAGTTCGACTCCCATTCCAATGCTGATCAAGAATATATATACTTTATAGGGTCTATCTTGTCTCCTTCTATCTGTTACATACATTCGCATAATCTTAATATACCCTTTTTACCCTTTGGGTACAGGATATGACAAGGAAAAACGATAACTTCGGTAGCACCGGAGTTCGAATACCCGCCACACGAAACTTTATGAATTAGTTCATGTACGATCATCAGTGACGTAGATTATATTCCGCTAAGGGGTTGGGTGGGTACAACTCATGTTTGGGATAAGAAAAAGCTAAAAATGCAAAACCATTTACAAAAAATTACAAACAATTTTCTTGGCCAGTAATAACTTTTGATTTTGGGAGTTGCAGACCAACCATCAAACATTTTGAGCCCACACCATTTGGGTACGAGGTATTTCAATATCAGGCAAGTAAATTTTATAAAATATGTAAAGCTAAAATCGAATAAGTTTGATAATATTTTGGTATACATGATTAATTAATTTATAATATTATTTATTCTTTTGTTTTGTTAAGTTTGGTCAACAAACTCATTTTTTCCTTGGTAACAGTAAAGAAATTCAAGACATCAGACATATTGACTTGTAACAATATGTTTGGCGAGTATAAACAAAAGAATTTAGGCTGCCGATAGCTCTCTTGAGAAGACAGATTATTTTCCAGACGCTCCTCGTATTAACAATTTGATATTTTTAGTCTATGATAAATTTATATGTGTTGCTTTTGGAGTTTTTTTAATCATTTTTTTTCTTTTGTTTTTTTTTTTTTTTTTTTTGATGCGGGAGTTGATTATCACAATTACGCAAATTTAGCAACATGTTTTATTAGTAAGCATGCACTAATTAAACTCTATCGCATTGCTAGTTTTATATTTGATTTTTTGGTCGATAGAAGCCGCTAAAAGGTGTGGGTGCTATTTCACAAAAATTAAATTAAGATAAAAGTGAACTTTGCGATTGATTTTTTGTATTTTTTTTTGTTTGTTTATTGAATTCATTAGAGCTAAGCACGAGAAGCAATACGCGATGCAGGCAAAACTTAATTCACAGCATAGCGGGAGTAATTAATTAAAATGTTTTTTATTTCAATATTTTTTTTTTTTTTTTGTATTTTGACAACGATGAGGACGATATGTGTTAAATACGTAAATATAATTAATAAATATCAAAAAAGAGAGAGCAATCAAATGGTGCGGATTTTAGTTCCATTCAGTTCGAGGTCGTTCCTAAAGCAGATCCAATTCTTTTGATGGAATTTCGTATAGCAGATATCAAAGCACTAACTTCATATACCTTTTCATGTATGTTGGTTCTTCAGAGTTTTGAAACACTCCAACACCTCTCTCGAGTCATTATCTGCTGGGTTCCTGGACACAGATGGATGAAACCGCAGTCGAGCTCGCTAGATCTGGCTCATCTTTGTCCCTTAATGGCCCGTAGCCTTTCTTCAGGCTCAGTTGGGCTTCCCTTACCGTAATTTTTTTTTTTTTAAAATTTTTTTTAAAATATTATTTTTTAAATACCGGGGTAATAAATTTTTAGGAAAAGTTTTCTTAAAAAAAATTTTTTTTTTAACCCCCCTAACCTCAGGGTTCTAACTGACTACCTTACCGGACATAATAGACTCAGATACCATCTTAAAAAAATAGTCATTTTCCCAGAGTCTTAGTGTGGACTCTGCTTGGAGAACGAGAAAACTAGCATACACATTATCTGCGAATGTCCGGCTTTGGCCCGTTTCAGATTCACTCTGTTTATTTGCTGTTTCGTCACAACCGACCAAATCAAAGTCGCTCCGACTAAGGATACTCTCCAGTTTATCAAAGATGCGAAGAGGATTCTCTGTACATTAACCTAACCATTTCATATATTAAATATGCAGAATCATCCACAAATTCTATTGAATTAAACACAAAAAATAATATATCTTTAATATTTATTATCATTCCACCATGGTAAGCAGTCCAAAACCATCAATCTACCTCCTCTCCTTCCTTTACTAGGATCCTTTTCTCATTTTTGCTTTAATTGAATATTTTTATAGAAAATACAAAAACAATTGGTACAAAATATATAATCTTTTGCCATTTTTTTCGTTTTGTAAAACGGTTTTAGTTTTTTCAATTTGTTAACTTACAAAAGCTCAATGCTACAAGTCTATATGCGTTATCGGTCCGTGAGGACATTGAGGACATTTTTTGGTATTTTTCCAGACGTCTGGTATTTGTGAGGACAATCTCTGGTATTTTTGAGGAAAGTCTTGGTATTTGGTATATTTCCATCAGTGTCACCCTGTAAATCACTGTACCCGCCCTGTTAGCCCACCCTGTTATATTTATTTCAAGATTTGTTTGTCATTCTGTCTTGTTTGCTGTGAATAAACAAAATTTAAACAAATTTATATAGAAAATGGTGCGTATATCGAATTATTTTTTTATTTCGTACATTGACTAATTGTATATTTCACGAAAACAGGAGTCAACACTTAAAGTGCAACCAATTGAACACAGTGTTTTGAACGCCGACGCCACCGGTGCTGTGCCCAGCAAGACAAACTGTCTCAATCAAGTGGCACACGTTCACAGACTGCGCGATTCTGAGCAAAATTATGATTTGCATCAGTATAATTTACACATGCAAATACTGCGCAATCGTGAGGGTCTTGCTGCACCACTGAAAATGGGCATGGAATTGCATGCCGCCAGACAAGTTGGTCGCTTGCCATTCTTGCAGTCAAGGTTTGTAGCAAGCGTTTATAATTTAATTGTAAAAGGTTAGCTTCATTAACAATTTCTTTACATTTGTCATTTAGTAATCTCATGGAGGATGTACTTACCGGTCGTGACGAGATGATTGGCTTCTCAGATTTCTTATCTGTGCCGGAGAACAACGAGTTCATGCGTCAACCTCATGTTGTCGTAGAAAGGTCTCTGGGTATATATTAAGAAATCTTAGGCTTAAATTAATATTTTAATTTGATGTGGCTTAGTTTTGATAAATGAGAGAAAGCAAAACTTCTAAATCAGTATATTGTAAAGTTTGAATTGTTGCGTTTTGGTGCAAAGTTTGTATTTGTTAAAAACAATACAGCCGCACTTCTTAATCAAATAAATACAATTACTGTGAGAAAAAATGCCGTATCTTAACTTTCTATACACATTAGGCTCAAGTTTATTAGATGTGGTATTTTTCTGCGTAATTGTTCCTGAAAAAAATTTAAGGTAATTATATTAAATTTAAAAGAATGAATGAATGCACTGGCTCCGGCGAGAAAAGTGAACCAACTCGGAGGGGCACGTCAGCGAGGACGGCCGCTGCTGCGTTGGAAGGACCAGATCTTGGAAGAAGAGTAGAATTGGATCATCAAAGCTGGATGAATACCCTGAGTGATGCCCAGGCTTATAACATGCTGTAATGGCCATGTGTAGGTATATAATAGAGAATTTGTGAGGATGTCTTCTAAAGCCCAAAAATTTCTTAAGATTACTGAAAAGTCTTTGTTACTGAAGTAGACAATTCAGTTAATTTTAAAGACATCTATGTAAAGTGGCTGCCAATGTATTTTTGTGTAATTAAGTTCAGTGAAGGTCATACACAAAATGTTGCTCAGGAGTTTTGGTTTTTCTGTAAAAAAACACGAAGCTGTTTGGCAAACGTCAAAAGTTGGTTAGCAGTCCTACTAACCGAGCCTCATGTTGCGCTAATATATTTTAGTTTTTTCTTACCAATAACTGGGCAGAGTTTAAATTGACAAGATTTGTAAGTTAACACAGGAACATTAGATCTCTCTAGAACCACTACTTAAACGAATCGATGTTCAAAATTCGAAAATTGTGTTCAACCCTTTTTAGTCTGTTCCACTCGAACGAAGTTTCCCAATGCACAGTTAAGGAATCAGTGAAGAAGATTTAAAAAAAAAGATAAATTTGAAAATGTGTTCTTTAAAAGAAGATGGGTTTTTTTTGTTTTGAGCCAAATGCGATTTATTATATATATATTTTTTTTTTTAGTTTCTTGCATTTTTAATAACTTTTATTTGAAGCAGAAACAGTTGATTTCTTAATAAATACTACACAATTTCTGAATATTTAAAATTCATATTTTTTTCTTTTCTTTGCTAAATGTATTTAATGAAGGACAAACAAATAATTTTAATTTTGAAATTTTTATAAAAAATTAGGAGATTCATACAATTTTCAATAAAAAATAAAAAAAACATTTGCATTACATAAAAAAAATATTTTAATAATACATAAATTTGTATAAAAAGCTTTAAGATGGACGAATTTGTTACAACTTAAATCAAAAGAAACTAAATAGAAAGATAGATAAAATAAAACGTAAAATAGCGGAGGGCATTGCATTGCATTTGTGATGAATACATTAGGCATTATAAAAATAAACTTAAATTCAATTTCGTTTACTATTTTGTATATATATAGTAGTAAATGTATTTAAATGATGTACGATTTATAGATGTGTAGACATACAGCGACGATCCATTAGAGGATCCTTTGAAGCTAAGAACACTTGCATAGTTTAGTTTTATTCGTTTATTCATTGATTTATTTAATAGATCCAATTAACTGGCACCCATTGCTCTTCGTGACTCATCTGATCCAGTGTCTCAACGACCTGGCGGAACGTTTCATCGAAATCTTCATTTATAATGACCATGTCGAAGTATTTCTCATATTTGCGTTGTACAAATGAGCTCTCCTCGACGGTTGAGATGAGATCGTCATCCTGTGAATATTTCGAATATAAATTTATGTTGGGATTATATGCATTCAAGCCGATAGCTAATAGTGAAATTAAAGTAGTCTATATATTGTGGGTGGGGTGGGTTTTAAGTAAAGGTAGTATGTGCATCGATTAAAAATAGATTAATTAAAGCTTTTTGGTTTTTTTTTTTTTTTTGTTTTTCATTTATACCTCATAAAGTGAAGCTAGCGATTCGAGCGTACGTGCACGTCGCGAGCTGAAGCGTATGGAACTCTGGCGATCAAACTGTAAAAGGATTTACAAAAAAAAAAAAAAAAATAAAAGGTTGCTACGTTTTGGCCTTTAAATTCTAAATTCAACTACATACACTTAAATTTCTATTCGAACCAGTAGCACGCCGATCGGCATAAATTGTTTTGAGCTGTTCCATGCCGGGCGCTCCAATGAAAATAACAAATGGCATTAGTTCCTGGCTATTGTGTAAAATTTTTAAAGCATTTGGTGCACAATCTAAAACACACATGCGTCCACTATTGATGATATCTTTAATCGATTGCAAATGTGTGCCATATAAATTGCCATTATGTTCGCCGTATTCGAGAAATTGATTTTTCTTGATATCATCCTCCATATCTTCACGCTCAATAAACCAATAACTGGTGCCATTCTCTTCGAGTGCACGTTTTGGACGTGTTGTATCTAAAAAGTAGTTTTAATTTAGGTAATTCTAAAATATATAATATAGTCCAATTAGCACTTACGTGGTATAACCGCACCAAACTTATCCGGATCACTATTGATAAGACGATTTTTCAGTGTACGCCTACCGACGCCCGAAACACCAATGAGCACAAGTGTTTTTCTGCGAAAAGGTGGCATGCGTGTGACTTCCTCGTAGAGTAGTAGATCAGCTTTATCAAATTCGCAATTTGCAACAGAACGATACATAGTTTTGCGTTTGCGTTTTGAAATCTGTAAAAGAAAAAAAGTTTGGATTATAAATATAAACTTCTCCTACGCTTTATTATGAAATTCAGTCAAAATTTGCAGGGTCTATTGTATTGATTGGAAATGATGGATAATGAGTTAGAAAAATACCCATGTCAAACACTTTAAAATTCTATTTCATTTACATTTGAAGTTTCTTTAGAGCGTGTATTAATAAATGCACTATTACGTAGCACTTACCCTCGTGCCACAAATTCCAATCTTGTGCACATAATCTGCTTCTGGCGCTACAAATGCCTTGCGTCGCTCTTCAAGCTCTTGTGACGGTATAAGTCCAATTTTATCAGACTCGGCGGTTATATTCTTTGCTTGCCACCAGTTGGGATCTTTTAACATTTATAATCTAAATATTGACATTTTCAAATTAGTTGCATTTAATTAAATAAATATATCCCGCTATAACTTACTTGTAATATATCGCCCGATTTGAATGATAAGCCAATATCTCTGCATGGCAGCAGTGTATCCTCCGAGGGAGTGTAGGAGAACAAGGCACGCATATAGCACTGAAGTTGTTAGAAAAATTAATGAATTATTTATTTCTATTAAAATGAAGCTTCAATTTTGCATAAACTACAATTTACTTACTTAATTACATAATCATTAGTTTTGACTAGCTTTTGGATAAACTTTCTTTTAGTAAAACTCATTTATTGAACCAATCATGCGTATAATTACGACAAAAATATTTCCTTATAATACTGTATAACTTATTAACTGGTGCTATATAAATTAAAAACTTGCAACAAAACTTAATATTTCTACTTTAATTTTCTCTATGCAAAAATATTTCTCATGCAAAAATGGATATAGCAAAAAATGAACTTAAGCTACTTGCTTCAAAGTAACACAAAAACACACACAACTTACCGTAAGCTTCTTGCCCGTTTCAAGACTTGAGATACCATTCTGTTTTACTTGCCCACTGACCGTATAACGTCCTGATTTTATTTCTTCCTCCACATTTGGACCGATTTTTAATGTAAGATTCTCTTTGGCGCGTGACACCTCCACTTGTAAATCCTCGGGTGTATGCACTGGAGTACCATTAACCTCTAAGATAACATCACCAACATGTAACATTCCTTGCTTATCGATAACGCCACCAGCGAGTATACGTGCAACTACAAGTTGCTTATGTTCATCAATTTCGACAGTTAATCCAAGCGGTTGTTTAGGATCACGTCGCAATCCTACCATTTTTATGGTTTCTATAGGCATTTTGTTGGTATTTTTTAAAATATCCTCAGAGAAAAGATAGCCACCGATTTTACGTTGATTTGTTGCTTCAAGTTTGGTTATAGAGCCACCAGCTGCTTTTAAACGATTCTCAAAGAGATAACCTATCTCATCGTGTGCTCTTATAAGTGCCTACTTAAAAAAAAAAGTAATTAGTAATACGAAATCTATAAAAAAAAATTTATGTGATGCATTATTTCTCAACGGTAGACCCAGCTCCATTTAGAATATGGTTTGATTTCGAAAGTCTTGAACTTTCTATGGTCAACCGTTAAGAAAGAATGCCTCATGTAAATATGTATCTGACTCATATAACATACCCTAAAATGCGGTTGTGCTAATAATTTAGCTAATTCACGAGATTCTAAACGTCTTGAAGGCGAAAATTTTCTTATAATATCGTCACAGATTGGCTTGTTGTTGAGATGTGCTGGTAAAAATGCTGGCACTGGTTGTGGTTCGGTTGGATTCAACTATAAAAAAAAATAATTAAAAATACATAATTAAATTAGCTTTGCGTTAGGTCATGAAGATGTTGACGCTCATTTAATTAACTGTCTACTTAATTGACTCAGTCACTCATCATCATCATAAGTCTTTCATGCTGAGGAAGTACATACTTTATTTCGGCACTACGTTCTGTTTTAAACTTTGAACTTTGTTCTCTTTTCTGAATGTTTTTTGTTATTAACAAAAGAACGAACAAACAGTAGCTGTATTATATAAATATTTTACGAGTAGTTTTATTGTCTTGTATAATAGAATTCGTGGAGAGTAAGGTCAAAACTGTGTCACGAGCTCCGCAAGCTGCCAAAATTTATTTCATAATGTGCGGAAAGTGAATTGAAATAGTCTCTTTTGTTGAAAAAGTACTGCTTCTATTATTTTTTTTTTTTTTATTGCATTTTCATACTTTTTACGTTCTACTTTTGCGATTATTTGCAATTTTAAACGCTTTATTTAGTAAATAAAATTATAAAACAAAGACTATAATAACTTTCTAGACGACTACGTACATTGGCGTCTATTCTCATGCTTCTTGCAATTAGGGATTTTTATTTGTCTACTTTCAATAGAATAACAAAGGCGCACGCTAGTAAATGCAAGTAAGTTGGAAAATGTATACGGAAGTCTTGGAAGCAATGCGGGGAAAATGTGGTTTTACAAATGCATGAGAAAGTTATTATTTTCTTGTTTGCAAATTGAAGGAAATTATAATTGAAATTGTAGTTAGCTAGCTAAACTCATGCACGTGTAATAAATGAAAGTTTCATTTGCATATGACAAAAATTTTTAGTATTTATTAACTTAATAGATTTTTCCGTTAGAAAGCCATAATTATACATTTATTATTTACTTATTCAGAAGTTCTTTTTTTTTAAATTGTATTTTAAACTCATTGCAAATATCCAAAAAGTATATTCTAATATACAAAATTTTCCCGTCACAATGTTTGCAACAATACTTCTCCAAAATGGCTTGACCGAATCTTATGAAATTTTGTACGTATATTGAGTACATCTGAAAATAGGATGTATACTATTTTTCATACCCTGCTGGTCGTGGCCCCCATATAATCAATCATAAGTTCATTCAATATTTCCGAAACAACTAAACAACTAAAATAGTGGCCCGATCCTTGTCACATCGGTAGCATATTCATAAGATGAGAGTAGAAGTGATTTTACCCAGAGTGAATATATACATAAATAAGAACAACTTTCATACAAAAACTCAAAAATGAGCGCTAGGTTTGTATGGGGGCTATACCTAAAAATGGACCTGGCTTCTTGCTTTTAGAGTTTATGTGGTTTAAAAGTGTTTTTACCCAATCTGTAGTAAATATATTCAAAAATAATAACTATTTTCATACAAAAAATTAAAAAAAAAAGTGGTAAGTTTGTATGGGGGCTATATCTAAAAATGGCGTGGCACTTTGGTTCTGACATACAAACTGCATATGATAAATAAAGCTTAAGTTTTAAAATTTCAAGTGAATATCCCTAAAACTTTACAAGAAAAACGTATTGCAACAGATAGACAGACGGACGGACAAACAGACAGACGGACATGGCTAATTCAATTCGTTTTGTCGAGCTGATCAATTGTATATGTATATACTTTATGGGGTCTCCAATGCCTCCTTTATTAATGCGTTAGAAACTTTCCAACAAAAATGATGATACCCTTCATATTTGGTGCTGTTTGGTGTCTGTACATGAACCGAGCAAGGCCGGGTAGTTCAGCTAGTAAAGTATAAAACTCTTTTTCTATTGACTTTTTTTTACACATTTTACTATTTTAGCACCTATTTTAAGACACTTTATTTAAAGAAGCCCCACACAAATCAACATTGAAAGTGTTGCCTGTCTGTTTGAATTGTTGTGACTTTTGTTCAATTTGTCGCCACTGCGATTGACTTAAAAGGGCTTTCACCTTTCAATCCTATTGAACGATTTGATTTTTTATTTTTTTTATTTATATTTCAACAAAATTCATATTTACTGTAGAAATTTAATACACACGCATATTTTTAAAATTTTTTAACACAAAAATTATTAATATTATTTATTTTATTTTATTTTTTTTTTGAAAATTGGCTAAATATCAACGTAAACAGTTTAAAAAATACAAAAAACTTGCTTTGTTGCAGCATAAGCATACTCAGAGACATGTGAAGAGGGCGAACAACAGACACTGCTGCCGCGTATACAATTACAAATTGTTTAATTAGTTTTGCAAATAAAGTGACAAGTAAAATTTAATTTTAAGTTAATTTTTTAAAAAAGAAAACACATTTTTTTTTTTTTATTTTAAGCCAACACCCAAAATGACAATTGAATAAGAGAGAGAGAAAGAGAGAGCGCATTAAAGCCAAGTATGTGTGAAACAGTAAACTGTAGCAGCAACATAAGAATTGTAAGAGAGCGAGAGGGACTAATCGAGTAAGAGTTTTTAAGCTTATAAGCTTGAGTTAACGGCAATCGTCAGAGAATACGGTTTACTCTAAGAAAAGGTTACACAATAAATGGCAGCTAGCAATGCAAAAGAGAAGATAGTGTGTAATACGGGGGCAGGCAAACAGCGGGTTTCGATAAACTAAATTTCGGCTTGAAAATCGATAAAAAAAAAAAAAAAAAATAACAAAAAAAAAAAAACAAGTCAAGAAAACAACGCGTCATCGATTTTAAATTAATTTTATTCGCTTTGTGCTTCATTTCTATTCTGTCTAATTCTTATTTGTTTTTTTTTTTCTGTTGCACTTGTTTGCAATTCATTTTGTTTGTTACTTTAGGTAACCAAGGTAGCAGCGAGTATAAAATTTTTTACATTCACAAAACACTTTTACAACAAAAAAAAATTATATACATTTTTAAATTTCGTTCTTTAATAAACGTTAAATAAATTATTTTTTGCACTATATTTTTTTAATTTTTCTTAAGAGCATCTTAAGTTGTTTCATTTCATTTATTGCATGCGTTTAAGCCTTGTTTTAAAATGCGCGCACACTGATACACGCATACATACTTAAGCATAAGTTATGTAGCGGAATGAAGTGATAGGGGCAAACGCGTTTTAACACAAAACACCGTGACACACAAACAAACACACACACACAAGAATGCAATAAGTAAGAGAGAGACCGTTGAAGATTAATTTATTTAGCCGGTTTTTCCGTATTTTTAAATCGTTCCTCACCTAATGAGCGTCAGCACGTAACTGATTCAGCGGTCTGAAATGTTTTGGAATGATGGCGACTCACATTCACCAAGCCCAGTTAGTGCTAGTTGAAAGCACAAGCGATTTGGGGAGCATAAGCGAGAGCGCAAGTATAGAAGTGAACTGAACTGAAGGTAGTGAGTGCTTTCAATTAGCATGCTAGAATGCGAGCGCTTGAAATAAGTTAAGAGAATAGTGTGAGAGTAAAATAAATTCGAATTAAACACGATAGGTAAAGTCTTGTATATGGGCTGAATGATAAATATTAGACTTGCTGCAACTATAAAAAAATGGCTCTATATGATTTTTTTTTAAGTTATCAATTGAAGAAGTCAAAATGTCTACATAGCTTTGTTAACCTGTATACTATCTAAACCATCATTCTTTGGGTTACTTAAAATAATAAAGAATAATACAAAAAATTTTAAAAGAAACAAAAAAAAATACATCTTAACTCTATGGGCCTTAATTTGTTATCTCAGCTTAAACATTAATGTAATAAATAAATTAAGAGACAAGTTGAATAACGTCGTTTAGCATTCAATTTTACTACAAATGAATGATAAACTCTTTCCCGTGTGTTATCGTTTTCAATTTTTGCTCAATTTAAAGCTCAAGTGTTTAAACCTTTTCAATCATCATCTCTTTGTTTTACTTCAAATAGCGCTTTTAAGCTGTTCTCAATTGAAAGCCCGTTAAATGTTAGCTCAGCGCTAAAATTATATTAACTCGTGCGTTTAGCACATTGCCTGCATTTTTATTCATCAGGCTAGTAATGTTGTTAGTTTATTAAATGCTCGATCTCATTCTCTCGATTTTGCTCTTTCTCTTTCTCACCCCCGCAACGATATGCATATTAGTAGGCCAACAACTTTACCAAGTTGGCTTTTTCTGATACAAGTTATTGTACTTGCTGCAACGGACGTTGACGTACAAAACATGCTCGTACTAAAGTATTGTAAATTGTCTTTGGTTTATTTGGCGCTCGGGTGTTGACGATGTTGTTGTAACATGCAAAACAGGTTTTCATTTCAACTTCACTTTATGTTGACTTCTTTAAAAAGCTTCTTTTCGTTTTTCATTAATTTGTATTTTTAAATTTTTTTTTTTTTTTGGATTCAAGTTTGGATGTTGTTATTAAGCATCTTAATGTTATGACTTTAAAAATAAAATAAAAATATTTTTATGTAATATTAACAACAAAATAATCGGCTTTGGAAAGAAATTTTTCAAGATTATAATCAATAAAAATAGTAGTTAAAGGAACCTTGACGGAGTAACAAAAATGGAAAAGAGTATATCCTTTTTTGTTGTTGTGTAATTCAGTCAGAAGTATTTCGTAATGTAGAAATAGTCATTATTATTACTAAAAAGAAATTTGAGAATTTAAAAAAAAGTAGCTAAATAAATAAAAAAAGAAAAAAAAAACACTTGTTTCAAATTCATTAGTTTTCTCCATTTTATGTGGAATAAATGATATATTAAAATCATTGATATATAGACCAAGTCAAATAATACTAACTTTAGAATAAACTATTGTATAAGAAATAATTGAATAAAATATAAATAAAAACAAGCTGAACTACCTTTTCGGCCTTTTTCTATCGGTGTCGAGTAACATGAATATCAAATTTCATTTCTCTTGTTCAATTAATTGCAACAAAATAAGATGTATTTTTGGATGTCTTTTTGCAGGTCCCAGTAACATGGTATATCAAACGTAATTTACTGTCAAAAATACTTTTTGGGGTCTATGATGGCTACGCCCACCGCACATTTTTCTAAAGCTGCATACGCCCTATCCTTGTAGGTTGGACAAAAAATACATATCTACATAAATTTTCCGATTCTAAGTCGTACTTAGTATACACACAAAATTTATATAAGAATCGTATTTAGAGGAGATATTGTATACCCTGTGACCAGTGAGAATTTTATATATTAGATTTTATAAACAACCGCAAAATATATTCAATAAGTATAAAAATAAAAAAACGAATGTTGAGTTTTTTATTAGTAGCATTAACATTACTGGTCCCGATGTTCTTCCAAAAAAAATGCATTTATGATATCCGGTTTTGCTTTATCATCTAAGTATTCATAGATCATAGAAACCATACTTAGGTTTAGAAAATCTAGACTAAAAAATTTCTCTCAAACTCAAACAAAATATATTAGATGCGAACATTACATTATTTGTAGATACAAAGACAGATTCGCATTAGTTGGTATGTATTTAAGTGCATGCAAGCACTCGAAGAACTTGTAGAATGTTGAGCTGTGTCCAGTCTAGATGCCAGTCTTGTTTTTAGTTAGCGCATTTTATATTTCTTATCTAAAAGATTTGCACGACATGACCAAGAACCACTTTTGTTTGGATGAAAGAAGTTATTATGCATTTGGTTTGAATTAAAATTTTGTTTTTATTTTGTTTTCTATTTTAGTTTTGCGTGTTGGAGTCTTTAATTACTTTCACTATATGTTTCTAATTAGCTTCGTCACGCAAGTTTAATCGCAGTGAATATTTTTTTTATATGATTTGAAATAAAAAAAAAATAAAAAAAAAACAAATATTTACTCACATTTACATAAAGGTTTGAGGTGTCTCTGGGTATATTTTTCGTGGATTTGACGTTTTTATTTTTGCGCAGAATTTTTTTTAGTGTTTTGGTTTACTTATAACCCATATAAAGAAATTAGTGATGCAAAGAATTTTCAATGGCATTTTTATTAAAAAGTTTGTTGTGAGGCAAGTTAAATTAAGACAAACGATAATACATTCTTATATAGAATATATAACTTAAAAGCATTAATGGAAAAATTTTAGGCGATATCAATTATACAGCCACATAATTTAAAATTTAGTTTATTCGGAAATATCTTAGATACATTGCATCAAATTCATTTTGTTATCACATTCAAACGAACCCATGCTACGCAAATGTATACTTAATTTAGAAAAAAAAAAAAAAAATGTATCTCACAACATTATCTTCACTTTTGTAAAATCCAATGTTAAAATTTATCGAAAAAATAAAAATATTTAACCCTAGGTCCTGAAACTTCATCAATTCCTTTTAGTGTGCTTTTTTCCATCAAAGAAAATATTGAAAAATTAGCTTTAAAATTCGGCAGTACATTGATGATAAATGGGACAAACTGTCGGTTTCAGATCTAAACGTAATAAATGAATTATGTATATGAACATTTCAAATTATTTGTAGTTTTTTATAAATGCTTTCAACAATCTTTTTTCTGGGAACACAGTTAAATTGATATAATATTTTACAATAATTTTTAATACTTTATCTCTACATGAAAAACATTTTTAAACCATTTACTTTTCCAATATTAAGCCATTCTCTATGCTTAATTGCTGCATATTGCTCTCAAAAGTAGGTTAAGTATTTACAATCCAAGTTTTTACTTTCATTTTTCCAAGTACATCAGATGTATCTATAAGATAAACTCGAATTGTGTCAAAAAAGTAATGAATACGATGCAATTATTAAGTACACAAGAAGACAATGTGAAGTCTATAATCAATATATAAATATGGCTGAGCAATACAAAACGTATCTAAGCAGCAAGTGATGAAAAATATAATCATAATCAGTAGAAAGCAATCACAACACAAGCTTTTGTATCTATCTACCCTAACAATAATGATGTAATAGAAAAGAAGGCGTGTTTAATGCGTATTTCTTGGCAGACTGAATTTACTTTGTATCTTAAAATACCATCAACCGAATACACTAAAAAACAGACAAACAAACAAACAAGAAAAGTGGAGAAAATAAAATAAAATAACAAAAACAATGACCGACCAACGAATTTTCCATAGTACAAGAGAATGTAGGTCAATTTTCATTTATAATAAAAAAAGAAAAGATATAAAATAAAAATGATTTTTCAATTACATACCAACAATTCCTTATTCGGTGTCGATGGATTGCTGAGCAAAAGTCCTTTTAAAAATATTTCATCTGTATCGGAAAGATCTGTTGCGTTACGATTATTATAGGCCGCTGAAAATAGGCATATATATATGAATAAAAAAAATAAGTAATTGCTTTGGTTTTATATGTATGTTATGTAAATAAATATGTAAATAATGAAAAGTAATTTTCTTGGCATCACAACATATAAGTACCTACATAAAACCACGAATAATAATAAAAATTTAAAGTTGAAATTTTTTTTTATTATAAACAATTCCATAATGTGCAAAAGAAATGTTAATCTATTATTTAACCAAAGTTTTTGTGCTCTTCATACAAAAATATAAAATAAATTCGCTTTAAATATTAACACTCGTATAATATCTAAATTTGTTTAAAAACGGACCATTAAGCAAATTTTCTAATTTTCTAACTTAAGAAATAGTATTCGATACGAAAACTTAGCATCAATACCACAGCCACACAAAAAAAAGCAAAAGGGGTAATTTTATATGTATTTTGGGTCACCGAAACCGAATCTAAAAGTCAAAGTCACTTTGCGTTTTCATTCTAACCTCAAAAACGGATTTTTTTGGTACACTCAAAAAAGAATCAAGACTTGTATAGTAGACCAGGGTAGTCATTTCTAATGTATTTTGGGTAGCTGAATCCGAGTCTGAAGTCCGAATTCAAAAGTTGGCTTGAAATTTCATTCTTATCTTAAAAAACTAACAAATTTTAGTAAATTTTCCTCCAAAACTAAAAAACACGTACTTTTTTTCAACTTTAGGTAATATGCGGTGGACCAGGCCTCTTGAATCAAAATCTTAAGTCGGAATATAAAATTTGTTTTCTTTATGGATGGATTTAGATATTCAAAATACATCACTGATGACTAGATTTTTTGATGTGGTGGATTCAATTTTTTTCATTTTAGTGGAAAAAATTTTTTTGAGGTTATAGTGAAAACGTGATCCAACTTTTGAATTCGGACTTCAGATTTAGATTCAGCGACCTAAAATACATTTAAAATGACTATCCTGGTCTAATGCACAAGTGATGATTTTTTTTGATTGGGTGTGTAAATCCGTTTTTGAGGTTAGAATGAAAACGCAAAGTAACTTTGACATTCTGATTTCAGATTCGTTTACGGTGACACAAAATACATATAAAAAAGAACCCTCTGGTTCGCCGCACATGAATTGACTTTTTTTGTGTGGCTGTGTAATTAAATCGAAATCGCATTAATAAACCGATCCAGGATATTGATGATGTGTTAATGCCATTTTTGTATACATATAATATTTCACAATCGGGTTGATATTGCAAATAAATGTATACTTCCTATAATCAGACGTATGTATGTAAATATGTATAGTTTTAATATTTTTTTTTCGGTTTGCCAAAAATGTTTTGATAATTATGAAAAAAAATCTTATTATTAATTGATATTTCGCTTTTAGAGAAAGCTATTTTTGAACGTAGTCTCTTATATCAATCATCATTGAAATACTATTTTTTCTACTAAGCCAGCAAGCTAAACAAAACAAAAGAGTTTTTTGATTTATTCAATTTTATATAACCAGTTATTGAAGATCTAAAAAGAGAATATCAATAAGTATTCTTAAACCAGTCTCATTAGGTTTTACCAGAAATTGTGCATTGTTTTCCATTGTTAACAATATTGTGTTACAAACTTCCTTCCTAAATTAAACTATACTGCAAGTTGTGTGTATGAGAAGTGTAAAAAGCAAAACAACAACAAAAAACTAAAGCACAAAAATAGATACAATCTGGAGCAATCAATGACTGCAAATGATGCTGTTCTTGTTGTTGTTTTTGTTGGGCAAATAAGAGGCAAAAGATGTGAATTGTAGTTCATTTAATTACCATACCATTATCTGAGGCCTCGACATCATCGCTGATATTCACTTTATTAATACTATCCAGCAAGTTAACACGGTCCTGACCGTTCCTGCCGCGGCGTGAGGAAAGTCGCACCATTTGGATTTTTCTTTTTAGTAGTAATGACTCAGCGGCAGTAAGTCGCCAAAGGAAGACGTTTGAAGTGGATGTAATACGATTAACAATATAAAAAGGATTAAATATTACATATCACATTCAATTCCGTGTAGGTAACGTGACGGAATTTATTATTTAAGTTAACCGAACATGAAATATTAATGCAATTTTTATGGCAGCGCAGCAGCTTTTTCTTTTAAGTTTATCACAACATTACGAATACGGTAAATAGATTTTGTGCGTTTTGTATAAACATAGAGGCTACTGTTTAAGCCACAAGTTGAAAGCAATTTTACGTGCAACAAAGAACCGTCTTATCGCGATGCAAGTGGAAGACAAACTGAAGTCAAGTATAATGTTTACAAGTAAGCTTATTGGCCAAAAGCTTATTATAGGCTCACAGTGTTGCCACGGTAATCTGTACAGAAATTATGTGACTAGTGCACATTTTGTCTGACCGATTGTATCATCGATTATGAGACCGGTTGTGTCATCGATTATGTGACCGATTGTATGACCGATTGTGAAAAATCGATAATATATGTATATCGGTGCTTGACAAGTGCACATTTTGTGACATTACATTAAAAAAAAAATAAGCAGAAAACAAAAAACGTTTGCCGTTGTAATACTTTTATTTTATTCGTAAAAATGCCGGACGCAGTACAACAGAGTTTTGTGCGCTCTTTCATAGGGTATTTAAAGCAACAAGTAGACGCCCAAATACTTGCCCCTGATGCGCTAGAAAGTGTTGAAGTCGCAATACAATGTCTGCAAGCTGCATTCGATATAGGCGGCGATGACGAGCAAGAAGCAACACAAGTAAATCCACTACAAGCGGCACCAGACACTGCTGAGGGCCAGGGAGCTGAAAATGCAGCAGCCAACACAAGTGTTGATGCCAGAGACATACAATTATTCGAGCTCTTCCAATCGCTCTACATTGAACGTAATCCGGAAAAACTGCAGCTGGCTGAGAGCATTAAAAATGACGGCAATCGTTTGATGAAAGAGGGCAAATATAATGAGGCACTACTCAAATACAATCAAGCAGTTACCTACGATCCAAAGAATCCCATTTTCTATTGTAATCGCGCAGCTGCACACATTCGTTTAGGCGATAATGAACGTGCCGTGACAGATTGCAAGTCAGCCTTGCTGTACAATACCAACTATGGTAAAGCATATGGACGTTTGGGCATTGCATATGCAAATCTTGGTAAATACGATGACGCACAGCTAGCCTATGCCAAGGCTATTGAACTGGAACCGGATAATCAAGATTATCGCAATAATTTGGAAATGGCACGCGCAGCACGTCAACAGCAAGGAACTCCACAACTATCGCAACTGACCGAGGGCATCAATGCTATGCTCGTCAATCCGGCTATACGTAATCTTTTCAGCAATGCTGAAATTGATTTGGAGCAACTACAATCGATGTCTCAAAATCCAGCGATTATGAACACAATTGGGCAATTGTTCAGTAACATGCAGGGTGGTGGTGGTGGTGGCGGCGGCGGAGGCGCCGGTTTTGGAGTTGGTCCTGGCGCTGGTGCCATGCCTAATGATATGTTACAACTGTTCCAAAGCTTTGCTTCTCAATTAGCCAATGCATCGCAGGACAATAACCAAAGTGCTGGCGGAAATGGTAACAATCTGTCCGGCGGTGGTGGACAACAACCGCCACCAAGCACTTAAAAAATGTGCATTTTTAATTTTTTATGAAAACAAATAATTTTTGTGACTAATACAATTATGTATGTGCTTGTCTAATAAAGCTTAACTATATATTTTGATTGATATACCACAATGGTATACATTACTATGTAATAAAGGAAACTGAATATGAATTATTTATATACAATAACATACATAAAGAAAGAGTAAATGAAAGAAACATTAAATCAAAATGGTTCTTAATTAAAATCTTAAATATAGAGATCAACAGCAACCGCTGCACTAGGTATTGGAGTATACAAATGTGATGCTTCATTTTGACTAGGTGTAGACGCGTAACGTACTTTGAATGTGTGTTCTACACATCGGGCAATGATTGACAGTTGAGTAGGCTAACATGGTATAAAGACACTCCTGACACAAACACAAATGCCGGCAAGGTAACAACAAAACACATTTCGCTCGTTCACAGCAAGTAATACAAATTGCTGAATTTGGTAGTGTTGATTCTTGCTCCAGCCTCTCCGTTGCTGTTTTAAAAACATTAACAACTGATACAGGTATCCAATTTCTCTTTGTTAAATAAAATGCGCGGCGTACATTCTGCTTTAGTTTTGAAAAAAGCCTAGCGATTTGCTAAAATAAAAAGTATTAATTTAATTACTAAGCAATAATTACATTATTCAGACTCACCGTCCAAAGGTAAAAAAACAATATAATTTCGATATTGTAAGATCACACAAGCAACAACAAAGACAATTAAAAATGCCATAATATTATTTAATATTTCGTAAAGCAGACGTGTTGTTCCTCTAATAAAGCTCATTACGATATTGTCCACTAAATGAATTACAGAAATTGTTAGCCAATATAAAAAAACGCGGTAGCAGCATTATTAGCCACCAACAGCAATTGGCTAGGAGTTGAAATCCTTTGAGCAAACAGTATGTAAATGAGTTCCAGAATTCAGCTAAGCATGTTGCCAATGTTTTTGTGCCTGTTACAACATCATGAATGCGTCTTACAAAAAGTGATCCAACATCAAGAAAAATATTATTAAATTATTTATATCCTCTGTAGCATAATATAAACTATCTGCGATCGCTTGCTCCACATCACAAAAGAAACGATATGTTTTATTTTTGACATTTATAATTGCATTGTAACAATTGTAAATAAAACAAAAGAAACTCTCAATAGAGCCACAAATGTAAGCGCCAGTTTGCCAACTGATCGTAAGAAATCGTAAGAATATGTATTGTATAAATTTTATAAATGAAACAGCCACATTTAGCACCATCATTTGTTGATTTCTAAATGCTTTTGAATTGATTGTTCATTCAAATGCTTTTATTCATTTATAAATAAAAACATTATCAAATCAAAACTTGCTATGTTGTTGTTGTTTTATTCAAACATGGCCGGCTGTGTCTACGCTGCTATTTAGAGTATTTAACAACACTGAACAGCATATTAGCTATTTCACTCAGACAATGTTTTATAAACAGCGGCGTATGAACGAGATAGCTGTTGTTTGAACGAATGCTATAGGTATTTTGCAACACTACTTTTCTTAAACTAGCATGTACGTCCATTTGCCATAAATTCGGGTGCGTGTGCGTTTATAAATTAGATTGTTTGTACATTTCAAAGCGAAATATATATACTATTGTGCGCATTAAATAAATATAAATAAGTGCAAATAAATATTCTGAATATGGATAATATTGAACGTTTATATAAATGCTACGATATATTATCGGAAGCAGGCGATAAAATTTCTGAGGTAAGTCGCCTACAGTTTTTTTTTTTTTTTTGGTGGTTGTTTAATCGTTTAAAAAATTTGGTTTACAGCATGAAGCCGAGTATAAGGAAATTATCAAAGCTGTCAAAGGCACATCAAAGGAAAAACGTTTAGCATCGCAGTTTATTGGTAACTTTTTTAAACATTTTCCCGATTTGGCGGAAACAGCAATTGACGCGCAGCTCGATCTTTGCGAAGATGATGACACGCAGGTGAGTTTTCATACATATATGCATATTTTTGTATATGTATTGTATAATATAAATATTTATTAATGTATACAAATATTTTTAACAGATACGCCGGCAAGCTATAAAAGATTTGCCTAAATTATGTTTAGGCCCGGCGGACACTATCACCAAGGTGGGTGATACTCTAGCACAATTACTAGTGCTTGAGGATCCGTCTGAGCTGTTGCAGGTTAACAACTCTTTGCAGGCAATACTAAAAGTAATTTTTGTTTATACATAACTATAATTTAATCAATTTATACTAATTTTTGTTTTGTTTTTAATTTAGATGAATCCTAAAGGCGCTCTAACTGGTGTTTTTCAACAAATCTCAACGGGTGATGAACAAACTCGTGAACGTTGTTTTAAATTCATTGGCTCTAAACTGTTTACTATGGGTCCAACTATTGTCACTAAAGAATTGGAGGAATTTATTATTGATGAAATTAAAAAAGTCTTACAGGATGTCAGCGCAGATGAGTTTCATCTTTGCATGACTATTTTGGGCGCCACAAAGTTAGGTTCTACAATAACAGGGCACTCGGAATTGGTCAAACTGGCTACAGAACAGGCTGAATTAAATGCAGAAGCAGATACAATTGCTGTTGATGATGAGGTTGTAGAACGTTTTATTCAATGTGCAACCACGGCAATGCCATATTTTTCGGTAAGTTTTTGAAATAGCAAATGAAAAACCATTACTACAATAAAAAATAAACAAAATTGTTATACTTTTTTATAGAATACAATTAAATCAACATCATTTGTTGTATATGTTTTGGACAAATTGTTGCCGCTAAGCACCTGGAATATGATTGCAACTGCGGTACATCAGGATCAAGTACAATTGCGTTTACTTAAAGTATTCGCGGAAATGTGCGTATATTGTGATGTACTTGAAAATGCAGCTGCTAGAATAAACAACGTTTATAGCGTTTTATTGGTAAGTGATTAGCGTGTACAAACATGCCTACCTGCTTAATTGCTAACCTTTTTGTTTTTTGTTACAGGAATATATGCCGCTACCTAAGCTAAGTGAGGATGATGATATAAGCAGCGTAACAGAAACACCATCATTTGAATTTTCACATGCGGAATGTTTATTATATGCATTGCATACATTAGGCAAAAAAAATACGAATGGTTTAAGTTTCGTACAGGATGCCGATAAGCTAAAAGATTTTCGTGCACGTTTGCAATATTTGGCACGTGGTACACAAGGGTAAGATTTTTGTTTACTACCAAATAGGAAATTCCAAAAATTTTATCAACATTTTCTTTGTTTCTTTGTCGATTATAGATACATCAAGAAACTGGAGGAGGCACTGAAGGGAAAATCAGCAGAAGAACTTAAAACCGAAGAAAATAAAATAAAGACAACAGCACTAAAGACAACATCAAACATTAATGTACTAATACGCGATCTTTTCCATTCGCCGCCAATATTCAAACATGATATTCAGCTATCATGGGTTTTACCAAAACACGTAAGTATTAAAAGCTCCTTTTCCATATCTACACCAAATTTCGCATCTTTTGCTGCAGTGCTGCTAGTTTTTTTCTATGTAAGAATGTTAGACTTTAAGCCACGACTAGCCAGTACATTCCATGTACAATTTCTTTTTATATTTATGTGTTCATCTCGTCTGACAGTATTTTATAATTCTTGACAGATTCAACTAGTTTGTGTAGTGTTTGGCAATGTGATGTCTTCTATTACATTGTAATCTATATTTAGGTTGAAACATAGAACCTTATGTTATATGCTTTGCTTTTTTACAAGCGAATATATTCTTTTTTAACTTGTTTGGGGGATTTATTTACGGTTTTTTAACAAGATCCTCGGGTCTACGAGTCCATGTATACATAACATTGCAAATAGCTAATTAATTCGTACATTATTTTCAATTTTTTTAGAACAAACTTGCTGGAAAACGTCACGCACCAATTACATTCGATGTAGCAGAAAATGGCAAAGATGAGGATAAGAAAGTCAAAACAACAGTATCGGATCAAAAAAATGTATTCGCCACCATCAGGCAAATACTCAGCTAAAGTACAAAACTACGGCGGCAACAATCATCGTGCACGTTCACGCAACGGAGGCGGCGGTGGTGGCGGTGGTGGTTACCGAAATCGTCGAGGCTACAAAAAGTACTAAATGAAGAAGAAGACGTACGTTCTCAAGAAGAAAAGAAAAAATTCAATGTTAAATTGAATTGAAACGCATCTTCAATTTGCACATGTAAAATGAAAACTTACCTAGTCCATTATTTCGTAGCCCTTAAAAAGATTTCAACACAAAATAAAACAAATAAAACGATCGATTTAAACGTTCAACGGATTTAAACATCCTATTGTCATCTACATAGTTAACAACAATGCGAAAGAAAATATTAAAATCAACGTTAAATAAAATTTTATATCTACCTGTACAGAGCGATATTTTTTCAACGCTCGGTTTCGGGTAAGTTGTGACTTTTCGACATTAATTGTTTTTTTTGAATATATTTTCAGATGAAAATCGTCATAAACGCATCGTCTGCAACATATGAAACATCTAAGTAAATCTCTTTATTTTCCAAATGCATATTCTCTTTGCTTTCATGAACTTTTCTTTCCAAAACAAAAAAAAAAAATCTAAAATCTAACAAAATGCCCAATTTTGAATTTTCGATATGTGTTAAATATTTGCATTATATACACCAAATGCAAATCTTGCAACAATCAACATACAACAACGCACATTTGATTCATACCAAAATATCATTTAATTAATTTAAAACTTTTTTTATTTTTTTATATAAATTTTGTTTTTTTTTTTTTTCTCAAACAAAACAAAAATGTCGCAAGATTTGCTTGTGTTGTGTATCGTATCACTTTAATTGATGCATTAAATTAAAAATAGTTTATAGACTTTTAACAAACAAGAACTTGAAATGTAGTGGTAATGAAATATTATATTAGAAATGAAAACTCATAATTATATTATGAATATATATAAAAATATATATGATAAATTAGCAAAGCATACACATATTTATGAAAATATGCATTGAATTCAATAAAATAATATTAAAAAAAAAAATTAAATGTTTCGACGATTTTGTGCGCAAATATCTTTAACTTTTTTTTTGCCACATAAAATGAATTTTGAAATCGTCGTAAACTTTTTAGCTCTCAATTTAAATTTTTTTGTACACTTAATTAAAATATATAAAACAGAAACTAACTTTTGAAATAATAAAAAGATAAAATAAAAATCGTTTCACATGAGGAAACAAACAAAAAAAATCATCTTTTTTTTTAACTACTTTAAAGAAAGAAATTATTTTTTTTTTACTTTTAAAATTGTCAACTTTGAAACATTGTACCTGGAAATCAATATTTATGTTCATTTATCTTTAAATAAGACTAGAAAAAAAACATTAAGTATATGAGATGGGATCTGGAAAATCAAAGTTTCACTTTTATCTAGTGTAAATATCGATTATCTCATACGTGGAAAGAAAAACGAATGGACAGACAAGACCATATCGATTCATGCTTTCGATGTTCAACAAAAATATATGTACTTTTTGGGATCTTTTGAAATTTTTCTTTCTGCCTGCTACATCTTCTAACCAATCAGGTGCAAGGTAAAAAAAAATATATATGAATAATTGATTGAAAACACCTTGGGACGCATAGGATTCATGAGACAACTTTGAAATAATTCGGCTGTATTGCGCTATTATTTGGAACTTTCTTACACGTTGAACTGTATACAAATATATTTTTTATCATTGATCATTATAAAAATACTCTTATCGAGGTAACCGCATGGTCTACTTTTGACTTTCAATAAGTGCCAGTTTTGTGTATTATGAGTTATTAAAACTGGGATCTTATAAATAATCTGGAATTGGACAAAAGACAAGAAAAAGTTAATTTGAAGAATAATTTTTTGATGATTTATTGGAAAACACTCAAATAGGAAATCCATACTTGCTTCAATAGATTCAACAGATATGGGTCTTTCTGATAATTGCTTGGCTATATTTAAACAATTTATAGATTTCGTTCTTCTTCGAACATCTGGACTTGACACCACTAGACATAGAAGTGAATCTAAGGATGAAAAGCACGCTCATCCACATATTGATAGATGAAGACCAAACTGCATCTACCTTCTGCAAGAAACACTTGTCCACGTGGACGGGAGGGTCTCAATTTTTATCAATGGCTATGGACATTATAACCAAAAGGTATAATATTGACAAAGACTTTACCATTAGATGATCAAGCAAGAAGTCTTGGACATCTGAAAACGCATACAAGTTAAAACCACACACCATCAAGTGGTATACAGACGGATCTTTCACCGACGAAGGCGCCAGTTTACGAGTAGCTGGCCCAAGAACTAAACTCTGGGAATCACTGGGTAGATACACAAGCATCTTCCAGTCAGAGATCTGCGTGATAATTCGTTGCGCGCAGTTTAATATTGCCAGCAACTTCAATAACTGCGATATAGCCATACTATCAGACAGCCAGGCAGCTCTCAAGGCGCTATAGTCTGATATAGTAAAATCTAAACTCGTACAAGAGGCTATAGTCATCCTGAATTTACTAGGACAAAACAACAGGGTACAACAAACAGACAGACAGACGGACGGACAGGTGGACAGACGGACTTGGCTAGATCGACTCGTTTCCTTTATAGGGTCTACGATGCCTCCTTTAATGCGTATAAAAATGTAACTTACACGATCCAACATAATATTATCAAAAAAAAAAAAAAAAATATTCAAAGTTTTAACATTAAGGAAAAAGTAAACTTGTTTTTATTTCAAATCAATAAAAATACATAATTAACTCTTTCAAATGACATTTACAAATTACATAATTCGTTAATTAATTAATTAATTAATTTTATAAATATTTTTTTTAATACAAATTAAATTTTATTAATAATAAATGATTGAATCATATTCAGTGTACATTTCAATTAATAAATTTTCTTTTTTGTTCTATAATAGTAATAATTAATAATAATAAATTTTTGTCTATTGCACTGCAAATTATACAATTTATTAATTTATTTAGCATCTTTATGGATCAAAAATATAATTTATTAACTATGCTTTTTTTTTTTGTAGAGAGCTTATTATGTTATAGATATTTTTTTTTTTTTTAATTGAATTTATTTTCGCAGCGCTTTAAATAAAAATAATGTACTTTTTTTTTTTTTTTTTTAATAATTACAAACAGATGGCTTAATTATTTATTTTTTTATTGATTTTGTAATTTGCTTCTTGTTGCTATAATTTATGTATATTTTATTTGTTTGATTAAACATATAATTTAAGTGCAATTTAACGCATATATTTTATTTTTTTTTCATGCATTTATTAATGAAATTAGAAAACATTTATTAATAAAAGTGATTTTTTTTCTTCGTTTTTTTTTCTCTTTTTTAACGTATTGTTGTTTTTTTTTTTTAGTAAAGCTTGGTTTACCAAGTAAGTTTGCATGCAACTATGCTGAATTATATATTTATTTATTTTTTTAATTAACAACTATATCAAATATTTTTTTTTTTTTTTTTGTATATAATTTTTTTTTTCAATTTATTATATATATATTTATATAAATCTTATATGTTAACAAAATATATATTTATATGTATGTGTATATGCATTTATAGGTATTTTTCTCCTATAATTTTTTTTTTTTTTTGATTTATTTATTTTTTTTTATAAAAGATGCTAAATAAAATATTTTTTTTTAAAGTACATTTCTCAAAAATATGTTAGAGTATGTTTTGTTTTTTTTTAATATATACTTTGTATATATATATTGTATATAAATCGTATATGTATATAAAATTAAAAAAAAAAAAAAAATTAATGAAAACATAAATTAAGAAAATATTCTAAACTAAAAAATTGTTTTCTCAACATTTACAAAAAGATTTATATATAAAAAGTTTTCAATATTCAAAATAGTTATGTAACTATGTATTTGTGATCTAATATGTATGTTTTTTTTTAACAGTGTTTTACAGTAGTTTTATGTATTTAGTTATATAAGAAAGTGATTTTATATGTATAAGTACTAAGTATGTTTTTTTTAACTAAGTTTTTTTTTTTTTGCATACTTCTCAGGTTTAGAACATTTCGAGAACAGTTTTAAACTGGCTGCTTTACAAGGTACTTTAAGTTTTACAGCAATCTTTTGGGCGAATGGCAATTTTATTTTTATTATTTATTTATTATTATTACTGCTGCAGTTGATTTCGTTGAATTTGAGAAAATTATTTGTTTTTGGGTTTTCTGGTATTCTACATAACTCCGAATATGACACTTTTGAAAACTATATAAGTTCCCATACCGAAAAAAATATTAATTTCATTAACTTCTACGAAAAACAACTGCAACAGTGTAATAATTAAATTTAATTTATTTGAATGTTGCTAGATGAAATGAATAAATTTTTTACATTTTCAATTCATAAGTTTTATTTTGAATGTACTCATTTGATCTAGCAATAATTCATTTTAACTCTATAGTAGTTGTGTGTGTATATATACTATGTATATGTATAACTTAATTAATAATCTAGTGCTTCTCTACGACTTAATGTATTGCTCCATTATAACTAAAAGTTAAGTGAGTTATAGAGAATTGCTAAATGTTCAGGTATATGCTTACATTTGTAATGTTTTCCTTTTTTAATTTAAAATTTTTTTTATCTAATTCCAAATAATTTTTTTTTTTTGTATAATTAACTATCTAAGTATTTTTTTTTTATAACTGTAAATATATAATTTATAAATCATCTATTTAATAGATAAGACCAATTAGAATTTTTTGTTTTACATAAATATCATTATTATACATATTTAGATACATTTTATAAAGTTCCTAGTTGACAAAAAAAATATGCGAAATTCAAGTAAAAGTTTTTGAGTTATACTAAAGCTTAAGATATGTATTAAAGTTCTTCGATAGCATTAGAAATATTTTTTTTTTTTTTTTTCTTTTTTTTAATTGTGGAGTTTGAGAACATTGCCAAAAGTAGTCATTGCTAAATATTGGATTTAGAAGTCTTGAAGTTAATTTAGCTTATTTTATACATAAATATATAAATTTATTATTATAATTAAACAAAATTTACATATATATTATATGGAATTTTTATATGCATATATAATATATTTTAATTAATTTACCTAAGTAGTATACTTATTATATATAAGAAAATTACATTTATAAAAAGATAGTTTTCCATTTTTTTTTGAAAATTTAATGCCAATTTATCACAAGTTCATAGAGAAAGTTACAATATTTAGTTAGAATTTGAGAAAACTATAAATACAGCCTATCTAAAAGTTATATACGAAATTTTCACGGGTCTTTAAAAATTAATACTTTAACGGTTTTTACTTTTATTACAAATATATACATTCTATACATACAAACATACATATATGCTATAAGTAGTACAAATAGGCTCGAAATCGTTACAAAATGTGTGGTTATATACTTTTATATAGTTTTTATTTCGAGTTTTAAACATTATTTTTTTTTATTGTAGCTATGCGTATCTGAAGTAACTCTTTTCAAATTTGAAATAATTGTGTACATGCTAAGATATATTTTTAATAATAAAAACTGTTTGTCAAAATTTATCTTATGTGAGAGCATTTGAAAGTGCTTTGAGATATTTTTAGCTGATTTTAGTGGATTAATAAGGTATCTGGTTACTGTCGATTTTCAGTGTCTCTATTCTGTCTTATTCGTCTGTTCCAACCAATCTATTATTTCAGAGTCTGAAATGTTTAAGATTCTAACTTTTTTTTTGTCGAATTTTTTGAGTTAATCTCCAAAAAAACCTACCCCAAAAATTAAAGTTTTAATCAGAAACACCAAATTTAGTATGGATTAACAACCATGAAGATTCCAATATAAACAAGGACATATGTACGTTAACTTCAGTGATTAAATAGGGATGGGATGGGAGGGGGTCATTTGTCTGATACAATTCAAGTTTAGACACAATATTGGTTTCTAAACATACAGATATTTCCATAAAAATTCTAAAATAATCGGCGGCCTAAAAATAGGCGTGGCACCTTGGTTTCTTAGTCTTATTGGATGACATAAGAAGTGTTTTTACCTAACTTTGGAGTAAATACATTCATAAATAATGCCTATTTTCATACAAAAATTCCAAAATGGGCGGTAAGTTTGTATAGGATCTATACCTTTAAATGGGCGTGGCACTTTCATTTTCGAACTTGCCTGGTCGTTCCCGAGAGACAGTTTCAAATTTAGCTAAATATCTTGAATAGTCTCCGAGTAAATCGCATTGAAATAAACATACAGACAGACATACAGATGGACGGACAGACGGATGGACAGACGGACATTGCTAGATCGACTCGTTTCATTGAGCTGATCAAGAATATATGTTAGTGTAACGCATTAATGTAGGGACTATACGTCTTTTAAAGATCAGAGTTCGACAAGATGATATATCTTGGTTTATGCATGCATCCGTCCGCTGGTCTCCCAGCGTGCTACGCCCCTTTTTGGGTATATGCTTCATATAAACCCTCTCCTTTTATTAAGAAAATTTGGTTTAATTTAGTTAACTTACCAATTTTTATTCTTAAAAGTACACATGTATTAGATCGATTGAATCGAATTTCTTCAGATGCAAACATTATGTTATTCTATTGAAGTTTTTGTATTTTAAATAATATGAAATAGCTTCTATTATTCAATAATGCTTTAAGTTGTTATAGATTTCGATATAGGGACGTTACGATTTGTTATAAGTACTTAAAGTATCTACGCTTACTGTTAATGATACCTTAAATTTATATAATGCATTGTACTAAATTGTAGCTTCAATTAGGTACAATGCACATATTTTTTTTATTAAAACTAATTTTTGTGTGATGTGTGTGTGTGTGCAGTTTTGTGTCAGACACAACAAATCACAAAGGTACTTAAACTCTCAATGAGCTTTTATGATTTTAACATAAGTTAAAAATCGCTCATAAACTTATCCTACTATATACTATATACGATATTATCATATAAGGAAACTTAGTTTTGCTTATGTACTAAATAAGAAATACTTTCGGGATTTAAAGCTTAGAAACTAAGTTTTTTTTTTGTATTTCTAGATGCCTTTGCGCAAGAAAAACATAATGAAAAATCTAAAGCATAATAACCAAACTATAAGATACATTTACTTTACTATTTTTTGTTTTTATGAAATTAAATTTTATCTAATACTAGCACCTATAACCTAGATATATTCAACTTTAAGGGGTTTGAAACAAATGACTAGAAAGTAAAAAAAAAAAAAAAAAACCGTAGACTTTAATAGTAAAAGGGTGTATATAACTCTTTACATAGGGTGTGCTTCCTTGGTGCGCGTTTTTTTTTTATTCGATTTTATTTTTTCTTTTGTTTTTTTTTTTTTTGTGTTTTTGTGTTACATTGATTTTGACAGCTCGAAATTATCCAATTTTCCAATTAACGTCAACAAGTACTCAAAGAGTATACGCGTTCTGCTGACAAGTCACGAAAGATACAAATGTATCTGATAGATACAAAAGCGGCTAGCTAATGAAAAATTAAATTTTTATTGGCAATTGTTTTGATAATTATGCCACTTGGGCTAGTGCAAGTACACGCATAGTATAATTGGCTATTGTATTAATATTCTTAGAGCCTCATGCCTACTACAATATTTTTTTTTTATGAGATACATTTTTTTTATAGAATAAATCCATGTCTTTTTTTTTCAATTTAAAATCTAAGCTAAATGCTAAAGGAAGATTTCAAAAAATATATGTTATGCAAAATATTAAATTAAATTAAAAAATAGAAAAAAACTTAGAATGGTAAACTTGTAACAAACATATTTTCGATTAGTTCCGGTGCCGGTACCAGATCCTCCAATTTAAGATAGAAAATGCGCTGTAGACCTTGTACGCTCAAAGAGCGTAATTCGGGCAACTTGCCAAGCAAACGACTAAAATAGTGTTGTTTCTTTTGTGCTTCAGCATTGTAGGTGACATGATCGCGTAGACTGCCAATGATCTTCATTTGTAGCAATTCAACTTTCTTCGGTTCGCGCAGACCATGACGTTCTGTTAATAGTAGAAGAGGGATGAGAAACGAAGAGTGAAGATTAGATTTATTGTATTTACGCTAAAAAATATTATTATGACATTACTTACCCGTGATCAAAGTCAATGCACAAAGACACGCGAATGCCGATATATCGATCTCAAGATTGTGCAGACTATGACTAAACTCTAAGATGCCGTTTAGCCAATCGCCAAACGAACGCTGGCATTGATTGCGATGCAGCACAACACCATTGCAGAAGATCAATTTGGTGTCATCGATGCGCGCACGATACGACAGTCGCAAAACGAATAACTCCAACGAAGCAGACTGGAAGAGCAGCTCCTGATCATCAGCGCAGAGATCATTGTAGCCGGGTATCTTTTCGGCAAATTGCTTAATCACATCGACCGAGGTCGTGAGCAGCGTGTAGAATTGCTGTATTTTATCGGCTTCGCTTAGTTGTAGCGATGTAGGCGATGTATCGTTGGCGGCATTCATGCCATGGTTGGTGGGCTCTTCGTATTGCGAATAATCGAGACATGAGGCATCCGGTGTTGTGTCCACATGACCGCGCACGAGCGCTGTAATTAGTGAAACCGGTGGTGATGGTGGCGATTCTTGTGGTGATTTCGGTTTGGAGGGCAAACGTCCGCGACGTCCTTTCAACGAATCGGTGCGTACCACTTCCTTGACCATGCCGACGGTTAAACATTTTTGAAAACGACAAAACTGACAACGATTGCGACGTCGTTTGTCTACGGGACAGTTTTTGTCTGCGAGGCAGACATATTTCGAGCCCTTCTGGACGGTGCGTTTAAAGAAACCCTTACAACCTTCACAAGTGCGTACACCATAATGCTGACAGGCTGCGGTATCACCACAGACGGCACACAATTGTGAAGCGGTTTGTATAATGCGTCCATTGACCAGCAAATCAGCAGCACTAGTGCCAGGAATTGGTGTTAATGATTGCTGCTGCTGTTGTGTTGTCATACGTATACTGGGTGAACTGGATGCAGAACTGGGTGCGCTGGATAGTTGATGACGTGTAGCGCCAAACGGAAGCTTCGGTAATTTTGGGCTTGGCTGGGCATTTGCTGGTGAGCCAGAACGTTGTATGGGCAAGGAAGCGCGACGTAGTGGTGGTACTACACTTCCTGTTGCGCTGGCCAATGCAGTTGCATGCTCAAGTTCAGCAATGGTGGGAAATGTGGGCAGTGAGTAACGTTCACCGCTGTGTGCCGGAGCGCCGCCATAATTCTAGAAAGAAAATAATAAGAAATAGCTTAAGTATAAATGCTGCATGTGGTGTTGTATACCATTTTTTTTTTTTTTTTTTTTTACTTACATTCTGATATTGTTGTTGTTGTTGTTGATAAAAAGCCTCATTGGGTCCAAAATTAGAGCTTGCATTGCTGCTTGTTCCGGTATTTGCGGCGCTGTTACCAGTATTGGCGCTAGTATTAAAATCATAGACCGAGGAAGCCGATGAATTGGGCGATGCTGTAGAAGTGGTGCTGATCGCATTAAAATGTCCATGATAATTGTAAGCAGAGTTACTGTTGTTGCTGCTGCTGCTCAATTGTTGTTGCAATTGATGCTGTTGTTGTTGCAATTGATGCAAATGCAGCGCATTGTGTTGATTTAAACCAGCAACAACTTCCGCCGCTGTAGCCAATGGAAAACAATCTTCATCCATTTTGAGTGTTAGCGCTTGATCAGTTGGTGTCGATGTAACCGTAGCTGTAGTACCCGTTGATCCAGTTGTTACGGCTGTTGCGCCAGACGCTGCCGATTGCTGCTGCTGCTGCGGATTGTATTTCAGCGAATAGGTCTCCTGAAAACTAGGCAATGAGCTACCGCACGATAGCGGACCACTTATAGGTGAGATCAATAAATCCGTAACACCGTGACGTGCTTGATTTAATTGCGCCTGTGCACGTTCCTGTGTATTTGCATGTAATGCTATGGCCGGATCGCTACTCGAACGTAAACTAAGCAAACCCAATTCCTGTGGTGTAGTACGATCGAAACAGAGTGTAGTATGATGTTCTTGCTCAGAATGATTTGATGGCGTTGTATGTTGTTCCGGTATGGAAGAGAGTCGTTTATCACGTAGACAGGTTGTTAATTTGGTTAGATTCTCAATGGAACTGGTGAGGTCAGCGTCACTGCTGCCACAGATTAAAGTTTCGCAGGACGAATGGAGATCTTGTAGTGTAGCTGGCGTAGTTGATGTGCCCGGTTGTTCGCCGTAATTGGATGGAGTCTGTTCAAGTGTTGGTGACAGCAACGAGTTATTCGAATCCGTGGGAAAGAAGAGATCGGATAGCTGATTGAAACTATGATCGATAAGTTCCGAATGTGAGACTGCGGCGTCCGTAAGATTGCTGATCAGTTGATCGTCATGAGAGAGTAACGAATGTTCGTCGTGCTGCTGCTGCTGTTGTTGTTGCTGCTGCAATTGCTGTTGTAGCGTATGTTGCTGCTGCACTTGTTGCTGATGCAATTGCTGCTGTTGATGTTGTTGATGTAATAGATGTTGATGTTGTTGTTGCTGCTGATGTTGTTGTTGTTGTTGATGATGATGTTGCTGCTGTTGCTGTTGCACCGCGTTATTCGCTTGTTGCGTTGCAAAATTATCAAACGGAGAAAGTGAACTAAAGGAGCTCTGCAATGTTAGAAAGCAAATGAACGACTGTTGTCATTAAAAGTTGCTGCTGAGTTCTTGCAATATTCAAAAATAGTCTGGGTGGAGTTTTATTATTTCAAATAAGAATTAGACATGCGCGTCTGCCAACTGGCTGTGATTGGTGCTAATGTGAATTCACAAAGTCAAAATAGCAACCCTTAAAATTATATTATTTTCCTTACATGTACTAAGCAACTACTTCACTCCGCGTAAAGTGTTTATAATTTTCCAATTGGTCACGCTATCTGGTCGCGTAAATTATCCTTTTATTGTTTTCCCTCTAGTCATATTTTAAACGCTCTGTCTGTGCTAACTATGCAAATGTAATCAGTTGTCAATTGTTCATCGTAGAATGCATAATGATTAGTTAGCGATATGAGTTATTAGGTGTTTTTAAACGGTTCTAACGAGTCGAGTTGAGTGGTGTCAAAAGTTTTTTATATTTTTTTAATTTTGCATAATAAATGAGAACTATTATAAAATAATATTTGTGCAAAAAACTATTAAGAGGCAATTTAGTGAACAGATGCATTCAAAGTGTAAGGTAAGTGGAGAAAAGGCGTTTTAATTTGCTCATAGCTCCAAAATAGATTGAGTAGTGATTTTAATTTATTGAAGTAGGAAACATATTCCAGCACTCTCTTCTGGGTATGGAACTTTTTTTTTTGTTTGGGTAGGGTTGGGTTGGGGAACTCTTTTTGTAAAGACACCGCTAGAATATATTTATTTTAACGTATGAAACATAACGTTCCTCACTTCCTCTCTGGAACCACTACAGATCCCTTTTATTTAGGGTTAAAAAAATCTATAAACTCGGAGCTATTATAATCATTCTATTGTTTAATTTAATACCCAAAAAGATCCTAAGTTCCTAAGAGGTGGACGCTCCACTCAAGTTCATCGATTAGCACCACTCTGTAGCTTGCACATACATATCTATATGCATAGTTAATCTGTTCCCCATATGTTCAAATCTCTTTTACAAAAGTTATTGGTAGTAGGTGTTCTATCTCTTCACATGTCTACCTATAAGACAGTGTACCATGGTCTTGAGATATCTATTCTGCTTACTTTAAAGATGTTCATGGACCCCTTCTTGAATCTTTTTACTGTACCCAAAGGGTAAAAGGGTTATTAAGTTTGTGGAAATGTATGTAACATACAGAAGGAGGCTATATAGACTATATAAATGATAAATATTCTTGATCAGCATTGGAAGGGGAGTAGAACTAGCTATGTTTGCTTGTCAGTCCGTCTGTCCTTTCGTTACGTCGTCGTCGGCATGAAAACGATTATCTCGGAGACTATAAGAGATAGAGCTAACGCACTTTTAAACTTAGACCCTCCTGTCAAGTGTTTACTAGACCCATTTTAAGGGGTACCCCCATACAAATGTACTTCCAGAATTCTGGGTTTTTGCATAAAAACGTCATTATGCTATTCAAAGTTCCAATTTAGTATAAATCGACCAATATGGGTTAGGTCAAAATAAACCGTATTTTAAGTTTTTGTATGAAAATTCAATACAATGAGGAATGGTATGGTAAGATAGGACTTAACTGAGGGTACATAAAGATTGGGTTTAAGATATCTTGCAGTTGAGCATACTCGACTTCAGCGTTCGTTCTTGTAAAACTACAGATTTTGCATGCTGCAAAGTTGGACCATCTACCAGTATGGAGTTTTAAACTATACCAACTGGTGTACTTTCCTTGAGGAATGCGGGACGTTGTAAATAATGGGAATAAGTCGAAATTAAAATTAATATTTTCACTTACATTTGGTTGCAAAAGTAACATGCTTGTTGTAGCTGGATTATTAAGCCTTGACTGGCTGATTTTTAAATTGTTTTTGGAACGTTTATCGTTATGTTCTCCACTGATTTCTCTGTTATCTACGCTTGTAGTATGTTCCGCTTCGTTTTTATCAATATTTTCGTCTTCGTCGGGATTTTCACGCTTTAAGCGATGTTGCTGTTGTTGTTGTTGTTCTTGTTCTTCTTCGTCTTCTTGCAAATTTCTTGTTGCTGTTGTTTTTGATTGTGTTTGGGAACTCGTTGTTCCAGTGTTGTTATTGGTTGATTTTGTGTTGTAAATGTTATTATTACTATTATTGTTGTTGTTGCTGCTACTATGTGACGCTGTTGTTGTTGTTGGTGTTGCTGCTGATGTACGCGTTTGCTGTTGCTGCTGTTGTTGTTGATTCGCTAGATGCACGTTTAACGATTGTAAAGCACCTGCAACGAGAAAAAAATGTAAATAAACCAATAAGAAAACAAAGCCAAAAAACCATCACATTAGAATATATCAAAAGTAATTAGTAACGCCAGCTTTTTATAAATATTTTGTTTTTTTTTTAAATATAATTTTTGAATGTTAAGTGTTCCTTTGGGAGTGTTTTTATTTTTTCTTGCTGACATTTAAATTATTTTTGCGTTTTTTTTTTTTTATTTTTATGAATTTGTGTACATTTGTGTAGCTGCATCCAATTAATTTTTTTTTTTTTTTAGCATTAAAGCAAAATTTGCAGTTAATAAAAGAATGATAAAATGATTTATGATTTGTGTTGCAATAGCTAAATTTTATCATCAAATATAAATGCATTTTAAAATATTATTTTACAAATAAAAAATTTAAATAAATAAATAAATGTGTAGTTTAAGTGGAAATTTGTAAAAAAAAAAATTGTGAAAAAACTTGTTATTCAGTTTGTCGGAAAGTGTGTAACGCATTAAAGAAGACGCCGTTGACCCCATAAAGTATATATATATTCTTGATCAGCTTAATGAGACGAGTCGATCTAGTCATGTCCGTCTGTCTGTCTGTCCGTTTGTCTGTTGCAAGGTAATTCATTGGGTCAGTTTTAAAGATATTGAGCTGAAACTCGAAACTTAAGCTTTTTTCAGTTTATATGTTAAATTCAGATTGCCATGCCCACTCTGAGGTATAGCCCCCATACAAAGTTACCGCCCATTCTCGATTTTTTTATAAGCATAGGTATTATTTATGAATGTATTCACTTCAAATTGGGTAAAAACACATCTAATACCATCCTTTGTACACACCACCAATATGATACGGATCGGTCTATTATAACGTATAGTCCTATACAAACTTACCTTTCATTGTCTAATATTTTCAAGAAAATTGTTGTTGTATCAGTATTTTTAGCTTTAAATTTGATACTAATATTGTGTCTAAACTTGAGTTGTATCAGACCATTGACCCACACCCATCCCATCTCGAAGATCTATCTAAGCCACTGATGATCACACTTAAACCCTGTACGTAGCTTCGCTTCCACCGATTACAATATTTTTTCTTGTTTTTAATTTAACGTTTTTTTTTTTTAAAATCACAAAAAAAAAAGAAACATTTTGAAATTGTTCTGAATTATTTGTGCACATCCATTAGCTATGCAATTACTCATGTCTACATACATTGACAATAAATACTCATACTATGCCAGCTTTAAGTCTTCCTACGCTTTGAAAATCTAAAACGAATTTCATTGACGATCGTTCAACATTTTTTTTCCACATTATATCGCGTTCCACACGCAAACGACGTCATATCGAATGTCTTAATTAGAAATGCTTATGTGCAACTGTAGACACCTCATTGTGCTGCCTGCTGCTGCTGCAGAAAGATCTGCTTACAGCATATATCCAGACGACTCGCATTGGCAATTGGCTTACTGGATGCTGTAGCTATGCACATGCATGCATAGATACATTCGTATCGCGCATCTGTCTGTAATCACGTCGCTAACAATTATGATGCCAAAACTAACTTTACTTCGAGTAAAGATATTGCTCAAAGATTTTCGTATGTCTCCAAAGCTCTGCAAATGCAGCGTATAATCGTAGTAAATTGTTTTTCAAATTTTTTTTTTTTTTTTTTTTTTTTTTTGCCAACATGCTGCGTTCCTAAAAACGTAGGATCTTTTGCCTTTTTGTAGGAGTCACTATAGACGTCATCATCATCATCATCATTTTAGTTTACTTGTAATAAAATTATTACTACGTGTTCATAGTTAAGATTGTTTAGTATTTTTTTTATCAAATTTTTTTTTTTTGTTTTTTATTGTTGCTCAAATAAAAAAATATAAATTAATTCGTTTCTAATCCATGTTTTAGCTCTTGGACAACATGATGAATATTTATGGCAATTCAATGTAAATATATCTTTATGTTGCATCATTAAATTAATAATATTTTGAATGGGTCTTGAGAAATTTTAAGTTAAAACTTTTATATTATTGCGAAATTGTGGCAGGATGGGTAAGACTTTGTCAAAAAAGTGATTTGCAAGTGGGACTTCGATATTTTTGTAAGAAAAATCGTTATCCGGCTAAAAAATATTTATTTTCCAGGTTTCTACATTAAATCTATTCAAATTCAAGGCGCTTTGCGGCATCATTAAATATTATCCGATCAAAAAAAAAAACGGGTCTTCTTATTTTCGATATAGAACAATCCTAGGGGGTGAGCGCATACAAATTTTGAGAAAAAAAACATTTTCCACACATTTTTGGCCCACCCTAATGTACATAGTCTAAAACGGTTTAAAATTCATAGAGCAATTTTGAAAATATTGATTTTTAAAACAACACTACTGTGATTTACAAGATGAAGTTTGAAACTATCTCACCTAGGAACATTATTTACCAAAGTTACAAAAATCGAGGTCCCACTTTTTTTTGACATAGTCTTGCCCAAAGAAAGAACGCTGAATTCAAGTATGCTGCTAGATATTCTGTACCCAATCTTTTATACCTTAAGTAAAGTCCTATTCTATTGCCATACTTCATTGTATTGGATTTTCAAACTTAAAAAATGGATTATATTTATATGAGGGATATACTTAAAATATGTTTTGGTCCGGTATGTGTAATATTGATCTATTTCATAGGGACTAACATAGGCATTATTTATACTAAATTTAGACTTCTTAGAACAAGAAACAATGACGGTTTTATTCAAAAACCCAAAATGTTGGGGTAGATTTGTATAAGGGGTACCCCTTAAAATGTGTCTAGAGAAAACCCGTTTGCATGTGTACACTTGACTGCTCAGGAGAGTCTAAGTTTCAAATATGGTGGCCCTATCTCTTATACTCTCCGAGATAATATCTCTCATACGGCAGACAGTAGGACAGACAGACGAACAGACAGACATAGCTAGTTCGACTCCCCTTCCAATGTTGATTAAGAATATATATACCTCATAGGGTCTATAAAGCCTCCTTCTGTCTGTTACATACCTTTGGGTACAGGGTTTTAAAAAAGTACAATGATGTGTATCTGAACAAAAAAATAAATTCATCAAATGTACAAAGTGTTTTTAAGAATCTATTAAATACACAAAAATCTATGACAAAGTTCAAATGTACAACAACAATTAAATTTCACACCCATTCGTTTGTAATTGTTATAGTATTTCCTCAATTCCATAATTCTTTTCAATATTACAAAAGTTCAACAATAATTTCAATTCAACTCCCAAAAAAAAAAAGAAAAAAAAAAAACAAATCTTTATAGTAAAACGATCCGATACAATTCATTTGAGGTATTCATTCAATCATCAAGGAAACAATAAAACAATGCGCCGAAAAAGAAAAAAAAAAGAAATATCACTGAAATAGCCGCAAGTTATTTAGAAAGCACTTAAAAATAGCAATCGGCCAAAACTACCGTGGGCTACTGCCAAAGCGACTACTGACTGATAAGCTATACCACGGAGAAGCCGGTGATGATGGCGTGGCGCGTTGTTGGTGGCTATGTACATACATAAGTAAGTATTTCAGTATGCCAAAATAATGCGCCATTGTTTCAACCTGTATCGAGTGCAGCAGGGAAGCTACGAAATATGCAGTTTACCTATCATTATAAACATTTTTTTTTTTTTTTGGTAAATTTATGTCGATTACGAGTGCAGATGGGCTACAGTAGGCTAGTCCAGGCCAGTAGACAAATTTTTTATAAGATTTTGAGGCTTGGTAAGCGTAATTCTTTGATTTTTTTTTTTTTTCTTTTTTTTTTGGACAGTTGCTAGCTTTATCAATAACTTTATTTTATTGTTATTAGCGCAAAAAGATATTGTTGATGTACAGCAACATTTTGAATTTGTCTCTGCATATACATAGATACCATGTATATATTTAATGTATCTGAATGATCTTATAAAGTTAATTTGAAGCGACATATTTGGTCAGTATTTTTGTTTGATTTTATATTTATGTTTTCTGCTGTTCATATTGCACTTTTCTGTCTGTCCGTCTGTCTGTCTTTTTGTCTTTAGACTATAAAACATTTTTTTTTTTTTTTTTTACAAATTTATTGTAATGACTTGGGAACATGAAGATATTCATTTATTTCAACTTTTGTACTATAAAAATTTCATACAAGAGTTTCATTTTAAGCTTAATCCAATCAGTGAATAAGATACAACAAAAACTACAATACATACACTGAGTAACCAGCTTAAGCAACAACAACAAAGAAGAAAAATAAGCAACTCCTTCTTAGTACGTTTAGCTCGTTTGGATATTCGTTGAATTCGTTGGATTCGTGTCTTCTTGGCATTACATAAGTTTGCTAATTTTTTATATAATATTGTTAATACATATTATTTTCCTTTGGAGTACGCTGCTATTGCTGTGTTGCTCTTTTACTCTTGCAACATGTTTTATTTTTTTTGCAGTTGTTGCAGTTACAGCGAAAAGAGTCTTCAACTGCCCAGGCGGCGTTTGCCATGTCCATGTTGTATAGTGCAGACGCTGATGATGTTGCTGATGATGATGACAACAACAACAACAACCACAACTACGACGATGACTCCTTTGCTTAATCTTTACTTAGTTTTGTATTTCATAGCCCATGCCCGACGATGATGTACTTTGAACTACGAACTCTAGTTTGAAAATGATCTGTGTATGACCAGTGAAAAGCTAAAGCAAATGAATCATTTTTAGAGTGACCATATATTATTTAGGTTTATTAATTGACTAACAAACACAAACCCGACGTGGGAATTTTGTTTTTTTTTAAAAGGGGCAGTCTTGTATAAAATTGAATAATTTTCTTTTCGGAAGTTTGATAAGATCTACTCAAATTTTAAGTGAAGTGTAAGAAAAGAGACTCCAAATCGCCTTCAAATCAATTTCAAGTCGAATGGCATCCCGATTATAATTTGATTTGTAGAACAAATTAATATTGATTATGGAAAAAGAAAAAATAATCATGAAGTCCATCTACAATATTTCCAACATACTAATGGAACTTTTGTTAGGCCTTAAGACTACCATATTGTCACATTAAATATAGTATAGAGGTGGCTGAGGGATAAAAAGTCTTATAACTGCCGTTGTAAGACTTTGTAGGATAAGAGCCAACCAGTACAGTTAGGAAAGGACCGTAGTTCGGAGGGCTTAAGAGTACTAGAGCGATTCTAATGCCAATGTCCAAAGTGTCTTAATCTACTCGATCTAAATGCAGGACATATGTACATAGAGAAAGTGTTTTAACGTTTCTGAAGTGTCTGGAGTACTGTTATAAGGAAAAACTAATCTGATCGCATGTTCCCCGATGGGCCAATGACCCGCGAATAGTGTTCTGGACCAATCGCAAGCCAAAGAAGCTTAGCTTTCATGCAGCTGTTTATATTTTGCCATTTATAATTGCCTAAAGAGGTAAAGTAATTCCTAACGTGAGCGATTCCCCTAGCACTCATTGGGATCTTAACCGGTACTGACTGGGATTTACCCGATTAACCCCGTCGTTCCTGAGAATATCACTATACACTGGAACCCATGAAAGGCAAAGTGTATGTATATTGTCACATAAAACTGCATAAATATCTGGTCACTTTATTTCTGATATTCACATCAATTGCGGTTGCTTCTGAATATAAAGAGGACGTTGTCATACAATAGCCATTAATCAATGACGACAACATGAGAGAATCTGCCAAGAAAGTGAATGAGTATCGAGTAACGAACGAATATGTGTACACATCTTTTGAAATGACCCATACACAACACACAACTGTTTGCCAATCTGCGTTGTCTTTCAAAACTGACCTAAAGAAATGGTAATAGCGGCGCCCATATTGGCATGAAATTGTGTGCACTGGAAGCTTTTGAAGAAGGCTAAAAGAGTTAAAGGTATCCGCGTGCGCCTGCGCAAGTTTAACGTTTTTCTTTTTTTTTTTTTTTGCATTTCGTTTTGCAAACGGAACGTGCAGACACTCAGTCATTGAGTCAGTGGGGTTTATTTCGTTTGGGTTGACAGGGACACTACGAGAAAGAGAGAGAAAGAGATACCGATAAATGGACGAACAGACAGAGAGACAAATCGAAAGACATTGTGTAAGGCAACATTGCACCAATAGAAGACGCAGTCATCAGCCAGCCAGCCATAAAGTTGTTGTTGCACTCTGCGACTGTCTGACTGACTGACTACCTGTCCGTCTGATTTGTATGTCTTTCAGATACGTTTTTCGTTCAACAGTCTGTCTGTCTTTTTTGGCTATATGTCTGATCTGTCGAATTTCGTGTGAAGTTTGACTTGCTTTTTTTTTTTTTTTTTTTTTGTGAGAATATTGGGTTTTGCTGCCAAAAGGGAATTTCCAATTTTGTCTGCAAATGCTGTTAGTCATTTCTGCAGGTTGACGACGATGCTGTCGATGTTGGAGGAGTCAACAACGACAACGACGACGACGACGACGACGTTGTTGTTTTTGTTGTTGATGATGATGACGATGGTATCGCCTTTGCAAATCCACGACTGAATTCACTTCAACTTTAACTCTAAAGACGACGACAACAATTGCTCATGCTAGTTTGCTTCATTTGGTGCCTAATAGACTTCCTCCTACTTATTTTGCTGCTTTGAATACATACATACCCCATCTATCTGAATATTATAGTCTATAGTTGGGTATGTATCTACATTTTACTCTTAGTGATGATGCATTGTCTCTCTGTCTTCTCTTTCGATCTTTGTAAGTCTATCTGTCTGTCTGTCTGTCCGTCTGTCAGTCTCAGCTGTTTCTTTACAGGTCAAACTCTTGTGTAGACTTTCACTATTAATTGTCGATTTTCATCGATTGTAAGTAACTATTTCTTTATTTCTATTTGTTATTTGGCAAAACTTAATAGGGTTGCTGGTATTTAAAGTTGTGCAAAAAAAAAAAAAATAAAATAAAACCCTTCTTCTTCTTCTTCAAGTCATTCATTCAGTTCGCCACTCTTCGCCATTGGATAATTTTGGTTTCTACAAAAAAAAAAAAAAAAAATCCATATCAAACTATCTACAACTATTACTCAATGCTGTAATTCGAATGAAGGAAATCGATTTGATTGATTTATGCAATTTTCAGTACTACGATTTTGGCTTTAATTGGGCGCATCGCATCTTCTTCTTTTGACCGATTTGCGTTTATTTCGATTGGCGTTTTTAACATTGTTTTTGGGGTCTTTGTCTTATCTGCGCGTTTACAAATTGTTTGTATGTTGTAATAGATCTCGGAATGCGGGTAATTGCAAATGCTTTTATTTTTTTTTTTTTTTTTTAAATGTGTGTGTAACTAAATTTAGCTCCAATTAGGTAATAGCTCTAATTAATTCATTGGTAATTGTTAAAATTTGTACTACAAATTAATTTATGTATGTAGGTGCTCATTTTTTATAATTTTTAAGATCTGATTGAATCATGAAATAGTCATTTTTACTCAAAAAAAAAAAAAAAAAAAAAAAAAATAGTTTTATTGAAATAATTGAACTATTCTCGCTCTTAAGGATAAAATGAGATGAGGCAATTAAAAGCTACACAAGTGATACTCACAGATCTTAGTGAACCAAGGGGTTTTTGACTGAGCTAGGATTGAAAACACCCTTTAAGGGTGTGGAGAAGGGCCAGAAAACATTTTTAAAACTTATTTTATTTGATTAAAATTTATTACTCTGTTGTTTTCGGGGTCTCTGAATCCAAAATTCATGCTCAGAATTTTCAACTTCAAAATGGCGAATGCAATATGGTGAACTCCTAGTATCTCAGTAACCCCAAAAGTGCCCGAGTAATAAATAATAAATTTTAAAAATGTTTTTTGACCGTCCCCCACACACTGAAAGAATTTTTTTCAACCATAAAATTTGGACCTTTGCCGATATAAAAGAATACGTTTCTATTTTTTTCATAGCTCAGTCAAATAAGCATAGTTTCCTTAAGATCTATGAGTATCACTTGGTTAGCTTTACTTGTTAGATGAGCAAAAAGGTAGCGAAGAAAGAGCTGGTTGAGTTAAAACTAATGTTTTGAGAGGATTTTCCAGGGGATAACGTGGAACGGGTTTGTTGATTGTTGATAGTTTTAGTAATTGCGATGATCTGAAAACTTCTGTAAACAAGAGGGCTGCAATCCACTAAAAAATTGGACATGATTTGTTTCAGTGGTTCGCGATGCCTTTGAACCGCTGGTTCTGTTCACGAACCAGTTTTTTGCAAGTGTCGAGTTTTAACATTTTGGCATATGCTTACTTCGTCATAATCTCAAGCAACATCCACACTCAAGTAAATTTGGGACTATTATAATATTTAATACAAAGAAATTGAGAAACGGCTCGAATCACTTTGCTTCTTATATGATTCGGTTATTGGTTCGAAACCATTCTCTTTCAGAATAACTGTTTCGGTTTATGGTTCGGAGCAAACTATCAAAAATGCTGTGGCTCGATACAAAACCAGTTTGCAGCCCTAGTAAATAGCGTGATCTTAAATTGATAACATCTTACTATATTCATGGGACTCCAAACTCAATTTGGATCGTAATACTCATAATCATTTGCAACAGTTAACTCTGAGGCTTTTTAATGATATTAGTATATTTTTATCAATTCTGGGGTAGAATATGTTGGTATTTAAAAACCACTGCAAACCAAAAAATATGAATCGGTACGTGATACCTTTACCGATGCAAATGCTACAGTATGGGTTGCTTCAAAACTTTTGACCATTCCTATTCTTGGGTTTTAGACTTTATCAAGTGCAGGAAAGCATCAATTAACATCTATAACATTTCCGCAGATACTATTTTGTCAAAGTCTTTGCCCAACCAAAAGGAACACTGACACAACACCTACTATGAAGATTTTTTTGTATAATTAAAGAAATCGATAACCGATTCAAACTAAACAAATTTTATTGCTTCTTTTATCTAGACCACTTAGACGTGATACATAAGTCGTCTAACTAGAGTTAACTCAAGAAATTCATTACTTTATTTGTATAAAATCTAAAGATGAAGTTGGGAGGCCACTATAAACTGAATTATTACCTAACTATGGCTCTAATATTTTATGTTACCATAAGAAGAACACATAAAATTTATATTATATCATATTATGTGCGCTAAATACAGTAGTTAAATTCAATTAGCAATTACTTCAACAATATTTAAAATTTTATAGATACTAAAAAAGTTAATTTTAGCTCAAAAGTTTTGCAAATGCAACAATTCTAATGGCTTGAGACATTCGATTTTTGTTGCACATCACTTTAAGATGCCATCGCAAAGATAATTTGCATACTTAAAAAAAAAATTTATCTTTGTTCAACTAATGACATGTTTAAGCACTAAAAAAAAATCTATATAAACTAAAGCCGCTTGTATAATTTAAGAAAAAAAAAAACTATTTTTTTAAATAAATAAAAATAAAATTGTTATGAATATTTGTCACTGCCAAATTCCGAAATAAAAATTCTTTTTTCCGAAATAAGTAATTACCAACAACAAAGATTTTTTTTTCGATTTGATACATGATGATACGTCGATACGCGGTATTTATTATCTGGCGGCATTTGTTATCCAAACTGAACCGAACCAAGCCAATCTGGAGACAGGTGATGCTGTTGTATGTCTATTTTTGGAGGCGGTATGAGCATTTATGTTAAATCTTCTAATATTTCTTACATGACTAAAACGACGACGACAACGTTGCATCTATTAATAAAAGGTAAGTTATTTGCGACGAAAAAAAAAAATTACAATAAAAAATTTTCAATTTTTTTTTTTTGTATTTGCAACATTAGAATTTTTTCTGATATTTTTTTTGATGCAACAACGATTTGTGTTTTGGTAAAACGTGCTTTGCGCTGCGTGAAAATATTTTATATTTTGGTTCATACTTTTTTGTTGTTGTTGTTGTTGTTGCTTCTCATCAATATATTTATGGTTGCAACTTTGAACTGTGACCGTGTTTCTTTGGGTTTATATGGAAATATTTTGGCTTGTTTTTTGAGAAATCGTATATTACATACTTAATTTATTAATTTGTCAAAATTGAATGGATTATTTTTTTTGTATATTTTGTATATTTCTTACAAATAATTCTTTGTCGATGAATGGTGTTAAGCAGAGTTCAAGATGTCGTGGACAGTGTTTTTTTATTTTTTTAATATTAATATTTTGATGATAGTTATTTAATTAATCATAATTTTATTTTGAAATTTGATAGGGGTAAAGTCGTGCAGCTGTTAGTTTTGGGTAAATTTGCAAATTGGAATGTGAGAGTAAAATAAACAAAAATATTTTATTTTGGGATGTACCAAATTCACCTAAGTTTATAAATGCTTTTATACTCTTTGTTGTTTTATTTTGAAAGCGTTTCACGAACGCATTTCAGTACCCCATAATGATTCCATTAAAATGATTTATACTCTATCAGCACCAAAAGTCAATTTAATTAAAGATCCTCAAATTCAAGGCCGTTTATAAGATATAAGTTGAAAAAATTTGAAAAAAACCACAGGAAAAACGCTAACTTCGGTGGAACCGAAGCTTATATACTCATCAGACGTATTTCAGTGGCTTAAATAGAACTTCGAGATGGGATGCGACGGAGTTAATGGTCTGATGCAACTCACGTTGTGTGGGGCCTATGACAAAAAATGGTCGTGGCACCTTAGATTTGATATTGGATGATATTAAAAGTGTTTTTACCCAATTTGAAGTCAAAACATTACTAAAAAGTAACCATTTTCATATAAAAATTCTAAAAAGGGGGAAAAGTTTGTATGGGGTCTTTAGTTAAAAATGGGTATGGCGCCATGCTTTAAATATTGGATGGTATTAGATGTGTTTTTTAGGCAATTTGGAGTGAATACATTCCTAAATAATACCCACTTTCATACAAAAATTCGAAAATGGGCGGTACGTTTGTATGGGGGTATACCTAACAATGGGCGTGGCACTTTCATATTCAAACTTGACCTGGCCATTGCCGAGAAAAGTTTCAAATTTCAGCTTAAAATGAACAGACGCGTTGAAATGAACAGTCAGACAGACAGACAGAGAGACGGACATGGCTAGATAGACTCGCCTCATCGAGCTGATCAAGAATATATATACTTTATGGAGTCTCCGATACCTTCTTTTAGTGCGTTCCAAACTTTCCAACAAACTGATAGTACCCTTCACACTATGTGGGGCGGTTATAATAATTTCAAAAACCTCAAGAAACTTGATAAATTCTATTGGGACTCTGCACCATGTATTTCAATGACTGGGATACTGAAATTTCGTTGTGCTCGCCAAGCTTTGTGTGCCAAGGAATAAATTCATAAATTGGACCAAAATCTGTAATTTCATTTAGCATAAAAAATTTTATCCTGAAACAAACGAGTTTTTTAAGAAACTTTAAAAAATATATTATTTGAAAGATTACAAAAAATTTAATAAAAATCACTGTCCTCGTATCTTAAAGTAGAAGGTAGTTATCAAGTAGTTTTTTTATCAGCCGTATATAGACAGTCTCCGTACTACATTTTGAAGTGTAAAAACTAGTCTATTGATTAGCAAATATAATTTTCCATTTGCCAATTATTGGTCCATTAGTATCCAGTATAAGCAAGGCTTGTTACAATTGTGATATTTCACCAATTCTTTAATATATATCTTCTTCATTTGATACTTTGCAGCCAAAATACTATAATATTTACATTTTTTTCTAAAGTCTATTTTCATTAATTGCAAATCTATTCCCACATATAATTTTTTTTTGTTTCCTTAAAAAAAAACACACCAAAACTAATTACTCCTCTAATTAAAATTGCTGTCAATTTCATTTATGCAGTACGTCTACAGCAATCGCATTCGCATATATGGACATAATCTGCAAATTCTGCAAACGCGCATCTGCATTTAAGACAAATGCTTCCTCAAATATATATTTTCAGGATACTCTATAGCCACACTACCATACCAAACTAGCCTAATGACTGTCCGCAAGAAAGAAATCGTGACTATGTACATGGAAATCAGTTTCGATCTTTCACAGCAATAATGCATATTAAAATGCCAAACTAATTGTTATTATAGTAAGTATCTAAATATACCTACCTACTGTAATATATTTGTATGTGTGTAGACGGTAAGTGTGTAACGGCTACAACGGCAGCAATTAAGTAATCGAGGACCGAGTTAAAAGACCTAAAGTCTTGTGTTGCCAACGAAAAAGCAAAAACACAAACAACCAAAATAGAGAAGAGCAGCATCACTTTGACACCGCAAGATAAAACACTGATATAGTACCTATTTACAAAGAGAGACCAAAAAAAAAAAAAATAAAAAAAAAATAAACAAATAAATAAATAGAAGGAGGTTTCTTCTTTTTTATTATTATTTCGATGTTTGCGTGCAATTGCATCGTTCGGTTGTCGCAGTCAAAGTGTCTACAAATAGTTATACTCGTAGTATGCAATAAAAAAGTGGGAAATTTTATTTTTATTTTTTTAGAAAAAAAATAAAACTAATAATATTGCTATTAATTACCTAAAAAATATTAAAAAAAAATAACTTTGGCTAAATGGAAATCGAAGTAAAAGTACCATGCAAAAATTGTTTCTATAAAATTAGTAAAATTATTTATAGGTCTATTAATTTATAACTATTAAATAAAAATTTAAAATAAATTTTAGATTCTTAAAAAAAAAAAATATATTTCTTTCTTCCTGATTGCCCACAAAAAAAATTGTTATACAATCAGGCTCCCATTTTCAAAATTAATCATTTACTTATTAAATAAATTTTTATAATCATATAATTCTCAAACTGTTTAAGCATTTTAATATATGATTGTCTGCGTGATAGGTAGTCTTTGTCTAACTAGTGCAAGGGCTTATATGGACTATATTGTTATGCTTAAACTAGTTATAAGACTATAAGAATTTATTTAAAATTTTAATCTCTAATTTCGAAAATGGGAGCCTAACTTATAATCAAAATACAAATAGTCTTCTGCAATACGTCTGACAATGGGTACAAAGTTTCGGTTATCCGACCTAAGTTAACCGTTTCGTTCGGTTATCCGATCTTTCAGATATGACTCAAGTTATACTCGAGTTATTGAGTAATTATTCTTTTACTATTTGAAAATGGAAATGGAGTGGGCTTTTGTCGTGGCTCGTCGCTGACATTTCAAAAATTTAAGGTCGTGCGGGTCAAAATCCAAGCAAAAAAGGTATGGGTTTTTTTTTCTTTGATTAATGTTTTAAGTGACAATAATGTTGTCTAATTGGACAGCGCTGTTAAGACCTATACTTTGTTTATAAAATAATATTTATTCATAGAATACTTTCATTGCATCGATGGACCCAGCCAGACTTAAACCCATAACTTGGGAAACGATTGGCAAGGCATTAACGTACTAAACCAATGTGGTGTTTTCCGATTAGTTCTTAAAATGAAATGCAAGTCGAATCGGTCCTTAATAGACCAACTCAAAATCGAAAGCATACTTAGTCGATTTTAAATAGTACAATAAATTTTTTTAAGAAAATCGTATACTATCATTGAAAAAGTACAAATATCAAATCACTAAAAATTAAAATAATATAACAAAATAAAAACACTAAGACCAGAGGGAGATTTAAATCATGGATATCATTTATATAATTAATCAAAAAAAAAATAAAAAAATCCTAAAAAAAAATTCTATTATAATTTTAATACACGCTATAACAATAGCTAACTCGAGCCTCCGATTAACTTTAATCGAGTATCCGACTCGATTTGAGTTAAAGTTGACATACCCGAGTCGACTCGTACCGAATTTAAACGATTCGAGTTGATCATTTTTCTAGAAATAGACTTGAGTTACTCGAATCGTTTTTATTTGAAGTATCCTTTTTAACTGTTTTCGGATAATTGTGCAGGTCTCTAGTACGAACTAAGACCAAACAGCAATGAGTGGTACAAAATAACAAAAACGGCTCATCATGCGCTACTAGCATGGGATTGGATTACTTTATAGTAACTACTGTCTTGGCACACGAACGAAACTCTATAAAACCATGGCTAAGTACGTTAAGTATCTTCAGCTGTTAAAAAAAATTTATGGTTAGGACTTCTAGCAGGACCTTGTAGGTTGACCAGAAGTATGTAGCTACAGATTCGATTCATATAGAAAGTAGGAAATTAGATATTTTATGAAAAATCACATAAAAAGAACCTTATGAACATTCTAGCACACTGCAGAGGTGTATAATTTATCTGCAAAAATCGTCAGAATACTACACCTTATTAGTTATTTTAGCATGATGTAGCTTTAGTTGTAACGAAAAACAGATAAATGCTCCCATAAAATGTTAGAGTGTTCCTTGCTACACAAAACAATTTACATAGTTTGAAAAATCTTTAAAAAAAATTATTTTTAAGATATTTAAAACTTGTAAACTGCTCTAAAAAACAACTAATCGACTCATTTTTATTCTATTCTGCTGCTGGTCATAAATATTTTTTTAAACGATAAATAATAAGAATAAAACTTTAAACTATGTCAGATGTCTTAATACAACATCGAATCACTTTTCATAGATTTCAATCAAGAACATTTGAGTAACGTTTACTTGTATCATTCAAAGGTCATTGAGTTCCGAAAATAATAAAAACCACAACAACAAAAAAAAAAATAAACCTGAGAAGATTACTTATAGACATATTAAGTTAGTGTTGCACTGCGCATTATCAAGACCGCACGTCAGCGACATCATTATTAACATCGAAAAGACAGATGGACTGAACGACTGAACGACAACGACACATTGCAAAAAAATGTCGCGTGTAGATTTTTTTAAAGCTTCGCTGCTATTGCACGGAGATATATTTTGAAAAATGAAAAAAAAAGCCAGCATGAGTCAAATCATAAAAAGATATACGTACTATAAGTATAAAAATTCCAGTTTCACCAAATTGTCGCAATAATAAAAACTTTTTTTTTTTTTTTTTTTTTTTTTTAATATTGTATTTTGCATTATAAACCGCATAGTCCGCTCCGGCAGCACCAATATATATTTAATCACTGCAAATCGCTGAAGGCCAACTTGGACATTTTAGCAAACGGATTGAAGTCAGTTTTACGCGCCTGAGCGCATCGCAACCAGTTTCACGCAATTACGATTTGAATGCGATTTATTCAAAAAAAAAAAAAACTGAGGGAGACACTTGTATAAATAGATACAATATCTTTTTTTTTTAGAAGGACTGACAAACGGACGGACAGTCAGTTCGGGTCAGTAAAGTTGTTTGACAAAAGGAATACTTGATACAACTTTGCTTAGCGACTAAAAAAAAAATTTTATTTCTCATAGATATATGCAAAAATCTTCATAATGATTGTCATAAAAGATGCAATGCATGTACATGTTTCGGTTTATTTGAATAAAATTCTAATAAAATTACAGCTAAAGTGTTGCAAGATGCTATCAAATTTTACGCTTCTGTTGCTAGTTTGTGTTATGCGAATGATTTTTTTTTAAATGGAAAATTGAACATTTATGCTTTCAATGCTTTATGATGTTTATGTGATAGTTTTTTTTGTAAAAAAAAGATACATCGTATTTCAGGTAAAGAGTTTTATATAATGTTTATGCATTATAGTTGCTATTTATTTTGGAGTCTTTTCTTTTTGCACAAGTTTTAAAACAAACGATTTGCAGCTTGATATCTTTTAAACTGAATGAATAAATCAGATAGACAGCTAAATAAGCAAGCAGACAGATAGATGCATAGACAGGCGGACAGACAGACAGACAGACCGACAGTGCGGACGAGCGGTTGGATGAACAGAAGGATATCGCGTATAAAAAGGGCTTACCAATAAGAACAATAGGAATTGAAATTTAAATAAACACATAAATGTTGTCGAAAAATTAAATAGTGCGCAATAGTTTTATTTGATGGGGATCGTTCAGATGACCACCACAACATTTCTTGTTCTGGTTTTAACAATCCTTTCAATTTTCGATAAATCGGTGCAACATTTCCGCTGGTTAGGACTATGTGATTAATCGATTAATCAATGAACAATCGATTATTTTGTAGAATCAACTGATCAATTAGTTGAAGCATGAAAAATCGATTAATCAAATGATTATTTATTTAAGAAACAAGGAAAGAGGACAGTCTCGGCATTGATTAGCAAGCGTGATAACAAAGTTTTTTCCAGATGAGAAGCAAAAAAAAAAAAAAAAGGTCTTCACTTTTCATCTTTTTTTAAGTTATACTAAGATCAAGAAATATAAAAAAATCAAAAGCTTATATCCAAAAATATTTTTTCATTATCATATTGTAATAAATCAGCAACAATCGATTTTTTTTTGCAATCATCAACAATCGAATATTTATAACAATCACACAGTTCTACCGCTGGTATATCAGCAATGGTGGCTCGATTGTTGACCTCAAGCTTCTTGCGTTTTTTTTTCTTAAAACTTATACTTAGCTTCTGAGACTGTAATGGTGCTTCATGTACGACTTGTGGGTTTGACTCACACCAATAACGACAATTTTGTTTGTTGACATAGCTATTTAGCCAAAAATGGGCCTTAACACAATTTTTCGGTGAAAACCGGGGTCGCCTTTCATCTCTTCCAGAACACAATCTACGATCTACACAATCCATGGTCTGTTGGATTGAGTTCTTGTGCCAATACCATCTTATACGGGTCCCGACCGGGCCATTTGTGACAAGCCCAATTCTTGTGAACGGCGTGAACACTTGCTTAAACAGCAGCAATATTTTCATCACAATGGCCACTACGAAGTCGTGCTGGTGGCTTACTATTGCGAACAGTAAATTCATTTTCAAACTTTTGAATGAACTTTGGCGAATAGCTTGCTCTGGAGAAGCTGAACGACTCAGTCCCTGCTTTATCACTGTGCAAGTGAGTGCTTTATATGTGTAATTAGAGGTTTTCAAGAGACGAATTACAAAAGCAACATGACTGAATGTATGTGCAAAGCGATCTGAATAAATATTGTACACAGCAAAAACACTCGGTTGTACTCACTGTGTACTTTTAGTGCTGATTCTTTTACAGAAACAATTTAAGCTTTGCTGTTGGTCTTTTTTTTTTGTTTTTGTTATTTAAAGTGCAGAGTTTCTTGCTTGCTTACATTTGCAGTACAATATTTAGTAAAAAAAAAAATCTGTACAAAATTATAAATCACACGATCTCATGTAACAGATGACAAGATCACCTTATCATAAAAAAAAAAATAAGAAAACACACCCTCTCACGTCTTAAAATTTACCACCAAAATTTGAACTGTGCCCGTAAAATTTAAAACAATTATTATTGCTATTATTATTATTATTGGTAACTTGTATTCAACTCTTTTTTTTTTTTTTCAAACAATTCGAAATAAAAAAATTAAACCTTTCAGAAATATCAATTGCAAAAATAGATAAAAACGAAGAAATAAAACCAAAAAAAAAGCAGTAAAAATGAGTTTAAAAATCAAATAGAAAAAAAATTTATCACACCTTAGTTAACCTCATAACACCTTGCCACCAACAACAACAACAAGTTTCAAGAGTAACAAAGACAATAGTCGATACGGATGCGAAGTGCACTCGTACATCATGAATGCGAGCTTAGTGACAGAAATCAAGAAACAAAAAAAAAAAAAAAACATGAAATAAAATTGAGGAATGCGCTAAAGAATTGCAAAGACGACATCGACTGAATGCAATAAGTTAATAGTTCGATTGCAATTTCTGGGAGAGACGAACAGCTGCTAACCAAATATGGAGGAGTACACGGAGAAGCGCCCCAAACTAAAGTGAGACCAAGAAGAAAAACAAAATTCATTGGCTTTTGGGTGCGTTCCGTGAACTCCACGATGCTTACTTTTATAAAGTTGCAGATGAATGTTGCTGCTAATGATGCCAGATGAAGTTGCTTTGAATGTGTTGGTTGATGAAGTTTGTGTATTGGTAGATTGTTGGATCTTGGCTTTGGGCCCTCTGTTTCGTGTGCTTCATTATTGATTTAATAACAGACTTGAAGACACGTTTAAACTGCAGCAGCAGCAGCATGAATTCCACACCACACCAAAATCATGTTACCAAAAAATAAAATCATGTGTTGATGTTGTTGTCGTCATCGTCATCGTCGTCTTCGTTTTTGTTGTTTTAGTTGTTGTTGAATGTTCATCATGATGTTTGCCTGTAGTCAAACATTGTAATTTTTTGTATCTTTTTTTTTGTATCTTTTTTTTTTTTTTTTTTGTTAATGGCGCTACGCCTTTGTCTTATTGCTCTGATGCGCTGCGATTTAAGGCTGCACTTCTACTTTTTGAATTATTTTTTTTCTTCTTATTGTTTCTATTTACTCTAAACTTCATTGGCATCTTTGCTGTTTAAGGTGGGTAAAAAAATTCCCCAATATATGTATCTAAATATAAGTATCTTTATCTTTGCATAGATACCACTGTTTTAACCTAAATATTTTTGTTGAGATATGTAAAATAGTTAGCTTCCTCTTGAATTTACGAATGTTGCTGGCACGCTCACTAAATCAAAATTTTATTCGCATTACTGACAAATATACGGGTTAGGCTCAATTTGCGTCCCAAAGAAAAAAATAAATAAACAAAAAAAAAAATCAAAGCAAAGAAAAAAAAAAAAGTAAAACTTGGTTTTAGTTTGCTTTACTAAAATAGCTTTAGTCTCTAAGATTTAGTTGTGTGCAACCTGTTGGGAATGCTCGCTCGCTCGATTACTAAGTTGTCTGTCTGTCTGTCCGTCCGTCTGTCTTTTTGTTGCTTATTTGGTTGAATCGACCTAATCGATTTAGTCAGCGCATACTATACTACAAGTGTAGTTTCGAAGTGAATGCTGTGCAGCGCTTTTTGCTCAGTGGCAACAATGCTGTTGTTGTGTTGTGATTCTTTTTTCGATTTTATTCCCGCGCATCTAGACGTTCGCATGAAAGCGAAATTGTCGTGCACTTTACACAATTGCCGAAAAAACAGAATAAAAAAAAAAAAAATTACCGAAAATTAACACTAATATTAGGATAAGTTTGTGCCTAATACCCTACAGTGCTTAGTATTTACTGGAACTGTGGATATTTTCGGTTCATTTGGATTAACAGATGAAAAGTACTATAACTTTAATCGTCTCTCGATCTGTCGTATACATTTATACAAAACTAATCTGTCATTCGAAAAGTTCTCAAAATTCTAAAGGTGATCTCGCTGATGTGGGCAGTTAGCTGGTTGACACGATTAGGAACTATATTAGAACTATGAAAAAAGTTATGGTGGCAAAATGGTGGACGCATGAATATGAAAATCAGATAGAAACTGGAAGTGAGAGTAGAAGGAATCTTCTCCAGACTTAGGAAACATACTCCATAATCTGACCATTGCAGTTTATATGGAAATAGATCATAATTAGGGTAGCTATGTATATGGTAAAAAATCTCTCCCCATTGAAAATCTTTCTTGATATTGAAAACTTTTGTTAAAAAAAAACTCTCCCACTCCTTTGATAAAAATCCACGTACAGTCAGCTGAGCTTTCAAAGATATTGAAGAGAATTCCAGCAATATGGGACCAGCGGTAAACGAAAGTAAGACGAAATACTTGGTATCTCCCGCAAATCATCAACACGACCTAAAGATTCTGTGACTATGGAGAATTTCGCCTTTGAGTTAGTAGAAAATTTCGTTTAGTTGGGATCAGAGACAAACAAGAGCAAAAACACAAGCTTAAAATTTAGTCGAAGAAGTACCGATGCTACTTTGGTCTCGCCGCTGCGTTCGAAAGATCAGCTCCTGGAAGACGTCCGGAAGATTGAGATTCGGAACTGATATCGAGTAGCACTGGACCATACCAGCTGGGTTAATACACTTAGTGATGCCTAGGCTTATAATAAGCTGTAATGGCCATACAATATATAAATATTTAAACATTAAATTTAGCAGAAATCATTTTATGGATAGTGCTAACATCCTATAAAACCTCTATCAAACATTTCAAAGAAATTTCAAAAATCTTTTAGTATTTTTTTAAATTTAGCTGCGCTCAATTTCAAAGAGTTCTATTCCAAAGGGCTTGTATGTAGGGTGCATTTGCTTCTACGTTAAATCAACAACTTGTTGCTTATGGAATACAAAAAAATAGATAGTACAAATACATATAGCAGTCATTGACGTCGCGTGTTTGATACCACTGATTTTTGGCTGCTGTTATTTTATTTATTTTTATTTATATTTATTATTTCTTTTTTTTTTTTTATAATTTTGGTGTACTAAGTTTTTCTTCTGACAAAATAACAATGCACCGAAAATTGTGTCAAATTTTTATTTATTTGAGTTTACCCTCAAAGTGCTACAAACTTATAACAAACTCCCACCGAACAAAATAGCAAAAAAAAAAATGTTTAAATAAAAAAAAAAATCCAAATAATAATTCCCTACATAAAACTTATAATATCGACTGCACCTTATTTTTCTCGCGGCGTTGATTTTTAGTTTGGTTTTAGCTATTTTTCTTGGGCTTATATGCTGCAGATGAGTTGCCTAATAAACTAAATTTTTTTTTTTTAGTGCTGCTATTAAAGGATTGCAATTTTGTATTAGATCTAAAAATTATAATTATTATATAATCAATGCAAAAGTACTTTGTTAAGTATTGCAATTTATGCATTGCCTTATTTATTTAATGTCTCAGTCATGTCAAATGGCGACAACGATTCCCAACTTTAAGCGACGGTTTTGGTTTCTTCGTTCGTTTGTGACTGAACTCTGACCGTGCGCGCGAAAATTCCAAAATGCAAATTAAACGCCAGCAAAAAGCCTGGCATTAACTTAAATACGCCTCAAAGTTGTATATTCATTGGATCATTTGGGTTTCTTTCTAGCAGCGAGGAGCGAGGTGCCAAAGCTAAAGCTAAACGAGGTGCACAATATTCAAATGCAACATTTAAGTCGTTTATTTCTGTAGGGAAGCATCCATAGTTCATAGTCAAATGCAGCAATGCAACAATGTTTCTTCCATTCCATTGTATACAAAGTGTTTGCTGACAACATAAAATCAATTTTCTTGCCGCCATCTGAGCTGACAATGAGGCGTTTTGTATATTACACTCAAAAGTTTGTACGAGTATTTTACCAACTTACTACTAAGAATTGCTGTTTGTACGTATATCTTTTGCGTTTGCGCACTGCACACTGTCTGCGTTTTAATGTTTTTTTTTTTTTTTTTTTTTGTTTGTTTGTCTGATGATCTATTCGTCTGTCCATTCAATCTGTTGCTTCATTTGGTCATGTATCCCTGTCATTAATGACATGGACATCATTTGTTAGATGCCACATTGTCTGATGTTGTTAGTCGTTGTTTTTGCAACAAAAAAAAATAAAACTTAAAAAAGATATTTCTTTATGTATAAATAAAACTATAAGAAATCGTGTTGTACACATTATATTTTCTAACGGACTATGAAGTAACGCACTAGTTCTCAGATTTGCAATTTTATTAAAATTTATTTGAAATGATTTTCTTGGCCATATCGAGTTCTATTAATGACCATCCCATTAACTCTTTCGACTAATGTACAAAAAGAGAACAACTAATATTGAAGGCTCCAAATCTCTCGTGAGATATCTAACACCACATTATCAAAACTCTATTCTAAGCAGGGCTCTAAACCGGTTTTGAACTGAACCTGTTTTTGACCCGCATAGCATTTTCGATCGCTTGCTCTGAAAGATGCAACGAACCAGTTAGTCTGAAAGAACATGGTTTTAAGAGGCAAAAGTGGTTCGGTTTAAAATGTTAGGATATTTTAAAATTAACTTGAATGAGGATGTTACTTGAGGTTATGACAAGTTCACGTAAAATATTGGGGTGGTCTATAAATTTAAAGTAGTCAATTTTCCGATCGTCAGTTCATCTCAGCAAAATAAGAGTTCGTCATGTGAATATTAGAGATAAATTAACAATCTGAATGGATCGGGCTGGCGCTAAGTACCAGAAGATGTACATAAGTAACATAGCTCGAGATTGCTGAGTTTTTACGCAAAAGACAAATAATATACCTACAACTGTCAGTAAAATAGGTGCTCCTATCAAGTGGGCAAAATTTATATGTGTTTGTTTAGCTTGAACCATTTGAACTGCACCGTACCGTGGTTCAACACTGACTAAAAACCAGCAGTTCAATGACATCGCAAAACACTGAACCGAACCACTTCCAAATTTTTTAGTGGTTTGCAGCTCTGATTTTAAGTGTTTTTTTTTAATGAAACCCTTGTATAAATTAATTATCTAAATGATGTAATTTAAAGTTGGCTCAGATAAGAAAAATTTTCTGAGAAAATGTTTAATTTAGGCTCCCATTCAAACGTCGGCAAGAAAAATTGATCTAGCCATGATCATTCGTTTGCCTAACTGCATGTTTCTCTCGGATGGTATGGATAGTACCCAAATTGGACAGACCAGGGTCACGAGTTTTTTACCACGGGCAACCAGAAAGCCCTGTCTCGAATGGATACAAATCTTTTGGGGAGTAACGAGGTAGCTGTGTTCTAAAATCAAAACTTGCGGAGAGAGCCAAAGAGCTCGAACGGTGCAAAACAACCATGCCTTGCAGATCATAGGCATCAGACAGGCAAGCGAGGGTTTAGATAGTCTTCACACCCAAGTACATGTTTCATACAAGCGTGTCTTCGAAATTGATACCAGATGATTCGTTCTATGGGAATAATGTTGGCGTTTAACAGTACCATTTGTTGCCTAGTAGTCCCTTGGGATTAAGTTGTAAATGAAAGCAGCACAGTTGTTCCGTACGTTTGCCTGTAAGTTACTAAATATCTCGCCCAACTTGGATGATATTTATCTGAAATTTCAAACTTAAGCTTTTACCGGCTACGATTACGTTAAGTATTGTATTAAAATCACTTTTACAAATAGCCCCTAAAGAAACCACCTTCGACCTTTTTCCAGTTTTTATATGAAAAATCTTGGATACCCATGTATTTTGTATCAAATTTAGAAAAAAGATAGAACCACTAAACCATATTGTAGCTCAGTACAAACTATTTTATAAAAATCTATATTTTTTGCTTTAAATTTAATTATAAAATTTGGGACCATTGACTCCCTAAATGCCTGCCCCTAATGCTTCCTAGGTGAGTAGGGCTATTTTGAAAATTTTTAATTGTTTGTATTAAAGTTTTTTAAAATCAAACTAGAAACAAAAAACAGCTTTAGACTGACTAAGCGGTATCTCGTTCCGCCTGCTTAACTGTAGCGTCCTTTCTTAAATTAATATTTGCATAAAGAAATAAGTCTATTAAATTCACTTGGACCAGTTCACACGAAAACAATAACAATAATTAAGCATGACTTCAAAACGGAAATAGTCGCAAAAAGAAAAATGCATTTAGCTTTCAAAAAATCGCACCCATATACACCAATTTTTGCGGCATCATTAATGAATTTAATTTTTTTACACAAATTCTTGACAAGCTGGAACTGATTGAAATGCGCATTCAAATTTAAATTTGAATTCGATGACGACAGGCAACGCTATTGATGATGTTAATGATGGAGCTGTTGGCTGCTGATGGTCTTTATTGCAAATTCATTTTTTTTTTTTTTTTTTTTTTTGCCTAGCTTAACATTGAACTTTTACAGTGACAGATCTTGTAGAGCTAAATGAAATCAAAATAGTTGAAAACATAAAGCATATAGATACATGCTACAGATAATTATTGAGATACAGAGATACATAGATACAGTTAGAGACATTCCCACAGCAACGATGAATGATTTATGGTTGGAAAAAACGTATATCGATGTTGAAGAAGAGCGTAAATAAAAAAAAAAAATACACCAATAAAAACTGTTTTCGACAGATTGCAATTGTTTGTTGTTAATGCGGATCTACTTGTACTCGTATAATATTATAATACAATAAAAAGTGTAGCTCAAACTCAGCTGAATGGGCGCGCTGTATGGATGAATGAATGAATGGTTAAATAAATGGATGGATGAATCGTTAGATGAAACAAGAACCTTGTTGTGCATTTAACACGCTTTGCAATAACAAAAATATATATAAAACACACCTTAGCAGGCAGCCGAACAGTAAGAAAAAAATCTAAGCCGGACAGACGTAATACACGAATCAGTCTGGCAAAAATAAATAAAAATATTTTATAATAATAATAAGCAACAATAATAATAATAAAATGCGATGAATTATGGGCCAAGCTAGTATAGACTGTTAGGCTAACGTTTATGCGCGCAGTCAACACTTTATCTTCTGCTTTATTTAATAAAAAAGAATAATAATAATAATAATAACGGTAGAAAATTTTAATATTAATTTAACTAAAGAGTAGACAAAAAAAAATATCTTTTTAGGTTTTTGGAAATATGCAAGGATCCTAAAAAGTTCATATAAATAATGTACCAAGAACAAAAAAAATCTATGATGCATCTAAATCTAATAGTGCATAAAAATGTAAAAGTATCTAGATACATTCTAGAGCATAATATTGCTGATTAGTATAAAAATGTATCTAGATACACAATAAAGTGCAAATGTTAAGCACTTTTAAGAAGAAAAAACAACAACAACAAAAAAATCACTCGCTATATAAAGTAAATCAGTTACCAATCAGCATAATCAGCAACAACACAACACAACAAAGTATCGTATCGACGTGCAGAGTGGAACGGAACTTAATGCTTAAAGCACGCCATCACTTGCAAGCAATTGTCCATCGATCAAATTGTGGCAGCCGCATCAGCTTGAACAAAACAACAACAAAAAAAAAAATTATAATAAAAAAAAAAAAAAAAAAAAGAAGACAATAAGACAACTTCAACGCGCACAGATATGCTGCGAATTTTCCGATTGAAATAAACTGAAATGAATTGCATTGATCCGATACGTTACGTTACGTTCCAATCAAATCAAATCGAATCAAAACGAGACAATGAGGCAGACTAGACCAGACGATCTATCGGAACGGAACGATCTAATGTTTAAAATGTATCTAATGGATGGATGAATGTAACGGATTGGAACGTTGAAATGACACGAGATTGATTATCTTGTGCACTTTGCCGCCGCAAGGCACAAAAAAGATTTGACCTTGGTGTTACATAGATTGACAGTTGAGGTATATATTGTGTAGTAGGTACTTATGTATGTATCTGAACTATTGTCGAAAAGAAAAAAAGAAATGCGTGCATAAAAATGCTGCAAGCAACATTGAAGGTCTAACAAGCGAATAAGAATTATCCAATTAAAAAACCGAAGACTTCAATCAAATCAAATCAAAGCTCATATTGCAAAAAGCTAAGAGAAAAAAAAGACGCTGGGGCAATTAGCATAAATTAAAATTAGTTTACGGCGCAGCATTTGCGATGACACATGCAGCAGTAGTCGCCAAACAATAATGATCATTAATGATCATCATTTCGATGATGAGAGTAAAAGTGATTTGACCGGTTCTCATGCTTTTTTTTTGTCTAATCTTTATTTTTTTTTTATAGCGCATTCTAGCAAAATTTATGGCACAGTTTTTTTTTTCAACAGATACGTTTGTATCTTTTTGTGTTGGCACTCCACAAAGCGAACACGTTTAGAAAGAATTTTTAGTTGCTGCCGCTATAATAGCACCATAAAAGCGCCGGTTTAGTTTATACTCAAATGTATCTAAGCTAATTGAAAGAATATGTAGCTGGCTGCTGCTGCACAATAACGTGTTCATCATTCTAGCTTCAAGTCATTCAGTTCTTCGTTTATTCTAAGCGGTTTAAGCAGAAGATTGCGGTTTCACTTTCGATTTTTTTGGTTTTTTTTTTTTTAATTTTAATAGCACTTTGGCGATTTTTGCCGTTGACCAGTTTAGTTTAGTGGTTGCTAAGGCGGGCGGTTGGCAGATGGCAGAGGTTTGTTATTTTTCATCTAAATTTAGCTTTGTGCACTTGCATAAAATATGAATTAATATTCTTCATTATTTAAATTTTTTTGATACGCTGCAGGCGTTTTTTTTTTAATGGTTTCTATTAATTATGGTATTTATTTCAAGTGTTATGAGCACACACAGATTATGTTGTAGAAATGAATGATGTGTGAGAATTGGGTTGTTTTGAAGTTAAAGTATACAAGGCTTGTTTAACTTAAAAAATTTGGTGTAAAATTAGTGGAATTTCAAAAGTTTTTTTCTTTTGAATATACAACATAAACCCGCCACAGGAATCGTGGAATCGTCTATTTGACTAGGTCAAGAAGTGGTTTAGGTAAATTCTGTTGTGGATGTAAGGAGGTGGTAGGGCCGATATTCCCAAGTCCGGCGTGGAAAAGTTCTACAAAAATGTTGTAAGCTGGGTTAAATACAGTTTAAGCTAAAGACAGATTACTTAATTCAACCTTTTTTTTTTAATCGAGCCGAAAATTAAATGATGGGCAGATGAGTCTTGAAATAGGTGTATTTATTATCATCAGTGGCCCAGGTAAACTTTTTATATCAGTTGTTGTAAGTCGTGGCCCGATACAACCAAAGTGTTTTACACAATAATGGGGTAAAATTTTAAGCTAAGACAGATAACAAACATTTTCATAAATAAAAACCAAGTATGGGAGATGAGTTCAATAACTTCGAAAAGGGCGGTAAGTTTGTATGGTGGCTATGCCTAAAAAAGGGCGTGGCACTTTAATTTTCGAACTTAACTTAGTCGTTGCTGAGAAAAGCTTAAGTTCCAAATTTCAGCTTTATACCTTTATATTTTGACTGAACAAAATGCATAGAAATATAAAGACGTACAGACGGACAGACGATAGGTATAAAAACTAATTGTTCTTGAGATATTGCTGTATTTATAATTTTTCCATTATAAAAAAAACAAATATCACGGTTCTCTTGTTAGATTGTCAAAGTTTTTACCAGCCAATTAAAGTCACGGGTTTGTTAAGCGGACTTAGTCATTTCAGAGTAGTCAGTGAAAAGTCAGACCTGTGGCAATGTTGACCCATTTCCGAATGATCTCACTAATCCAGATACGACTGAACACAGGCTAATCAGCCATAATGGATTTTTCTTTACATTTTTTTAACAATGTACTACACTCAAAAAACTTACTAAACATAATGAAGATCGTTCATAGTAAAGAGCTACGAAATATTTCGTATATTGTACGAAAAGGTTTTGTTCACCATAATATAACTAAGACACATAATTTCGTACAGTTTAGCGAAGTATTTTTTATGTTTTTTTACAAACTATTTTTCTGTAAGAGGTTCGCTGATAACCATTAGATTATTCTATATAGCCATATACGAATATAGGTTTTCAAAAACAAATTTAAGTAATAAGTTTCTTATTTCAAAAAAAAAAAAAAAAATGAAGACAATGACAAAAATAATCAAAATAAAAACTAAACAATTTGCAACAAAAAAAATACATATTTATGAAATCATCACTCAACTCCATAAAAAACTTAACTGTCTCAGATTTAAAACAACTGCAAAAAAAAAAAAAAAAAAAAAAAAAATACATATTCTCACTTTTTTATAACTACCCAAAAGCATTATTTAACTATTCGATTATACGATGTATCTAGTAAAGTGTAACGTAATCAATTTTATGATTATTTTTTTTGAAAAACGCAATTAAAAATACTTCATGGAGTTGCATACAAAATTTGGAAATAAATAAATAAAAAAGGAAACCTATAAAAAGTTGAAATAAAACATTTAAAATTAGCAAATAATTCTAAAAACAAACAAGTTTTTATTTGTAAATATTTTCAAAAAAAAAAAAATCAAAGAAAACTTCAAATTGAAAATACACAGAAATCTTCTTCGTTTCAAGGGGGAGGGAGGTGAGGAAAAACAAGCCGTGCTGCTTGCGGCCAATTAAGCGTTTATGTACCGAACATGTTCATTCTCTTCACACAACTGTAGCTGCAGAAACAAATATTTATTATTGGGATTTAATATGCGCAAACGCAGCAATTTAATAGCAACGTAATTAGAAGACATGACAAGATTCGTTGGTGTTGTAGACAATGTTTTTTTTTTTTCTTATTTTTTATTTATTTATTTATTTATTTTTTTAATTTTTTTTTGTTTGTAAAGAAGCGCATTCACTAACTAACCAAATGCATGTAGTAAACTTAATTCCCTAGATACATGCTTGTAGTTGCGAAGTTCTCGCGTTCACAGCATTAAAAATAAAATATAAAAAAAATAAATAAAAATAATAAAATTTATTTAACGAAAAAAAAAACTAAAGATGCGCTCAGTTTGAATTGGCTGCTACATAGACAGACAGACAGACGGATAGACAAACTGTATGACTGACTGGCTTAATTAAAGCACCAAGCGTGTCTCATTATTAAGCCACTAAAAATAATAAAATACACAGATACAAGATACATAGATACAATGTGACAAGATTGTCAAATAGCTTCAAATGACAGCGCAATAAACATAAAAAATAAAAAATAAAATAGAAAAATCAAATACAATTAAATAAATGAAATGTTCTGCGCTTCTTGATCGAATGTATCTTTTAGTATAACAATTGTCGATCAAACTGCGATTTGCACAAAAAATGTTAAAAAAAAAAAAGAAATAAAGCCAAAACATGTTCTTAAACATTGAATTTAATCACAACAAAAAAATCTTCATCAAAACTCAAATAGATGCGTTCGCTTGCTTGTTTAGATACATCTTCGAAGATCAAATTTATAAGAGAAAAAATGCGCTTGCGCAAGTTTTGCAAAAATTTTATATTTCTTTTTTTTCATTTTTTTTTTTTATATTGATTCTTTATGGTAAAAGCAACTGCAATAAATTTTAATATTGATGTTTAAATTTGAACAAGCAAGAAAAAAAAAAGATTTAAATTAAAATCACGCTTGTCTGCTGCAATATTTGCTTAAATATAATAATAAATAACGGCATTCCAATTTATAGATTTTGCATATACAAAATTGTTTTTTAAATATTTTTTTTATTAAAAACTTCATTAACATTTCTTTTGTTATAAATTTAGAACTTGATCAGCATTTAGTTAACAATAAATGAGAAGATTAAAAATAAAGTAAAGCAAACAAAAAAAAAAAAACGAGCTCGAATTAAAAAAAAATAATGTACACTGATATAAAATACCCTACAATCTATGATGAAATTATACTAGTTGAAGTAATCCGCAAATTTTTGGTTACATAAATTTGACAACTTAGTTTGTGGTGAATAGCATTTGATTTCACCACGACAGGAGAGAGAGAAGAGGAATTTTAAAAAAAAGTAAACAAACAATATATATTTTTAAATTAAAATTATAAATTAATTATAATTACAAGTTTGAAATTATCGCTGTTTGTTCAAAATCATGAAGCAGAAAAATTGACATTTATGAGGTAAAATTATATAAATTCACCATAACATGCATACTCAACAAAATTTATAACCAAATTAGAAAGAGACAGTGGCGGAATTCGTACTCTGGTATAATTGCATCACGATTAAACTCATGAAATTAAAAATTGGCTGATTTCGATTTGACTGATTTTATTGCTATCGTGGGCGCTTGGTGTGAGGACCAAAGACAAATGAACTCGACTAAGTCAATATGTTATTCATTTGCTAATCATTTCGTGTAGTAGTTGGTCTCACACCTGCTACAATAAAATAGCGCTTGTCTTCAATTTAATAAAAAAAGAAATGTCGAAAAGATATATTATATTATAACAGCTTACTACGAATGTCATAGATCTGCTTAACACAAAAAACATATTAAAATTAATATGCTTTGTGCCAAATGCAAAAAAGTTGTTTTTTTTTTTTGAGATTTAATGTAGAAAAGTCATAAATATAAAATAAATGAATTCAAAATTTTGTTGCAATAAATTTCAAATAGCATTTCCTGCACACCAAAACCGAACAATATGCGCAACAGCAACTTTTAAGTTAAACTCATCTCAAAATTTTATTTTATTAATTTTTTTTTTTTTTTTTGGCACATGTGTCTTTGCGAATCATTTTTTTTTATACCCGCCACACAATTGTGTGAAGGGTATTATCAGTTTGTCGGTAACTTTGTAACGCATCGGATCAGCTCTATAAGAGAAGTCAATTTAGCCATGTCCGTCTATGCGACTGCCTTCCGCCCAGTGTTCCCCATCTGCCCGTCTGTTCGTCCATATGTCTGTCTGTCTATTGGCCTAAAATTTTAAACTGAAGCTTTTTTGATCCTAGACGGTTTATATGTTAGAGCCAAGGTGCCACGCCCATTTTTAGATACACCCATACAAATATTCCACCCATTTTAGAGTTTTTGTATAAAATTAGTTTTTATTTATGAATATATTTACTTTCAATCTGGGTAAAATCACTTCTACTGACATCCTACGAATTTACTTCCTATATGACAAAGATCGGGCCACTATAACATACAGACCCCATACAAACTCACCTTCAATTTTTTTATTTTTTAATCAAATTAATGTTATATATCAATTTGTATTTGAGCCTCAACTTGGGTAATTCCCCAAGCAACCTCTTTTTGAATTATTATATACGTCACTGATGATTATACACGAACTATTTAAAATTTCGTGTGACAAGTATTTAAGCTTCGGTTCTACCGAAGTTAATTTTTTCTTTTTTTTTTTTTTTTTTTTAGATACTAACTACAAACGTCAAAAACTTGCAAACTAAATATAAAAATCAAAAAAATAATATATATAATACAAAAGCAACAAAAATATGCGCTTCACGACGACCTTGATAGTATTTTATATTTTATGGACATGTTTTATGTTTCTAATTAGAATATACAAAACTGACTTAAAGCTTAGAGTTGCAGCGCTAAAAAAAAAAAAAAAAAAAAGTTATAATATAAACCAAAAAAAAAAAAAAAAAAGAAATCAATGATTAACACTTTTAAATATTTAATTAAGATTTTTAGCTCTTTTTTTTTGTTGTCTTTTCACTTTCTTTACGGCACAAGTTCGGATGATCTCATGGGGCGTGTTAACTTAATGCGAAAGTATTTTGAAGAACGTTTTATTAATTAAATTGATTTCATAATATTTAAATGCATAAAGACAGAATTATTAACTGACTGAATAACAGACTAACGGACAGACGGACTGAGTGGCTTTATAATTGTGTTAATTAAAAGAAATATATATTTTATTGTTGTTGTTGCATTTGTGAACAGCACCTTTGGGAATTCCGCACAATGTAACTGATTGGATGAACTGTCAGACAGACTTAGAGAGATATATAGATAAATAGAGACTGTCATAAACTCTTAAAATATTTAGAAGTGAATGCGCTACAGCATAAAAGTTAAAGAAAAAAAAAAAATATATTTACATCATTTGGCAATTTGTTTGAAGTGAAGAAAAATATCGAATTATCATAACGTCTTTGACCATAAAACTTAGTCAATTTATATGAGAACTACAGCGCCGTGGGTTAAAATAAGTAGAGAAGTCATAGTCAGTCGTTTATGATGTTGCAAAATATATAATAAGTATCTCCCCATTGCTATACTCTTTTACACATACACCGAATGTATCTGAATGTATGTCAGAATCTGCATGGACCATGCTGATTCAAAATACTGTCAGTCAGTCCATCTGTCTGTCTGTCTGTCTAACTGACTGACTCAATGTATAGTTGTATGTTGCTTAGCCAACTAAGTTAATTGTATATGCAGCTCAAGGTCTTAACTGGTCTTCAAGCTAAAATAAAAATTGTGATGGCTCCTCATTCACTTAGTCACTTGCTTTAGTGTATTTTAATTTAGTTTTTTTTTTTTTTTAGTTTTACGTGCATCCATTTTGCTTATAGATACATATACATATATTTATTTATTTAGTTAGCTTCTTTTGAAAAGTATCTATAAGGTTTCATATAAAAAAACTATTTCAGTTTATACAAAAGAGTCGCTTGTAATATATTTAAATGTTCTGGTTTTTGAGCTTTTTTATTGTTATTTTTTTTTTTTGTGTAAGAATCTTTGTGGGCGACTTGCACGTTTTTTATATTTAGAACTCAATTAAAGTTAAATTTAGCTACACAATTGGGTAAATCAAGATGACTTTATTTGATTAGACGAACAATAAAAAGTGAGTTTAAAAATGAATTAACAATTAATTAACAATATTTTAATATACAAATCAAATTCATGTCATGCGAAAAGTATTTGCACGATTATTGCCATTAGAAGTTGTTAATTAACTGTTAAGATATGCTCATTTAATAAATTACAATACGTTTTGTCAATATTTCATGCGAAATTATTGGCAATAAAACAAGAATTTGCTTCTTTTTATTTTTTTTTTTTTTTGTTTTATGACTGAAACAGTTAAACACGCTTTATGTGTTTATTTATATTAATTATTTAATAAAAAATAAATATGCTGGCGTTGAAATTTTGATGTATTTATTTTTTAAATATTTGAAAGAAGTTTATTTTTGTATTAGAAATATTGTTGGTAAAAAAATCACTTTCGGTGATTTTTTCACAGTGACTTTAAAATCGCACTACGACTGAAAGTTGTGATTTGCGATTTTCTTGCTTCTAGTTATCGGCGATTGCGCTCTTCACGAACATTGAGAGTGTTCTTTATCTGTGAGTTTGGTGAGTTTATCATTCTTCGCGAATCGTTTATATTCGTTTGAATACCGAACCTGTACAAGTTCGTTGGTACATTTGCCAGTCACGTGTAATTAAATGAAAGCGCAGCCTACAAAGCAAAAGCACAGTAACAACAAAAATACGAATATAAAATTTTTTTTTTACAGATAAGCAAAACAAACGGCAAACAAACGTTCAAAGCAAGTCTGACTAACTTAAACGGGCAATTGCAAAGGAAGCAAGTACAGAATTGTTTTTCGTAAATTATATTTTTTATGCAATTTAAATTTTTACAATCAAAGCACTTTTTTTATTTTCCATTAATTAAAACAAAGTCGATACGTTGTGTTGGTGTAGTGAAACCGTTCAGTTAGCAGCGATTTTGTGTATCATTCTTCACAAACAGTGAACCTGCTCAATATTCGCTGTTTGTATTTTCACAAACTGCGATTTTATCACTGATTGCAATCACAGCGATTTTCAAATCGTAGCCGCTATCACACTGCAACTCAAAAATCACTGCTTTCTACCAAAACTGCAACACTCCTTTGATGTAAAGAAAAGTGGAGTGTACGCAATCGCTGCAAATATCATTCCATGAATTAAATCAGGTTCTGTTGGGTCAATTCGGCATCTTTATCGCTGGACAGTGAGCAAAACAAGTTGCCGTGGACAAATTGATTTTAAGGCTCAATTCTTAACCGATTTTTTTTCAATTAAAGCTAATAAAATTAAGCCGATCCCATGACCAATTTTCAAGGGATAGTAAACTTCCTGGTGTTTTGGATTAATTTTAAGTATTATCTCAAAAACTGGAAGCATTTAAACCCAAATTTTTATACCCGTTACACATAGTGTAAACGCGTATATTCAGTTTGTCCAAAAGTTTGTTACGCATTGAAGGAGGCATCGAAGACCCCATAAAGTATATATATTCTTGATCAGCTCGATGAGAAGAATCGATCTAGCCATGTCCGTCTGTCTGACCATCGGTCCGTCTGTCCGTCTTTTTGTTGCTATGCGATTCATTCGCTTAGTTTCAAAGATATTCAACTGAAATTTTAAACTTAAGCTTTTCTCGGCAACGACTAGGTTAAGTTCGAAAATGAGAGTGCCACGCCCATTTTTAGGTATAGCCCCCATACAAACTTATCGATTTTTTTTCGATTTTTTGTTTAAAAATAGTAATTAATTATGTACCGCCCAAGGTAAACTTTTGTCACCAGGGCAAAACCAAGCCCACGCCCAGTAACGGGTATTCAGCGTTCCACCGAAGTCAACGTTTTCCTTGTTTTATTTTTTTTGTGTTTGAATGCTTAAAGTTTATAAGATACTAAATTAATCCAAAATAGCTGGGTTGTTCATTTACTATCCCTTGAAAATGATATTGGGATAGGCTTAATTAAAAAATTTAATTAAAATAATTTATTTAAGGGGTACCCTTATTGAAGCGGTACCCCTGTTTTGAAGCGTAAAATTTTGATAATTTCGATTTTGGTTTTAATAATCTCTTTCAACATTTGAAAAAGTGTTCTTATGGATACGAAGTCGAATTAAATATATTCCCATAAACCAAAATTAATTCTTAAATCGTAGAAAGCATATTAAATGTAAAACCTGTTAATAAATAACTGAGGGTTAAGAACGCAGAAGTTCGTTAAGAAAAATATATTTTTTTAATTTATCTTTCATTTGTACTAGACAAGATCTACAACAGCAAGAATGTCACTCAAAAAAATTATAATCAGCTGCGTTTCTTTAAAAATCATACAAAACTTTATTTCCCAAACAACTTGCATATATATTTATTTATTAACTTCTAATTTTTTGTATGATTTTGCAATATCTACGACAAAAGACAATAATAAATTAATGTTAAATTCGTTGCGCACATTTGCAATAATTTTTACAGCAGCAGCGGCGCTCGACTACAACAACAACAATGACAGCTATTTGTACGAATGCAACGCAACTACAACTCCACCTCTTGTCAGCTTGTTTAGAAGCGCAATATTGTACAATTTTACCGGCATGGCATGTTCTTGTCTAAGGCAATCTACCGAAAATATACGAGTATAAAAATATTTGGCAAACAAAAAAAAATGAAAAAAAATTAAATAAGAAACGAAAAATAATTACAAATTGATGATGCACACAACGATTTTTGGCTTTTTTTTTCTTTTGATGCTTGTAAATAAAAATTACATATTTTAAACAATTTTTTTCTAACTAATTTTGTCAATAATGTTTGTGACTTGTTTGTGTGGCGCACTTGACTTGAGCGGTAAAACAAGACAAGAAGCTACAAAAAAAAAAAAAAAAAAAAAACTAACAAAAACAACAACAACAACAATGTCAAGTTATGCGCCTGCGCAACCACAAGAAAAAAAAAATGCAGACGCAGAGACAGTTACAGACGCACCTCAGGCAGATACTCAGACAGTCAGAAAAGATACTTACTATGCCATCAAGTCTGAAGAGTTGGGATGGCTGCTGCTGTTGCTGTTGCTGTTCTTTTGGCTCAAAGACGGCGTTTATTTGATTGATGGCTGATTGGTTGTTTAAGTGTTGAGCAAAACTAACTATGTATTGTGAATACAAAAGCATATAAATGCTTAGCTTAGACAGATAGTAGGACGGACAGACGAACGACAGACGGACCGACAGTGTGCAAACATAAATTTACAAATTGCAAACAAAATGTTGTTGATGAATAATTTTATCTATGCAATCTTTTTATCTGTTTTTATTATTATTAGCTGAAGTTGTTATTAAAATTAAAACCAAAAAAAAAAAAAAAATAAATAAATATTTAAAAAAAGTATCTAAAAAGTATTTAAAAAATACTCACGTGCAAAAGTGAAATAAAAAAAAAAAAATTTAATAAAAAAAAATCAATGCATTTAACAAGAAGTAACTAAATGCCACCCTTAATATGAAAATATCTCAAAAAATGATGGCGTAATATGTATGTAAGAAAAGAAAACAAAGTTTAACGAAACACAGAAACATAGATATATTTTGTATTATATTGAAAATAGTAGCTGCCGCGTTGTGACGTCATTAAACTTTGTAATGTTGTCTGTCTGTCTGTAGGTCGGGGTCGTTTTTTGCTTTATATACAAATTTTTTTGTTTTGTTGTTGTTGTTTTTGGTTTTTTAACCTGCTACATGCTCTCACGTGCACAACTAAAGCTCATTTGTATGTTCTATAGCTATCTCGTTTCATATATGAGTATGTATAAAATGCAGCTCTCTTTCTAACAAATACCAAAGTGTAACTGTACTTTTATGTGTTGCTATGCTATAAGATTGTCAAGGTCGTTTGTCTGTGCCTTTGTGCTTATATACACATTTCAATAAGCCCTACGATGATTTCACAGATACAATACCCCTATTTATATATGTATGCATGTAACTGCGCAACGTACACACCCCTTTTCGTAAATGAGACACACACACAACAAATGTAAAGAAAAAAAAAAAGAAAACCTTTGCTATATGAGGAAAAAGCTTTTCAAACAGCTGTCTTTGCTTTTGGCAACGATTTTCGCTCACTTCCGTTTTTTGTTTTTGGAATATGTATTTGGCTTTTCTTTTTTTTTGTTTTGGTTCTGTATTCTTTTGGTTCTGTATTCGAGCTTATGCGCCGCTGTACATATGGTTTTTATTTGACCTTCAAGGTTTTGCGGCATGTGTTATGGAAATTATATTTTATGAAATTTTTTTTGATCTAGAAGTGATAAGGTGGAAAACTAATATCGAGTGAAATGAAAAGTTTTGACAAAAGTTTTTTTTTTGGTTGCTTTTTTTTACAAAAAATGATTATTTTTCTTTTAGTGGCAATTTAAAAGAGAAACGGGTAAAATATATTTAGGACTTTCTTGATCTTTCATTTTAGAAATAAATATTCTTATAGATAAAGTAACTACATGTGGATCTCTAAACAAGTAGCGCGTGAAGCGCCGTTTTTCTTTGAAAGCAATATTCATATTGCACTTCTAGAGCATTAAACAAGCTAACACCATCGTTTCTTATGTGTTCTGCTGTACTTGAATATAAAGTAAAATATAAATTATAATTCTGAAAAAAAGTGAGTTTACTAAATTGCAATTATCTCTGGATTTACTTATCTGATTTCAAAGTGACTTATATAAAACTAAAGCTAATTAAATTTCCTGACAAAGGTGTGTGCAAAACTTTTTAATCAAACTGTAGGTTTAGGAGTTATTAATGAAGTTTTAAAGAATTCATTATCTTTTTCAACAAAATTTTACAGAAAATCAGAGTTTTGGAAAATTTTGTCTTGAAAATACCTTATCTCTTTTGGAAGTTAAAAAAAAAATAAGCCATTGGTGGCTAAAAATGTCACTGGAGAATATTTTTGTAAAATTATTATAAAAAAATATATGATTTTCGATGTTGCTTTATCAACCAAAATCAACCACGAAAATTTCAAATCAAAACATGAAAAAACGCTGAGTATGCACGAACGTAAGTTACCCTATACCCAACCTTTATGATTCTTAAGTTAAGGTCCTATCTTATTACCATTCCTTATTATATTAGATTTTCATACAAAAACTCAAAAAATTGCAAAAAAATTTGTATGGGGGCTATACCTAAAATATTTTTGGTACTACCCTTCTTGGGATATTTTTTTCGGGACTATCATTGGCATAATTTATAATGAAATTTCAGGTCGTAGAATAAGAAACATGATAGTTTTATAGGGGCAACTCCTTCAAATGGGACTAGAGAAAACCAATTTTGTAAATGACCACTTGAAGGCTCACGAGAATCTAAGTTGCCCATTTGCAAAAATTAAAAAGATTTATTAAACCCCATACATCAACATAATCCCATGAATAGAACCAAAAGCTAAGTGGAATGTCTCTCTGTTTTATCATCTGCCAAATAGAGCCAATTATCTCGAAGACTATTATAGATACCACAAGACTTAGAGCTTTACAGTCTGTAAACTCATCTGGAGTTAATTCTACCCCATTTCTAAGCCTATCTCAATATTTTAATACAAAAAATATATTAATGTGGCTTTAGTTCAGGAAACTATTATACAAATTTTTAGTTCTTAACTTCAGTTTTTTTAATTAAGTACCCCACAGAAATTTTGCCAAGACATGACTTTTAGGTTTTTTTAGGTTTGGTTTAGGGTACTCATAATTGTGTTAAGCTATTTACAAACTCATACCATCTTCCCTCTATAGCTGCCATATATAAAAACTCTATACTTAATTCTAAAATAAACACATGGAAACACCTTTCTTTAAAAAAATCGAAAAGCCTATAGTTAAATAAAGAAAAGTGGTCAAAACAGAACAAAATTTAAAAAAAAACTCATTTCAAATTTTCTACGTTTACTGCGACAACTACTTAGACCGAGATATACTACTTACATACATATATGTATATACTATCTATTTATGTAGCTACGTATTAATTATAACAAGTGGTAAATCAGATGTTTCTATATCTGGACACAGCAATCAGTTTCAATTTATATACAAACATAAAAAAAAATAATAAAAGCAGTAATAAACGAACGTAACGAAATGTTGCTTTTAAAAATAAACATCAGCAGTAAAGGATAGATAAGTATGTTTGTGTGTGTGTGTGTGTGTGTGTGTGTATATACACAAGCTTTATATGTACAACAAAAACTATGACGTCCTTGGCTTTGACTAAGAGAGCATGGCGCGACATGACCACCTCAAGTGGCTCACATGCATGTCTATTTTAACTGTTTGGATCGATAAAGCTACAAAACGGCAGCCCCTTTTTATAACGACATAAGCGGGCAGCAGCAATGCGTATACATATGTATAAATATGTATATAAAATTTATATATAAAGCGAGAGAAAGAATGTATGTGTATATACTATATAGTAGAAGAAACAATGACGTCAAAGCGGAAACGAGATAGCTGCTTTAGATGTGTGTACATGCAAATATCCTTTAAGCTTTTTTGTTTTTTTTTTTTTTTTTTTTTTATTATTGTCCGCGTGCCAAAGCAGCACACCACGCAATACTGCGTATGAGTAATATTAATTGCAGCCATGTTTCACATTGCGTATACGCTCTGTGTGCGTGTGTGTTTGTATTGCACGCAAAATAAATAACACGGATGCTTTTAGAATGTATTTTTAAAAAAGCAACGTGGGTTGTAGCGCTATCTTTAAGCAGAGCAAAGGTATTTTTATGTTTTAAATTTTAATTTAAAAAAAAAATAAATAAATAAATAAATTTTAATTAAAAAAAATATTTATATATAAAACCAAATCAATCAAGCATGCAATTTATATTTTTTTTCATTTTGTTCTTTAAAAAACATTAAGTAAATCGTGAACAAAAAAAAAAAAAAAAAAACTAAAAAACCGCCAAAATTTAATCAAAAATTAAATTGACCAAACAACTGCAATGAATGACGAGTGCAATGCTGCTGCTCACATGCATTCCCATGATCATTAGAAGTCTGCAATGCAACAACAACTACGGCACGTTCTTTACATGCCAAAGTGTGACACCGAAGCGTGATCCATTCAAGTGAAGAGAGACGGATAGACGGACAGACAGACAGACGTTAAGATACTAACTTAGACGCAACCGCGGACAATGCTCTATGTCTGTCCTTCGGTCTGTCTATTTGTCTGCCTGCCATACCCAAACTGTAGAAAAATTTTGCCCAAAAATAAATATAAGCAGCCGTGGAGCATAGAAAAAAAAAAAAAACAAAAAACCATTAAAATTTAATTGAAATCGAAATCAAAACAAAATCTCTGATATGCGGAATTGATTGTGCAAAAATAATTGCAAGAACATCGACATCGGCAGCATCGTTGTTTTTTATTTTTATTTTATTTTTTTTTTTTTTTAGAGAATCTTTACGGATGACACTAATTTGGCTGCAAGTGCGGCAATTATAGAGAATAGCACAGACATAAACATAAAATTAATGTCGTTTTTCAATTAAATACAATGCTGCAATGAGCTATTATTTTTTTTTTTATTTGTGAATTATTAACATAAAAAATTTGTTTATTTAGTGGTTTAGTAACGAATAATACATTACATAATTAAAGTTGTTAAAACTAAAATATTTATTAATTCTTCGGAAAAAAAGTTTTAGCAAAAATTATTGTCTCAAAATATTCTTTAAAACTTTTGCTTCAAGGTAATGCCATAAAGAAAAACCAACCAATTTTTATATATTCGAACAGCATCAGTCAGTACGTTTGTTCTGTAATTGATTTCGGTGACTATAAGAGATGCAGCTACTAAAACTGAAGCTAGATTCTCCTTTAGTTTATTTTATTTAGCCCAGACTTTATTTTAAGGCTGAGAGAATGTAATGTTGACACACAGTGATTTTTTTACAGTTATTTTTTACAGTGATTTTTCACAGTGATTTTAAACAGTGATTTTTCACAGTGATTTTTCACAGCGATTTGAAAATCGCAATGTCCCCTAAAAGTTCTGATTTGCGATTTTCTTGTTTCTCAGTGAACATATTCAGCTATTCTTCGCGAATAGTGAAACTGTTCATTTATCAGAGGTCTCTTCCTCTTCGCGAATCGTTCATATTCACTTGAACACCAAACCTGTACAAATTAATTGGTACTTTAATTCGTGAAAGCGCGCTCTAATAAAATGATTAAATGGTGAAAGCACAATTCCAACAAAAATATGAACAAAACTTATATCGACAATTGCAAACGATGAAACCAAGAACACAATTGTTTTTAAAAATATTGTTTTTTGTGAAATTTAAATTTTTACAATAAAAGTTGTGTTTTATTTATCAATGAATTTAAACAAAGGTTTTTGCTGTATTGGTGTAGCGAAACAGTTCTGTTAGCGGTGATTTTGTATATCACATCACTTTTCACGAACAGTGAACCAGTACAGTAAACGCTGATTGTTTTTTGCGAAATGTGATTTTATCACTGTTTGCAGTCACTGCGATTTTAAAGTTGCAGTCGCTAATCACACTGTGACTCTAAAATCACACTTTTTGGCAACACTAAGCGAAAGTCATTATTGGAGAAAATCGGATGGTAAACTGGCTCTTATAGGCAAACTACTTGATCTATACAAAAAACATTTATTTATGGTAAAATAATGAACAAACAAAAAAAAAAATAAATAAAAAAAAAATTAATAAATAAAAAATTAAAAAAAAAAGATTAATAAAAAATAAATAAAAATAACAAAACCACCACACTTCGCTGCCAGAAGTTCACATATACAAATTTGTTCTCTCAAAGTGATTGTTTTAAAATTAAATTAAATCGAAATTATTTAAATACACGAAATACTCGTCTAAACTAAGCAACACGGCATGCTGCTTGTACGTACCACTGAAAATGTTTTTTTGTCACATTTTTTTCTCTCTTCCTTTATTTTTATTCTATTCTTATATATATTTCTTTATTTTCGATCGTGTGAACTAAAATCGAATTCCGAAATCTTGTATTTATTTTACACATTTAATTGTTTGTATTCGTCACAAGTATTTCTTTTAAACACATCAAAACTGCGAAAGCATTTTGCACAATTAACAAAAAACAACAAATTAATAAAAAAATAAACAAATAAATAAATAAATAAATAAAAAAGATAAATAAAAAAAACATAATAATTCCACTAAAATAAAATATTAAATAATACAAACCCCATAATTATTGCACATTACCATTTTGTTTATTTTTATCTTTTTTTATTTTCTTTTAAACTAAAGATTAAAAAATTAATATAAAACTTTTTTTAAACATTTTTCATTGTTAATGTCTCATTTTTGTTTTGTTGTCATTCGAATGCGTTTGAGGCATTACATTCAGACAAACGACGATCAATTTTAACGCAAAACAGTAGTTCATCAGCAAATATCAGTAAAACTTTTTGAGTATTTAATTTGATTTTAAAAACTAGTGAGATTTTTGTGGCATAAAATTCGCATAAATCAAAAATATTAACAAGCTGCAGCCTAAGTCATTGGTGATTAAAAAAAAACCAAAAAAACAAACAAATTATTGGACAATGATTGACATAAAAATGGTAGATGAAATATGTAACTGTGTGCTATTTTTTTTAAAATTTTTTTTTTAATAAAGATTTTTATAATATTTGTATTTGATAATAAATAAAATGAGTAAACAATAAAGAAGCAGTTAAAATTTTTTTAACTTCATTGAGGCTTTTTTGTCTTCAAAAAATTTAAACTTACAATTGACATGAAAATCGCAGTGATTGCAAACAGTGATAAAATCACAGTTCGCGAAAAAACAATCAGATTCACTGTTCGCGAAGAGTCATATACAAAATCGCCGCTAACTGAACATGTTCACTGAGGAACAAGAAGATTGCATATCAATACTTGCAGTCGTTGTGTGACATTGCGATTTGTAAATCACTGTTAAAAAATCACCGAAAGTGATTTTTTGCCGACACTAGTTTATAGTATCTACAACCTCTATAATGCATTACAAACCGTTCGACAAACTGTAAATTACAATATCTGGTTCTGGGAAATATTTAAAGAGTGTAATACGAGTTCGGAAATAAATCTAATTCACAGGTTGTAGCAGCGAAAGGAACTTGAAATATAAAATATAACAAATGACTCAACGAATTAGTTGTTTAAAATGAAATTCTTCGGATATGGCTTAGATCTCTTAGACATTAATAGGTGTAATATTATTTGACTTAAATTTTTAGGAATCTTTTGGCAATAAAAGAAATATAAATTTTTATATAAAATACTAAACCAGTTTCTATATCCGCTATGTACTCTGAAACAATAAAACCGATGAGCCCCAAACTGATTTTATTTGAAAGGCAACATTGCAAGGCATAATTATAGGCCACGTTAAATGCAATGGGCATATTCAGTTAATTCGTGAAGTCAACTTTTTCTAAATTTTGTATGTTTTTATATTAGTCCCAGCGTTTTGTGGTCTTACTACAATAATAAAAAAACGTTATTTTTTAGTGTTTTTTTTTGTATGTTTTTATACTTAGCCCCAACAAAAAAGTACAAAAATACCAAAAAAAAAAAATGCAATTGCACAGGCAACAGAAGATGCGAAACGGCCGTACAACGCCGGATATTCTCAAGTTTAATATAAATAAAGATATTTAGATTTCATAATCTCTTCGCTTTTTCGAAAATCGGAGACCGGTACTATATTTAAATTAATAAAGAAATATTAGTTTAGCTTCAATTGCCGCGAAATACTACCACAAAAAAATTGGTATTTTTTTTTTTTTTTTTTGTAAACCTTAATAAATGTTGTGTGTCTTCAAGTCAGCCAAAAAATAAACATATTCAAAAAATCTCTACGCTGTTTGACATATTATGCGTATCAGTAAAAAAAAAAAAAAAAACAACAAAAAAACTTAAAATGTATATAAAAATTTTAAGAAATAAACATCACAGCAGTTAGAGCAGTGCAACAAAGTGGTACACGGCAATTTCATAGACTTGCGTGATAGATACGCTGTAACTAACTTCAGACACAGTAGCAGCAACAGAAACTAAACAAATATCTACGATACCAACCAACATACAGTATAATATATCTCGTATCTTTTATACATTCATAAATAATTTTGATTTGTAGAAAAGAAAGAAACAAAAAAAAAAAAACAAACGAATATTTGCATCATTTATCATGATCAGATTGCTATGGGTCAACGTAAGGCGACGTCAAGAAATTCATATGTATGACGAAAATGAATTTGAAGTTATACTATGAAGACTTCATCGAATCAATAACAAAAAAAATATATAGTATGTTCTTATGGTAAACGGGTATATTCATTTGTCAAAAAGTTTGTAACGCATTGAAGGGCATAAACCCATAAAGTATATATATTCTTGATCAGCTCGACGAGACAATCGATCTAGCCATTTTTTTTTTCTCTCTGTCCGTCTGTTTGTATGCGATCTTTTCGATGAAGAAATTTTAAACTTAAGCTTTTCTCGGCAACGACAGGTTAAGTTCGAAAAGAAGTGCCACGCCCATTTTAGGTATAGCCCCATACAAACTTATCGATTTTTCGATTTTTTTTTTTTAAATAGTAATTATTTATGAATGTACTCGCTCCCAATTGGGTAAAACATTTTTGGTCATCCAGGGTCAAACAAGACGACACGCCCATGTAACGGGTATTTCAGTTCCACCAAGTTAACGTTTTTCCTTTTGTTTTGTTTTTTTTTTTTTTTTTTTTAAGCGTGTTGAAATGCAATTGGATACACGCTTTGAAGCTTTCTGCGAAAAAAACTCTCACTATTTTTTTTATATAAAAAAAAAAAACATTTCTATTTTTTATTATTTTTTGCAAATATTCCAAAAATATTATAATAGGTGTGAACTGCTCTTCTTTCGATTAGCATATTGAAATCATATGAAAAGCATTACTAATTGCCATAACTATTGAAGAAATTGTTGCTGCTGCTTGCCAAATATTTCATAATTTTAGCTTATTAATTGAAATGGGCGTCTATATTTGGCCTAAGAAAAATAATTTGGCGTTACGTTAATTAAAAATAAATTTTCAAATAAAAACAAATCAAAAAAAAAAAAAAAAAAAATCTGCTGCATCATTTGAACGCTGCATGACTCGTGATTATTTGTTGCAATTGCTATCTCATTCACCACTCATCCCATACTTATAGATCTATACTCATTCCATACTCAAAAATCAAAACGAAGACGTCATTATTGCAGCAATGCGCTGTTTTAAAGCACGTGGTCATCATTTATACAAAAAAAAAAAAAAAAAAAAAAAAAATTTAAATTTTCCGCAAATAATGCGCGACAAAAATGATTATGACAACTTGTCTCTCTAGCATCTAGCATCTAGCTTCTCTTTGTGTTGTTTAGTATTGACGCAGTTGTTTGCCTCAGTTCATGCGCTACGTTTAGCTGCATTAAATAGGCGCGAAATATATATTTATTTCTGTCGTCATAGATTTGCAGGTTCAGGTTCAAGACAATGAATGCATTTATTCTATGCATGGCGTATCTAATAAGTTTAAAAAAAAAAATAAAAAAAAACGCGTCATGTCGTCACTATTGCGCGTGGCAGCTATGACGTAGCTGCAAAGCATCTGCCAGCAAAATGTATCTTTTACGTTCTAAATAATTATTGGAAGAGGAAAAGAGTATGACTTATGCCCGAAATGCATACTCGTGCATATATGCAGAATGTTTTCATTATATTGATTTGTATCTTTTTTTTCTTATAATTTTGCTGTTGATGTTGTAAAGCATGATGACGCCAATAGACGGTCATATGTTTTATATTTTCATGTTTATTTTTGTTGCATTTGCTCAGCTGGACGTCAAAATTTTTATTTAATTATAATATTTTTGCTCATGTTTTACTTTTGTTTGAATGTTTAGCAAAAAAGAAAAAAAATTATATTATTTTGGCGCTTTTTTTTGCGTTCTTTTAATTAGATGCATTTTGTATCTTTTGTACAATATTTTTGTTTATGAATCAGATGTATAGAAATATAAGCGTATGAGACATTATTTTGTATTATGATAATAAAATTTGATTGAAGTAATTATTGAATTTATTTCTTTTAAATAAAATACTTTCATTAAAAGTTTTGAAGATGAAATGATCCAACAATTAAATGTAAGGCGGCTGGAGGTAAAAATTGATTGTTTCATAAAACTAAGATAAGTTATAAAAATGTCTTGTTTAGCAATTAAAAAAAAAAAAAAAAACAAGAAAACCACTAGTATCTTAAAAAAAAAAAAACTAGGCAGCGGTAGATAAAGTTTCGACGAAGATAATTCATCTCCGCACATCTTTAAGAAGGGGTGACTGTTCCCAAGTTCATCTCGACGGAGCAACAATTTTATGCAGCGCTACAGCCAAGAATCTGGGCTTGGGTCTTGACAGAAGATTAACTTGGCGTCCTCACCTTCTTACCAGCTGAATGAAAGGTTAAAAAAACATTTATGGCTTATCGGACGAAGGTCACCTCTCAAGCTGAGGAGCAAACTCCTAGTCTATAGAGCAATAATAAAGCCGGTATGGACCTACGGTATTCCCAAATTTGGGACACTGCCAGCAGGAGTAACTGTTCTATTATTCAAATATTTCAAAACAAGACGCTGAGGATTATGTCAAACGCTCACGTGTTCCACACCAACAAAGAGATACACGAGGAACTCGTGGTACCTTGGGTATACCAAGAAATAACAAGATTAAGCACCTCTTATCGGCTCGACATACCAACACCCTCGCCATCAACCTACTCGACAACAGCTCCAGTATAAGAAGGCTCAAAAGGCATCACCCGCTCGAACTCCCTCATGAGAGACAATTACTCATGTTTATTTTTACTTTTTGTTTATTTTCTTTTCCCATCCCCATCCCTTATTTCTTATCCATAATGGCTCCGCCAACGCATTGTCAACTGTTCTTTACCCTAACAACTTGCTGACTGTCTTTTAAAGATAGATTGCAAGTAAATTTATCCGCTATAATAAAAAAAAAAAATAGAAGTTTTACTAGTCTCATAAGATAGAATTTTGTAATAGATAGGTTCTATCTGGATTGTTTCCGAAATAAGACGATTCTCTCAAATTCGACCGCGACTATTTATTTCTAATATATTAAATTCTCGTGTCACAGTGTTTGTAACCAAACTCCTCTGAAACGTCTTGACCGATTCCTATGAAATTTTGTGTGTAGTATTCAGTACGTCTGAAAAGTAAACGTCTTTTATACCCCTAAGGTGGACGTGGCCTCTATACAATCGACTATAAATTCGTCGAATATTTTCGAAACAACTCAACCGATTTCGGAGATTTTTGTAGATAGATAGAATTTATATCGTTTTAAAAAATGGAAGGTGTTCGTGGCCCCATAGAATCAATCATAAATTCATCGTATACTTCCAAAACAGCCCAACTGATTTCAACAAAATTTTGTGAACTGTTTTTTTTTTTTTGTCCACACTAAAAGACAGAATATTTTTCGTTTTTAGAAAATAGGGCCGTGGGTATGGCCCACATAGAATCGATACAGAAATTCATTGTATTTTGAAAAGTATTTGAGAGAAATAAATAAAATTCGATATACATGCTACTACGACCTGTAAAGTTTAAAAAACGGGAGGCGAAAAAAAAAATGCATCCTATTTTTGCAAATAGTACATAATGTACGTGGCTCGAGCAGATTCAGCTTGTTTTTTTTTATAGTTTTTATCTATAATAAAAAGAAACATTTTCTATTAAAATAATCTGCCATAAATTCCATATATCTTACAGCATTTGAATAGACCAAGCCTATACACTTTTTTTTTTTTTTTGCCAAACAATTTGCGTCTAAATTTATTTTGATATCTTCATAACTAGCTGCACTAAACAAATATCTATATTAAATATGGCGCTGCATAATTAATAAAGCGTTGCACAGACAAGATTAAATCTAAACACACTATTGACGCTTTGTATATTGTAGCTATGCACATACTTATACGCGTAGTATAAGTATATAAAGATACAATATATGTGTAAAATATAATATTTTAAATTGTTTGCCGCTTAGTTTTACACGTTTCCTTCATGCGTTGCGACGCCTGTAAATCATTTTACGTCAAAAGGCTGCAACAAAGGCGGCAACTGCGATAGAAGACTATGCTACAACTACTACTGACAAACAAAACGTAGAAGATGGCTACTGCTGCTGCTTGTGCTGCTGCTACTGCTGTGGTTGTTTTGTTTTGTTGTTGTTGTTGTTATTTCTCTTTGCTGCTGCTGACGATAGTAAACATGTGTACAATTGACGCTTCTAACGTAATGTGTATGCCCCCCGCCCCTACTGTGCGCATTAAACTGCTTTAATATATAAATATTTGTTTTGGATTTTCTTTGCATTTTACATATTGCATTTTGTGTAGCTTGATGAAAATTTATGTCGTCATTGTATCTTTAGGTTGCAAAAAAAAAAAAATATCTGCGAAACGCATGCAGCGTTTTGTATTTTTTTATTTTTACTTTTTTTATTTTTTTCCTAAGCAAATGTTGTTTTGTTTGTTTACATTTTCTAATGGCAATGATAGTAAACAATTTATTTATTTATATTTTTTTTGTTGTTTTTCTTCTCTGCATTTTTTCTTCTTTATTTTTTCTAATTAGAAACCGCTTTGCACGCGCCTATATTTGTAAACAGTGCGTATGCGTAATAATTTTTCTTTGCGAAATATATTACGTATACGTAATGTTGTATGCGGGTGTGTGTATATGTGTTAATAAAATAATTTAAAATGCAATTAGAAACCAACACCTTTTTTTAAATTTATTTATATTTTTTTATACATACTATTGTTGTTGTTGTTGTAATTTTCCTTTTGATTATTACATTTTATATGTGTATCAGGTTCATGCCAATTTATATTTGCTGCTGTGACATCTGTTTGCTTTTGTTGTTGTTGTTGTTGTTGCTGCTGCTCAATTATTGTTTCATTTTCATTGCAATAATAATAACGCTTATCAAAATTCGAACAACTTAAATGCGTTATATCACAACCATCAGGAAATAGATTACGACAAGGATATATCAGTGGCGTTGTTGTTGTATTAGATTTATGATTTAAATTTGGACGATAACAAGAATTATTATTGATCTCATAATAAGCATTTAATGTATAAGCAGCAGCAGCGGACGCATTAGCCGTTGTATCTGATTCATTTTTAATGTGCTGCTGCAGTTGTTGTTGTTGCTGTTGCTGATTTTGTTGTTGTTGTGTATGATTTAAATGATTTAAATGATGGTTTTGTTGTTGCAACAATTGTAATTGGCTTAGATGTGTACTAAATTGTTGTTGATTTGTGTTATTGTTATTATTAAAAACTGCAGCAGCAGCAGTAGCAGCAGCGACAACATTCGCTGTTGTTGTTGTTGTTGTTTGATTAGCAACAGCCGGTTCTTGCTTCACAACAATCAGCGAGGCAAGACGATCACGCATTATATTGAATTTATTATTTAAAATGATTTGCTTTTTTTTTTTAAAAAAACACTTTTGAAATAGTTTTCTTTTAGAATTTAGAGTTTAGGTTTTTTTTTTTGTTGAATGATATGCATGATTTTTAGGCATTTACGAAACATACATGAACACACACATAAAGACACACACACACACACATGTAAATACATATACATATAGTTAAAAAGATAGAAAGTTTAAAATGTTCTTGAACGTAAAAAAAACAGGAACAAAATATTTGTAGCATGCTTTTTTTTGCGTCTGTGTATATGTATGTGTGTGTGTGTTTGTTACAACATAGCAGTTCTTTTAAAATACATATACATATATATATAAACACCTGTATTAGGCAGCTTGCACAGCCTGAGGCGCGTTACTGGTGTGCTGCTTCGTTGCTCCAGCACGGCGGCGTTTTGACTTTGAAGAATTTTTTTGGATGACTTAAATACTTGATTAATAAACACAAACACATATATATATATAAACGGCTTGGCGGCTTTCGGCTTATTTAAATTTATTAAACGCGTAACACTCAAGCGTAGCGTTTGTTGTTTATATTTATATTAACACTTTAACACGCGATTTAGTTTTTATTTAAATAAAAAAATTATTTTTTTCTTTTTTTTTTGTATATATGTACTCAAGCGTCTGTTGTCCTTGCACAATGTCCTTAGACTTGAACTCGTCGTCATTAACGCTTTTCAATTCCGTTTTTTTTTTTTTTTTTTTTATTTCTCTTCAAGTAGTTTAGTGGCGTAGTGTGGGTTGTTATATCCTTAGACTAAAATATATAGCACACTTTTGCGCGCACACTCAATACATAAGTGCAGTACAGTTTTAGAATATTCTCTCTTTATATGTATGTATGTATGTATGTATAAGTAGTATATAGTGTATTTTTTTATCTTGTATATAATATAGTTTTAACGACGTAAGCAAACGACGTAATAACTTACGCTCAGCTGTATATACTTTATGCGTTTCGTTATAGTAGGAGGCACAAGGACATTATTTTTGTTTCTTTATTTTTCATTAAACATATATATATAGACACTGCGTTATATGTATATAAACACGTGCTTATAGTAAAAATTTGTTACTTATATTTTAGTCTTTTTTTTATAAAAAATTATATTACGCATACGCACTGTTATATTAAAATTGTCTAATTAAAAGTAAAAAATATTTTTAAAAATTCGTCAATTTCAGCAAAAAGTACTTTTTTTTTAACAGCACAAAAGTTTTTAATTTTTTAAAGTAAAAAGTTTTATTTTATTATTTTTTAAATAAACTATCTTTTTTTATATAAAGTTACTTATACGCCGCGTTACACTGTCAACAGTTTAATATACATTAAGCATACGTCGTGTGTTACAGAATGTTTTTAAAGACACTTTTAGATTTGTTCAAATTAAAGTTACTCATACGCCATGTAGCACTACTTCCGTTTCCGCATAGAACTTTATTTTAATTTTTTTTTTGTATAAAATTTTGCGCTTTTTATTATTTATTATATTTCACTTTGTTTGACAACTTGTTGCAATTTAAACTTTCTTTTTTTTTTTTTTTTTGTATAATTTTTCACTAATTAAAGCACAATTTTTTTATTTTTATTAATTATTATTAATACATTCCGAAATTAAATGCCACAAATAAACGAAACGACTTGACGAAACAAAATATATAAAACTAGTTGTACTAGTGTACCGTTAGAAATGTTTTTATTATAAAAATAAAAAAATATTCTTATTTGAAAATATTATTGTTTTAAGCGTTTTAAATAGAAATTGTTTAACGTTTTTTTTGTTATTAATTGTTATTTAATTTTGTTGTTGTTGTAGTTTGTTGCTGTCGTGTTTTTTTGTTAACAATGCGGCGTCTGTGACGCGACTGAAGTTATCTTTACGTTTACACGCGACTATATTCAACGTTGACGCTGCTAACTTTTGGCAAAACTAATGACGACGAACAAAATCGGCACGATTCAATGCGCTCGCTCGTCTTATATCGCATCGTATTGTATCGTATCTTGCATAGTATAACGGCGACACTCACTCACTCAATTTATTGTAAATGTGTATATGTATGCATATTGAATAGAGCGTAATAAAAATGTGTTTTACCGAATGCAACCGAGTCGCTTAGTGTATCTATAGCTGAGAGTAAAAATAAAAATAAAGGCATATAGCAAAGTGCCAAAAAAGCAACAATTACAACAACAACAACAATAATAACGACGCCGACAAGCACAAGCACACGACCTACCTCGCGCGAGTTTTCGTGCCTTTGGGGCCAAAGCAATGCAAATAAATAAGCAAGTGTAAGAGTGAAAGAGTAAGTTGTACATATTACGTCATTGCTTAACCAAACATCAATTGTACGAGAATGGGTTTAGATATAATAATGATAAATGCAATGTTAGAATAAATATTGTTAAAAAATAATAATAATAAAAAATTAATGACAAATTAAAATTTTTTTTTTAAATTTAAGAGGTATGAAAGAAAACGAAATATATTGTACCAAACATACACTGATGTACACAATAATAGGTGTGAAGTAAAAAAATGTTCAAAATGTAGAGGAAACCCTAATAAAAATTATACCAGCAAAATCCAATTGTCAGCATGGCAACAGTGTTTATAACTGAAATGAGCAATAAAATTACTTCTTGATATATATGCTGCATTATTAATTTGTTCCAGCTTAAAAATAACACCTATTATTATGGCCTGGACTATAATAATAGGTGTGAGTTGGAAGGAAATTTAACTGCATCAAATTTGCTAGTTTTTTATATGCTAAAAGTTTGATTTTGAGGAAATAAGACTTAATGAAGGTTTATGTATGATATATAGGGTCTTGAACCTCATTTCAGTACAGAGGTGAGGACTTCCAGCTGAAGAAATGAAACTGTGTCAAGCTAAAATAAACGTTAAAGAAAGATGGAGCACCTATTAAATCTTAAATAATACCAACAAAATCGTATAGTTTGCATGAAAAATGGCAAAACTTGTTAACTTAAGTTAATATTGCTCAAAAACTAAAAAAAAGTAGCCAATTGATTTCTTCAAAGAAATGCGTCCCGATTTCTTGAGAAAGTTGTAGCTTTATTTCTCCTTCAGATTTTAATTGCCAAATGTAACATTTGGTAGATTTGAGACTGTTTTTTCAACTATAATTTTTGTAAAGAATATAAGCTCTTTCTTTTATACTCTCCGAGGTTAGTTGACTTATACAGCAAGATATAAATTATTTTTGGGTTTTGATGCTGATCAAAATTTTTATTACATTTCTTTTAATTTGACCAAAGCTATTACCAAACATGCCACTCTCGTACTGTCTCTCATTGCTCTCGACCGATAAACCTAGAGAGCGTTTGCATGTGTAGGAGTCTCTATACATAAGTGAGTGTATTTGTTTGTTGCAAGAAAAATCGATGACGTCGTTGTTAAGCGCCTGCGCCACACATATACAAAGATAACCATACTTTAACAGTGATAGCAAGTACGCTGCAAAGTGCAGTGGGCCAATTCTTGCTTGCATCCTACCTCACCCACAAACAACAACCAAAAACAACGACGCCATCGTTATACCGTTATATGCGGCAGACAGTACGACACCAATACATATGAACCAATGAACGAATAAACAGAAAATGAACGACAACAGACGACCACGACGTCGACGACGACGACGACGACGAAAGCGAAAACGGAAATAATTTGCGTCATAAAAAGCTTCGACTGCGCTTCGATATGCTAGTTGTTGTTGTTGTTGTTTTTGTTATTCTTGTAACAAGTGTATACATGCATGTATGTATGTATGTGTATCTGTATAGTTACAGGTACCACAACAACAACAAAAACAATGAAAAAATCAGCGACGATTGATTACTTAGCGGCTTATTTATGTAGCTCATTTTATATCTCTTTCGTTCCTTTATTGTATATATTTCTTTCTTTCTTTCTTCCTTCTTTTTTTCTTTTGTATTTGTTTCTCTGGCTCCATTCGCCCTCTTTCAGGCGCTTCTTTGATTTTGAGGGTGTGGGAACTTTTTTTCTCATGAGCTTTAAACGTCTTAGCGCTGTAGGTGATTTAAGTGTAAATTATCCATGCTCTTTATGTACATACGACTATTTCGTGAATGTGCATACAAAATGTTTTAAAAGGTGTAAAATATCCTGAAAATGTAAGGAAAAAATTTTTGTATTTTTAAAAGATATTTGTGTACTTTTTGTTGTATGAAATGCGAAAATATTAGAAATATTATATATAAAGTTTACTTTTTTTACGATTTTTTAAGGACGTTTAAAGTAAAAATTGGATAATTTCTTTTAGAGTAATCTGCTTTTAAGATATTTTGAATTACTGTTTCTTTGATAGAAGGTACAAATATCAAATATGTGACTATCTATTAAAAAATACTTCGAGCAAACCGTAGTAGGTAATCGGTTATTTTAAACTAAGCAGTCTAAAAAAATTAAATATTAGATAGGCGTCTGTCAATCCTGTCATCACAATTTTTCTTGCGATTTATCTATCATAACTAAAATAAATTTTCACTGAATACTCCCCACTGAATTGAACTGCCCTCACCGTTATTAAATATCTTTAAATTAGGTTCCATAATTCTTGATCCAAGAATTGTTTGCGCAATAGCGTTCCCGTGACTTTTCGATTTTTTTCCTGCTCACAGAATTAATATGGTTTTTGAAAAGAACTTCAATTTTTTACGACTAATTTCTACAACGTTTTGGGACTGCTCTATAGGTACATCTATCTAGTATCTAAATATATTTTTGAAGACCTATTCACACTGAAATTTAAAAGGTTAAAATACGGGGATGTTTGGTTACACCATTTTCTTTGAGAGCTACATCTTAGGTACAAATTTTTAAAACAGTGTATGAGTAAAACGGATGTTTGTTTGAAAAAATTCTATAACAATTGAAAAGTCATTAAACTTTTTTTAAAAAAATGAATACAAAATATCTAAGAAAAGTTAGTGAATCTAATTTCATTAATGTCACTGCCTTTTGTTAGCTTCAAGAAGTATAGACGCAAAGATGTACGCATACAGAAAACTAGTTACTGAAAATCAAGGCATACATATTCGGCTGGATTCTAAATAACTCAATTACACTTCGGAAAATTGATTTATAACTATTTTTTAATTAGCAATCGTTATTTTTGTTAAGTAACCCGTGTGGTGTGTGGGCTGTCAAGAATACCATCTAAAGAGACAATCCCTTAGGATGAGGTTTGATGCAAGAAGATTGGTCCCCTAATCGGAAGCAACATCATGAAACCATAATTCAAGGGACCATGAATAAGACAGCTAGAAGAAACAGAACTCCGTGGCAGGACACCCGAAGTGAAAATGCAACCCGAAGAGGTGAACGTCTCGGAAGGTGGTATCCTAGACCATATGCTCTACTACAAACCCCGGAAAAGATTTGATCTTTTCTTTTAAAAATATAACAATATCAAAGTATGCAAAACTCGTTCTATTCGTAAACTATGTCCGTCTGTTCGTCCAGTATTTGATTATTTTTAACGTTAATGAGCTTTAATGCGAAACTTTAGCTTTTCTCCCTTCGATACTTTGCGTGTTAAAAATCAGTGCGTCACGCCACATAGCCCATACGATGTATTTTTACGGTTTTTTAATTTTTTATATAAAACAAACATTATTTATAAAGCTATTTATATATAGAATATCATTTATATTTTCCGCTTTATTTTAATTTTTACATTTATTTTATCCCTTAATAATTAATCGTTTTCTCATTTCTGTGAAATAAAGCAAAATTAAGATATATTATATTTTTTAAAAAGGTTAAAGCTGCTTGTTAAATGAAATTTCTGGAATTTCGAAAATAATGTTAAAGAAAATAAAAAGCAAAATAAATGAGTAAAAATATTATATTTCATTTTATATTAAAAATATTATTTTTGAGTCTAACAATAGTCAACCTTTTTTCATTGGTATTAATAGCCAAAACTACCAAAAATAACAGTAATAATAATTTGAAAAAAAAATCACCTGCAGTAAAAAAAAAAAAATTTAAAAAAAAAAAATAAAGTAAAGGTAACTCGCCCACTCCACTTGAATTTGGGCTTCCTAAAGAAAAGACAAGCAGAACGAATATAACAAAGCGAATTAAAGTAGAAAAACGCTGGCAGCAACTAACAAGAAAATCAATTTATGCAAATTATTGTTATAATAAAACAAGTCAACTAGGCTAAGCAATGCTTGTTGACTTTAAATATAATTTTGTACAGACTACAGACAAATCAGTTTAGATACTTTTCATTTCATCGAGAATAAAATGAAGTATTAACTAAAATTATAAATTTCGGAAACTAATTGAATTCGAAGATGAAGTACATAAAATAACAAAAAAAAATTAACTGCAAATAAAGTGGAAAAATAATAAAACAATTGATATGCGCAAAACAAAAATTCCAAAATTAAACTCACGAATTTCAAAAACAAAAAAAAAAATCGATGTAGGCTTTAAGTTAGAGAGGAGGAGGAAGAGGAGGCGGAGTATTCAAAATTTTATGCGGCCGATGCGAAAACGATACGATACATGTATTAACTACAACAAAAAAACAACAACAAAACATCTAAAACAACGTGCAACAATTTAGCGCAGCACATTTAGAATATCATCACTGGCTGGCTTAGTTTGGCATCGTCGTCGTTATTGTAGTTCGTAGTCGGTAAATGATAGGAGTGCCCCATACCAGTACCCCTCATGTTTTGTTAGTTTTTTTCTTTTGATTTGGCTTGGCTTAGTTTGGCTTGCCATGTCAGATACAAAACCGTGCCGACATAGCTTAAGATGCCACAGCGCAACTAGCTTAGCCCAAAAGTGTAACCGAAACGAAGCTGGCAGTTTTTGCCAGCTGACTCCTCAAGCGTTTGCATGTTGCAGCGACACCAGTTAGCCAGCCAACCAGCTTGTATAGCAACCAAAACCAACCAACCGAGTATGGTGCATTCGGAGGCCACGAGCAGGTCAGCGAACAACATCAAACCAAACACACACACACACAAAAACATTCATAAGTACATATACATACTAACCCACTACAGTCCAAGACCAGTCTAACTTGCGTCGCTCCCAAAAAAAAAAAAAAAAATCTAATAAGAAAAACCAAATACGCTCCTAATATGCACGCGAAACTCATTCACTCCCCAAATAACAAAAAAAAAAAAAACAAAATTAAAGCCAAGTTAAAGCTTGAAAAGCATTATGGGAAAAATCCAAAACAAAATCGAAAACGAAAGGAAGAGCCACACAAACATTAAGTAAGATAAAGTCAGAGAGTCAGAAAGAGAGAGAGAGAGAGACAAACAAAAAAGTTTAAGGCGCGCGCTCCTGCTTCATTTAGATACACACACCAACACACATAAATACTTAAACAAGTCGCAGCACCGGCAAAGACTTGGCTCAAAACGACATACGCCAGAAACAGTTAGAAGTAAAAGAGAAAAACGTGGCTTGAACCTGTCTAAAAATAGCAACCAATATAAAGAAGAAAAAAAAAACGAAACGAAGTTACTCGTGTAGCCGAACGAATGAAAACGAAAACATAAAAAAAATACAAAAAATTATTGTAATTGAGTATACTCGACTATGCGATACGCTATCTTCAATTTTAGTTAGATGTGACTTGAAGTGCAAATTTTTTGTTTGCCAAATTTGGCTTTTTCGCCATCAAAATTCCAGGAGAAATTACTGTGTCCGTTCCTCTCTATGTCCCCACTCATCCCTCTCTCCATCCGTCCCTGTGTGCGTTTTGCCGTCTGACTCCCAGAGCACCGAACTCGGAGACTTCATAGGATAAAGGCTTTATACTTTGAACTTTGATTCTCTAAAAACTTCGTAAGATTCCTAATATAATTTTAATTTTTTTTTTGAACACCTATTATAAACCCAATAAAATATTTAAATTCGATTCAGGTCTTACTATTAATAAGATTACAGAGCCCTAAAGTTTTGAATTATTTTACTATCCCAAAACTTATTTTGTTAGGATAAACTCTTCTACAGCATTCTTCCTTATTAATATTATGATTCCGACAGAGATAGTAACCAGATATTTATTAAGGGGTGCATATAGAGTCCTTGACAGACCACAAATAAAGTAAAAAATAATTTATGTATGTTAAATTAGGCAACAAATAATTTTAGAAAATCGGACAGAATTTGTACATGGTTCTATCGACTTAAGGTTTCCTGTTCAGGTCAACTTAAGGTTTCCTTAAGGTTACAGGTTACATATTCTATCTGTTACAAATACCTGCACAATAATTTAATATACCCGATGTGTATAGAGTACAAAATCATGTCGTGCCAAATCGAAATCGTTTTGAGCCGAGCCTCACCTATATGTCAAATATTTTACTCTCACTCTCAGCAAGGTGATGATGATCATGTTGATGATCGTTGTTGTTGTTGTTGTTCTGTTTGAGGTTGTTATTTTTGCTGTTGTTGTTGTGTGGGAAGCTGTGAGTCAGAGATGCAGCACAAATGAGATAGTTAGTAAATGAAAGAGATAGCTATACAATTGGATTGTGCAAAACGATTTAATATGTTGTGACGTTTTAAGCGCAGCTTTATGACAGTCGCGTCTTACGTTGTTGTTGTTGTTGTTACTGTTGTATTTGTTGTTGTAGTATGAACTGCGTGCAACAGTGTCAATATTGACAGCACTTTAATTGTACACGAAGCCAGACAGATAAATAGACAGATAGTTAGTTAGATGTGCTCACACAAGAAAGAAAGAAATGGAGAGAGGGGATGGTGAAATAAACTAGCAGACAGAAAAGACAATTAATGCGCGAAAAAAAATCCAATTGGAAATTGTATCTTTGGTAAACGAAATAAAAGAGTTGTTTATTATGCTTGAAAATTAATAACGAATAAAAAAAAAGAAAAAATAAACGCTTTGAGACTTCAATAGAAGCGAAATTGATTGCTTGTTTATAGTAAATTGGTGTTGCGAGATGGAAACGGAACCATTGTACTGCCTAAAGATATAAAAAATAGCGAATATCGAAAATATAACTTATGTATGAATTAGATACGGGGACAGGCAGAAATCCCGTGGAATCCCACGGATCCCAAAACATTGTTCGGGATTGGGCTGAATAAAAGAGTTAGTTTTCTGCATATCTTAACTACTCCGAAATTCGCGCAAGTCCCGAAATTTTACTCGGGACCTGAAATTTTCTTGGGGTACTTTTAAAAAAACTCAAAACGTATCCGCAATTCTTTTGTTTATAGATACTTCTTATTTTGGCTTGGAACTCAATTTATAACTACTATGTTAGATAGTATTTTAGAATCATTTACCGAGGTTGATGTTCTTAAGAAAATTAAGGAACTTAGTTCATTACCTGTCGAGACACGTAACAAAGTTCTCATTTCCGTTCGCGAAACGCTGAAATTGGTTGAAAATGCGACAGATAAGCCAATTGGCAAGATACCATTTAAGAAACCATTATTACAGATCAATTTTCGAGATTGCACTCAAATCGTCGGGACCAGAAAAAAAATATCGACACAAATAAACTTTTACAGTACTTCAAAAACTTGTAGACATGGTCTTCATTTGGCAACTTCGTCGGCCACCAGTTAGTTTTTTCGACTTTGAGTAAAATATTAGAAGAAAGGTGACCTCGTCTGTTAAGTAAGAACTACGAAAAATTTTGTTTCTGTATAAAAACAAGTGTTAAAAACAATTCAGAACATATTAAACTTAGTCTTTATTATTTACTTACGCGTTACAAATTAAAAAATTCGGGCGGGATTCGGGACCCTCAGAATAATTTGAAAATATTCGAGAGGGCGGGATCAGGAAAAATATTTTTTGTTAAGGAATATTTATCCCATGTCCATCTCTAATATGATTATAAAGTTTAAAAAATGGTTAACTAAAATACTGCCAATTAATTGAAGTAATTTTAGTCCTTATTGATATTTCCCATCCCTTGAAACTTCAAAGTTCTAAAATCTTTAAAATTAACGAACTAGTTACAGACAGTTCGCCAGACGCCAGATGTCAAACGGGCGTAATCAATCGTAACTCATTTTCAAATGAATCACCTATTCCAATGTACAACTAAGGTAAATATTACTTTCAGAACGATTTGTAAATCAAAATTATTTCATTTCCCATTCGACAAAAAAAAAAAAACCAAAAACAAGTTTGTCTAATGCGTCTTTCATAATCTCATTTCTTTATAAAGCACAACTTTATTACTTCCAACTAATCGATTTCAATATAATAAATTTTTAGACAATTCACACGCAGTATGAGTAATTTTCATACGCAATAAATGTGTGTGCTGCTTTTCTACAATACAATACATACAATGTATAATTGTATCTATTAGATATACACACTTTTACAAATACCTATGCATGTAGGTATACGTAAAACTTTTTCATTCATTATGCTATCAATAAATTGATTTCCTCAATCTACACTATGTCGTCAATTAATATATGTAGACTCTGAATATCTATAGTATTTAGAATTTAGTTATGGGAATTTATTTCGTTGAAGCGTGCCATCATATAGACGTCACTCACGCAAAGAATAAAATTCGGCACAACTGTGTCTTTGACCTCATCATCAATAGGAACATTTGAAACAAAAGCAAAACACTAAACACTAGGGACAAGCCCAACGAAAATAAATAAAAAAAAACCAACAAGCAAAACAAAAACAAAACAAAAAAGATAAATACATATAATCATATGTTTGCGAACGTGATAGAAAAGTGTTATTAAGTATATTACTCAAACAAATAAATAGTTACAGTATGAGAAAAAAATTTTGAGCGAGAGAATGTGAGAATGCGTGTAGTAAGCATAAATGTCAATCGATTGTGAGTGCTCATCTTGTATACGTTTGAAATTTGCAGATACAAAATCAATTAGAACAACTTTTAGATACTTTCTAATGAGATACAAATACTCTAAAAGTGCTGTTACATACAAATACTTTTTAATAACACTTTTTTACATTTGACTTGTATTTTGTAGTTTTATTGGAACCACAGCATATATAGTTTCTACTTATAAGATACAAATGTATCTTTTGCCTTGCCTAATAAAATTAAAATCTAAAATCATAAGTTAAAAATTTAAATTAAAATCATCTAGAATCTTAAGTCTTATTAAAGCACAGCATGTACAGTTTCTACTCATAAGATACAAATGTATCTTTTTCCTTGCCAAATAAATTTTTAAGTAAAAACATCTACAATCTAAAGTTTGTTTTAAAATTCAAAAAGATACAAAAGTAGATGAAAATTTAAACAAATATGTTAGTAGCCCAAAACTATACACAAAAATATGTACAAGAATAAAAAAGAAAAATAGCTGCATTCTAAAAAAAAAATCAGTGCCCTCTTTAAGTAACACTAATAAAAAGAAACTGTAAGCTAAATATAACTTTAAACAAAAAAGAAAAAGTAATCGACAAAAGCTAGTAAAGTATTTTAAAGCGGAAAAGTACAACAAAAATGAAAATGGTCAAAAGTCAAACTCGCATGACTTTTTTCTTTTTTTCTTTACAATGACATTGACATTAAACTGCCTTCAACTGTATATACATTGGCTTTCAACAAAGTGTAAGGGTAGTAGGTCAAAATCCATAACAAGAGCAACAACAACAACCCCCATAGCTACTTCATAGTGACTGCGTCAGAATAAAAAAAACAAAATAAAATAAAAGTTATTTAGCAAAATTTCCAAAATTGATGAGTTCACAAATGATACCAATTAAAGCCAACGCTGATTATCAAATTTCAACAGTAATTATGGTATTTGGTAAATTATTAATTAATCGATTTGTTATAGATACAAATTTACAAGATACTTAAATAAATTAGACGCAAATCAATGACGTCATATGTGTGTAAAGAGTACATTAGATGAGCGCACTATTTTGAAAAATCAATAAATAAAGACGTCATAAATTGGGGTGTTATATGGGTGACTTTTATATTTAACGCTTTTCACAGCGTTCGTCAGCGTTGTACATGCGCAGCTTTTAAACAGAAACTATGAATGAATAAAACGACAGACACTCGGACAGACAGATTTACTCAGGTGTACTATGAGTATAAATAAGTATAATTGTGTGTAGGCCTGTTCGGTTGCTCGGCTTTTATTGCTCGTTTGTATTTGGCCTACGCGCGTTTTCTGTTTCCAGTTGTACAGTTTGCTGTTGTTGTTGTTGGTTGTTGTTGTTTGTTTTTAGCCGATGCCGGCCGGTATATGAGCTGTGCTCTCTCGTTGTATTTTGGTCAGGAAAAGCAAGCAGCATAGCACGTGCGTCAATGACGTCGTCGTCGTCGTCGTTGTTATTTTGTTGTCAAAGAGAGCGTTATATTAGGCTAAATAAAAATCTAGCGCTCATTTTCTTTGTGACGTCATTCAGAGCGAGATGCTGCTATATGCTATTTTTTGCATGAGCTAACATTGCTTTTTCGCTATTGATATGATGTCATTAAATTTTCCACTCAATCACACACATTAGACTGCGCTCAGGTGCGTAGATAAAAATGTTGTGGGTTGGAAATTGTTTTTTAATTCTTCTTATATTACTTATTTATTATTTATAATGAGGCTTGTTATTCTTTTTTATCTAATTATATACCCGGATATGGCTCGTAAAAATATGTTAAAAAGAATTACACACAGTATACGCATATTTATTCGATTAAAATAATAGATAGTTTACAGCAGTATATACAAAATTAGTCTAATTAAAATAGGTCTTGTATTATAAGTTTTCTTTGTTCAATTTGGAATGCACATGGAAAAATTCTCAACGTCTATCTGGAAAAAGTAAAAATCTTCTTCTTTTTTGCTGTTGCTTCACAAATCAAGTGTAAGGTGGTTAGGCTGGTCGTGTAACCGTACAATCTGGTCGATTATCTTGTGTAGCTGCTCCAGAGCTACAGGAACAGTTATGACTTTGTGGTACACTGAGCGGTCACAGGTTTGATAAATATGTTGACAATAAACAAGCTTGGTACTTAATTCGTATATAATTCAAGCTTTCAATACTGCGAAAATTGAAATCGTACCTGATTGTTTTCCCCGAGATAATTCAAATTCAGTTCTGTTCAATTTTATTGCCAAAGAAAAAAGTTGAACTAGCTGGGAAATCTTATAGTAGGAGTTGTAGGAACTGCTATATGAAATCTGAACTTATGTTTAAAAGACTATTTTTTTTTTCTTCCTTTCACTAATGTGGCAATAACTATGTAAACTACGATTCAAAATTTAGAAAGAAAAAAACTTAGACCTTTCGACGGCCTTGTCAATTTTTCCATTGGATTACTATTTTTCCCATTTTGCAGGTCCAAGTAACATATATGTACCGAATTTCATTTCTCTCAAATTCTTGTAAAAGGATGAATTTCTGTATCGAATTTATTTTTAAAACGACATACGTTTTATGTTGGTCTTAAAAAAAACACATCAAAAAATTTCATTAAGATCGGCTGTGTTGTTTCGGAAATATTCGATGAATTTATGATCGATTCAATGGGGGCCACGCCCACCGTCTGACTAAGGCTTCGGCCACGCATTGAGTGATAAGCGACGCTCTCTTGAACGACATAAAATATTAAAGCTAATGAGAAAGCATTGGAGTGGCATAACGACGAGCAGTCGCTGAACGTCAGAGCGACGTCGCTCAACTTGAATTGATTTAATTTTTAGTGCATCCTAAATTTGCAAACAAGCGAACAACTACTCAGTTGATTTGGCTTCGTTTTATCGGCCCACAAAAAAAACAAAAATATAATACAACTGCTAAGATTTCGTAGATGAAATTCCAACTTCTCAGTCGAATAAGGCCAACCTTTGTTACTTTTAACTATATCAGTATCCATTCAAGTGATGTCGTGACTTCTCTAGTGGCTTACACCTATCAACTCACCCCAAAGCGATCGCTCAACAACGTCGCTCAAGAGAGCGTATTACAGTCGCTCATCGCTCAATGCGTGGCCGAAGCCTTAGATGTATAAAACATAGTTTACTCCCTATTCTCAGACCAACTGAATATACACACAAAATTTCATAAGAATCCTCAAGCCGTTTCGGAGGAGTTTTCAGATCCAAACTGTGTGTATTTTCAAGGTAAATGTGTTCTTTTTATTTTGTTTTTTTTTTTCAAAAATTTTTGAATTTTATCGATTTTTAACCCATTCTTTCAACTTAAATTGGAGACTATCATTCTAGTCCTGATAAAACGGAAAACCAATGTTGACAAATTCTCATGGTGGTCGACGGTCTTAAAAATAATGCGATGGCAATATTTCCTTGATAATGCCCTAATCCAAATTGATAATCTCAAGCAATGTTGATATCAAATAAGTTAACCAGGCATTACAAAACCAGAACACTTCCATCAAAACGCAAAAAAAAAAACTGAACGTCTCCAAAATATTGATCCAAATCTTTGATATACGAGTGTATTCCAAAAATCGAATTGATACTAAAATCTAAAGTACCTACGAACGTGCACCCAAATTATTGTTCTACTTAATACTATAATACCAAAAGTACTTCAATTCATTTTCATTTTCTTTAACTTTGTTTTGTGTATTTATAGCTTTTAAGATCCGCATACACAAAACAACTAGAACCTCCACTTCACCATGTAACTTTAACCTTTTAATGTAATATAAAACATCTTCATTTTTCTTCCATTTACATAATTAATTGCCACATTAGAAAAATATCACAAAGATGCGAGAGTGATAAATTATTAGGAAAAAACTAACTGCATTGTATACAAAGAAGCAGAATTAAAATAAAATAAAATTTTCTATACAAACTCTATCAGTTTATCCATTGGTTAGATGTTTAGATGGCTATAGACAAGTCCGGCTGCAACATGCAACTGCATCGCACTGTTTTTTTTTATTACAGACACCACCGCCGCTCACCTGCGGCGCATGCCATGTGTTTGTCTGGTCCGTCTAAGTCTATATTGTATGTTGTTGCATCGCCATCGTCATCGCTATCGTCGCTAACATTGCCATTATTCCATGTGCTACAACCTCGACCTGTCTTGTCTTACGTTTCGTTTTATTTCATTTGCTTGGTAAATATATGGATTGCCGCAATCTGAGAAGATTCTTTTCAAAAGTCGCATTATTTATTGACATGCAAAAAGTCGCGCGCGCACTCGATTAAAAAAAAAAAAAAAAAAAAAAAAAAAACAAGAAACCTATCTCTTCAACCCCTTCAACATTTATAAATGCCTGGTTCTGGTCGAGACTACACTTAGAATAGTTTGCTTGCGGCTAAAAGCTAGACAAGACGTCGTTACTAAGTGCTAACGTTTTTGTCTGTCCAGTTGATTTGCTTTGAAATATGTTGCAGCGATTTTCTTGCTATAATTCTGGTATGGTGTAATACACTGAAAAAAAAAACAAAGTTTAACTTTATCAATTTAGCCGTAAAATAAAAACTCTTTCCTTAAGTAAAAAAATATTTTACTTTTAATTGTAATTGTATTCAGAATCATTTTCTAAGTTCGAATCGTTATCATTGGGAATATAAAAGAAAGTTGGCAACTCTAGTAAATTTATAACTTCTGGAAGCGGTTTCTTAATATTATATTTTATTCTTGCCGTTTCTCCGTAAACGGAATAGATGTATGAAAAAAGTCTGAAAGATAAATTATTTTGCTATTCTTTCTAGCGTGAGATCGTCTGTCCATTTTCTACAATTTAATTATGGGTTTCACGGGGATCCCGTGAGTCCCTCTGGTTCTCGCTTTTAATTATAAAAACTCAAACTCAAAGCCTCAAACTAAACTGAGCAGTGTTATCATCACTACATAGTATAAAACAAAGTCGATTTCTCTGTTTGTTTGCTTAAATCTTTAAAACTACGTAACGGATTTTGGAAAATTTTGACCCGGGACCTAATGGGGGTCTTGAAAATGGAAAAGCCAAATATTTGAAACAAAAAGACGTTAAAAAAATTTATTTATTTTTGTGTTTTTTTAGAATTCAGGTGAGCAACAAGACGGGATTTTGAAAAATTTTGACCCGGGACCTAATGGGGGTCTTGAAAATGGAAAAGCCAAATATTTGGAACAAAAAGACGTTAACAAATTTATTTATTTTTGTGTTTTTTAGAATTCAGGTGAGCAACAAGACGGGATTTTGAAAAATTTTGACCCGTGGCCTAATGGGGGCCTTGAAACCGGAAAAGCCATATCTTTAGAGTGAATAGACGTAGAGACTTGAAACCGGGCTCATTTGAAAGATGGTTAAAAAACATTTTTGGCGTTCAAGGTGTTCAAGGGATTTTCGGAATTTGGACTTGGGACCCATATGTAGACCCAATATAGATTTTTTGACCAATTTTTTTTTTATTACAGGTGAGCACTTAGACGGAATTTTAAAAAATTTTGACCCGGGGCCTAATGGGAGCCTTGAAAAAAAGTCATACATTTGGATTGAATAGGCGTAGAGACTTGAAACTGGGCGCATTTAAATGATGGTTAGTCGTATTTAGGGGATTTCCAAAATTTGAATCCAAATTTTTAAACAATTTATATTTAGGCTCCAAATAGAAGCAAAAAAAAGACGAGCAAAGCCGCGGGCACCTGCTAGTTTATTTATAAAAATTATTTTTTTTTCTTCTGTGTAATTTCGTGTAGATCATTGGTCATCAGAATCAGAAGTTGTGCAGCAAAAAGCTATTGCATTCGACCTCGAATCATGCCAATCTGTTGTTTTATGCCAAATTGAAAATAAGCAGCAAAGCTCGACTAACCTAAAGAACCTACCACTGAAGAAGATTAGAACGAATATATTCGAACTGTTAGTACTCAACATACAAGTCTTTATAATCAAAAAGAGAACAGCAATAAAATTTTGAAAGCAGCAACAAAGTAGCAACACAAATCGTAGTTGTCTATGTGAATATTCTAGCGCATCTGCTGCAAAATAAAATATGGACAGACGGACATTCAAAAGCCACCTTAACTTGCGGCACTGACTTGTATTTCATTTCATTCTCTTGTTTGTGTTGTTGTTGTTGTTTTTGCATAATCATAGCGCCGTAGAAGAGATGCAGCGGTTCGATTCGATTCGTCCAGACCAAGACCGAGCCACGACCCGACCCGACACGACCAGACCGAGTACCAGAATGCGGCGAATTAATTAAATGGCTTAAATAAGATGTACTAACAATTTGCGCTAATGTGCCAATCATCTTGTGCTTCTCGAGCTTACAGCAGTTGAGATTTTTATGTTATTTCAATGCTTCTAACTTGCGCTCAGCTCCGTACAATATTTGCTGCTGTTGCTGCTGCTTGTCTCAAGTGGCGATGGTGGTGCATGTTCCATGTTTACATGCCACTACAAAAAAAAAAAAAAAAAAAAAAAAAAATCAAACTATTTTGATTGTATTTCTGTTGTCTTTTACAGAATTCGTGTGCTCCAATCCCATGTTAATTTCTTAGTTGCAGCAGCAGCAGCAGCCGCAGCATCACAAAGATCGATTATTGCCGCTCTATTGCTCTTAGAACTGGGAGTGTTTTTTTTTTTTTTGGTCTTGGGGGAATGCAGTGTATTTTTTGTAGGGTGCATCTTCGTTATTTGCCACAAATCGTGCATAAATATCTTAAAATAGTGACTGTAAGTTCATTAAATATTAACTTTTATAAAAATTTTATTATTTGCAACTTTAGAATGTTTTTTTTTATGAGTTATTGAAGAATAAAAGAAAACCTTTTCGTTAAGTTTAAATCGAAACTATAATACTCCGTTTTAGTGAGTATGTATAAATGGTTTTTAAAACTTTCCACATATGATATTTAAATAAATTTGAAATAACTTACCGAGATACACACGTATACATATATCTTAGCTATTCGACCTCAGATTCGTTTTCGAAGCTTAAAAGTCTCTAAGTAACAAATTTTAGCAAAATCTCATAAGTTTCATCAGCAATATTCCATCGGTCATTTTGATTATTTCGCTTATGGTTATCGAAATATATTCCTCAGTACTGACCATTATACAGAGGTGTTTCTCTTTACTCTTTTGTTTTTGGACCTTACATGCTATATTGAAGCCGCCATATTGAATTTTACAAAAGACCATATAGTTTTTAAAAGTACTTATCATATGTAAACGTAAAGATTTCGGGGTATAGGCGAGAGCACCGTTTATGAAGAGAAAATTTATCCGGTTCAAAATATTAATTTTCCAGGTTTCTACATTAAATTTACGAAAAAGTGATATTTTCCCATGTGCAATACATTAAACTTGAGGGGCTTTGCGGCACCAATAAATGTTATCCGATAAAAAAAATATGGGGTCTTCATATTTTCGATATAGAACAATCTAAGGAGGTGACCACATAAATATTTTGTAAAAAATAATTTTCCATACATTTTTTGACCATCCTAATCTACATATTTGGCATTGTAAGTTTTTAAAATTTCGTCGATCTAACCATGTCCGTCGGTCTGCCCGTCTGTCTGTTCGCATGTTTATTGCAAGATGATTCATTCGCTCAATTTTCATAATATTGAGCTGAAACTCGAAAACTAAGCATTTCTCGTTCCTAGATAGTTTGTATGTTTAAATTAGAATGCCACGTCCACCTAAGGATTAGTCCCCAAACAAATTTACCGCCCATTTTCGAATGATTATATGAAAATTGTTGTTATTTATGATTTTATTTACTTCAAATTGGATAAAAATACTTCTTACGTCATCTAATGTCAAAATATGATATGATACGCGTCGAGCCACTATATCGTACAACCCTATAAAAATTTACATATCATTTTCTGTATTTTCAAGAAAATTATTGTCATATCTGCATTTTTATACCCGCCACACATACACGAGTTTGTCGGAAAGTTTGTATCGCATTAAATGAGGCAACGGATACCTCATAAATTATATATATCAGTCAGGTTGTTGCCATTCTTCGGGCCATGTCCGTAAGTTTGTCCGTCTTTCGTTTGCGCTGACAACCGTTTGACATAGCTGTAAAAATACATTTTAAAGTGTTCGTTGATATATCTGCCATTTTACAATATGGATCGTTTTAGCATCGCACAACGTGTTAATTTTGTTAAATTATACTATAAAAACTGGATAAAAAACCGGCTATGTGAACACCCAAAATTTCTATATGGGGCTCAGAAAATCCACACGTGATTGTTGAGAGGCCAGTTGCATCCACCAAAAGTCACTGTTTGGTGCGCATTATGGTCTGGTTTGGAGTCATCGCCCCAAATTTCAGTCGCCGAAAAGTAATCGAAAATTACCTGTTCCGGATCAAGGTGCGCGAGGAAGCCCTAGGTGGATATTTGAATGAAGTTAAAGTATTTCACACATAATGGCATAAACCAAACTTTAGAATTTGAAATAAAAGTTTCATCGAAATTCGAACTTCTAAGTGTGTTTTATTTCAATTTACTTTACGGAATTTTATTGATCGAGCTTGCTTGAGTACAAGTCTATCTAGCCATGTCCGTCTGTTTGTCCGTCTTTCGATTTTCTGCTGAGCGATTTATTAGCTCAGTTAATTAAATATATTTGGCTGAAATTTTAAACTTAAGCTTTCCTAGGTCATATTTACTTTCTATGTTGAAATCAATGTGCCACGCCCACTTTTTGGTATAGCCTCAACAACTGGATAATATACTGCAGTTCTTGTACAAAAAAAAAACAAAATATTTCTTAGAGCTAATACTGGTACAAATGGTTCTAATATAATATTAAGCCAAATCTTCAGATTAAAATTGGTTGCGTTCGGCCGCGAATTTCTAAATTTTTAAGAACATTTTTAATTCGTTAAGTATTTTAAGATAAAATTTAATACAAATGCTGAACGGAAAGATCTAACCGCGTCAAATGAAAAAAACGCAATAAAAAAAAAAAATATGCATTTAAAATTTATAAAAAGGTTTACAAATTCAAAGGTATTTCTTTAATTACTAATTGTAACATTTTTCCAAACTGTCTGTCGCACAACAACCTCAAATAATTTTAATTTTTTTTTGCTTTTTTTAATTTTCATCCTTAAAGTTGATTATGTAATATGCTAAACTCTCAAAACTGCTTCAAATGCCGCGCTACACATTATGCATTATATTGTAGTATTTTCAAAAGATTCAATACCCTCTGGCAGCACAGCACAGCACAACGATGATGACGACGACGTTAAATGTGCATTTCAAAATGATTTTCAGTTGCCAAATTAATTTCGTTAGCTTATCTTATAAACATTGTTCGCATTCGAAAGTTATCCCTCAAATCGAGTCACCACCACTACTATGAATAACGATGCAAGAAGGTAAGTACAATTAGTTACGGTTAGGCCCCCTCGTCAATTGTTCCATAATATAAAATATACAAACAAACCGAATAGCTGGATGATCTGTAAGATATTTGATTTAGCGTATATATCGGATAAAGTGTTTTTCTCTTTATCATGCACTCTGATTTTTTAAGGCTTGTCTTTTAAAAAAATTAAACAAAACTTAAAAAAAAAAAAAATGCTTTCAAGCAATTCGAAGGCGTGCGCTGACACGCTCTTTTGTGGATATTTTGCCTAATTTAGTTTCTCATGCAATAAAACGTTAACTAAAAGGAATTATATTCGTCACCAATAAAAATAAAAACTAAAAAGATAAAAAACGTTTGAATATATCGTCCAAGTGTCTTTTCAGTCAAGGCACACTTTAAAGTTTATTGTTGTTGTTCAAAACCTTCAAATGCATAAAATTTTTTTAACAAACAAGAAGTTTTGTCAGCGCATTTAACAATTAAAATCGATTGGCCTGAGTTGTATTTTGTTTGTTTGTTTTACTCGTAACTGTGTAGCAACATGCAACATCAAAAATGTTTCACATTATTTCAGCAAGAACAACAACAACAACAACAAAGAAACAAGAGCAAAGAACACATCTGGCTGGCATTAGAAGATTGCTGCATGCATAATGGCAAATCTGTGAGGAATTGGAGTACATCTTTAGCGCAGGCAAATCGCCGCCGCATTCAATTTACCTTGAAATGTCATTCGTCATCGTTGAGTTGATCGTTGTCGTCGTTTTGTCGCTTCTGTTTTTTTTTTTGTTTGCCCACAAATGGTCATCCATGATAAATGGGCTTCAAGTGTGAGCAAAGATTCTTTATTTTTTTTTTGTTTTTATTAGTCTTAAACAGAGTTGGTGATGGTCAATAGTATTTATGTGTGCAGTTTGCTATTGATAGATTTATGTGTTTTTTAATGTTATTTTTTTATTCTGTTTTTATTATCCTTTTATAGTTGATCATAGATAAAACCTTGAATGTGAAAGTAAAATTGAAGCACTATAAAGACAAGTTAGCTAGCTTTTTATTCAGTAATTGCATTGTCTAATCTTATTCTCGATATGAAAATGAGAATAGACAATGCAACTTTGCTTTTATCTTGCTTTAGTTGAGGCAAACTGGAGTTATTAAAATTTAAATATAAATCTTACGTTGCTATTTGCGTTTAAATACACTCTACGTTGAATATAAGATAAAAGAATGATATAAAAATGAATATAAGATAAAATAATTAAAATTTATTTTGATATAAGAAGCATTTGTACCATATTTGAGGCCATTAGCATTATAAATAAATTTGTTTTCTTATAAGATATTGACAAATTGTTGTATGTTTGCATGTTTTACTGTCCCGGCCCGTATCATTTCGGACGGGTGTGTACATTAGGGTGGTCCAAAAATGTATGAAAAAAAAATTTTAACAAAATTTTTATGATCCCACCCCCCTAGTATTGTTATATTTTGAAAATAAGAAGACCAGTATTTTTGTTTTTTTAATCAACCAAGCCTCCGAAGTTTTTTTTTACATTTACTTTTATTAAAAACTAGCAACACGCCCCCGGCTTCGCACGGGTGCAGGTACCCGCGGCTTTACTCCTCCCCTTCCCCCTTTCCTCTTCTTTTTTCCTCCTTTCCTTTTTTTTTTCTTTTCTTTTCTTCTCTTTTTCTTTTTCTCCTCCTTTTCTTTTTCCTTTTTTTCTCCTTTCCTTCCCCCCTCCTCTCCCTTTTTCCCTTTTTCTCCTCCCTCTCCTTCTCCTCTCCCCCTTTTTTCTCCTCCCCTCTCCATCCCCCTCTCCCTTTTTTCTGCTCTCCTCTTTTTCCTCTCCTTCCTCCAATGAAAAATCTTTTGACAAATAATCATTCGCTATCTAAACATTTTTTAACCAACATCCGGAAGTACAATATCCTTTTTCAAATGACATCGTTTGCCGCCAAAGAAATAAGAGATGCAACTATTTCTAGAAAGTTGAGATCTTGATCTTTTGGGCATTTTAAAATGACCAAATAATACAACGTACAACTATTACCTTTAAAAAAAAAAAAAAAAAAAACTATTTAAATCACTTATTTACTTACTATTTAAATCACTTGACAATGGTGAAAGAATTTTTTAAATCGGTCCAGTAGTTTGGGACATTTTTCTCTTTATATATTAGTATAGATAGTCAATATTTAAAAATAAAATAATAAATGATTCCCTTTTCTTCTATGGCCATTTATGAAGAGAAACATTGTTATCCGATTAAAAAATATAAGTTTTCCAGGTTTCTACATTAAATCTACAAAAAAAGTAATTTTTTCCCATGTAAAATACATGATTTTAACATACAAACTACTAAGGACTGAGAAAAGCCCAAGTTTCGAGTTTTAGCAAAATATTTTTAAACCTGAGCGAATGAGTCACCTTGTGACAGACACACAGACAGCAGACAGACAGACAGACAGACGAATAGACAGACGGATATAGATAGATCGACTTGTCCCATCGAGCTAAACAATAATATACTACTGGGATCAAAAGGCAATGCAATTTCTTTATTGAATTTTTGTAAAAATCGAAAAATGTTTTTTATTGTACTGAAGCTATGATCTCAATATTTGAAATAGATGTCAGTTTAGCTCCTACCAACTTAAGAAAAATAAAATGGCCCGATTCCTAATTCCCGGAAATTTACGTTTTGATCACAGTAGTATATACATTATAGGGTCTCCGTTTACACTATATGTGACGGAGTATTAAAAATTCAGTTGAGTAAGCGATTTGCCTTTAGGTACTAATCAAGAATATAAATAATTATGGAGTCTATTTAATATTGTTTATACTACTCCAATACTTACCATTTAGTCTTACATACATATTGTGTAAAAACAATTATATTAGAATTATCTTAAGCGCATAAGTCTACTTCAAATAACCTTATTTTTTAAGATTATGCTTATATAACGCAATACTTCAATAACTTAAAAGTCTTCGCCAACACAACAAGCCCTCTTAACAATCTCTTTAAATGCTACCCATACTCTATACTATATAACCAATTACTCATTCGAAAATAAACATATATGGCCACCATGCCATCAATTAAGCACAATTCCTGCAATACAAACTTATCGAAAGTAACACCTGATTGTGTCAAAGCGTGTTATTTATATACTATAACTATAGGTAACAGCTTCCAATAGCTTGCAGAATACATACAAACATTAATTTTGGACTCTATTTTGTAAAGACAAAAAATATGAAACTAAAAAAAAAACGTTATCCATTGTTTTAACATTAAGTTGCCACCATGTAGCATGCATCCATTTTGTACTTCTTACAGAAGCAGTTTGCTGTTGTTTTTATTGTTGTTGTTGTCGTTGTTGTTGCTTTGATGTTGCTGTTGTTAATGCGAGGTCACTGTGTATAAGATTATCGTGCCTATTTAAGGAAATAACGAGGTTAAATTCTTCACTACTACAACTAAATAGTAGTACACTCCAAACTTCATTGACAATGAACAATTGTGCACGGATTAGGTACACAAGACGAAAACGAGAGCAACAAAACTTAAAAAAAAAAAAATTGCAAAAACAATGATTAAAACATTGCACACGCAATTGTTTGATCCGCAACGAATTTCCCGGTTTTATAAATTTTTTTTTTTATGAGCACATTGTTGTCTGTCTATCGATCTATGTTGTATAGCTATTGCCATAGGCAAAGCTAAGGAACGAACAGAAAGTCTATCGTAGTCGTCCATTTCGATGACTAACTAAATGCAGGTGAGACAAAAGCATAAATTGTTCTGTACCAACTTTTTGTTAGACTTTAATAAATCTTGTTTTCATTAACGAAATGAAAATAAAATAAAAAAGATGTTTACTTATAGGGAACCGAATAAATAATACCTGTTTTCGTATTTTGTATGATGTATCTTTTGTATCTTTTATATAGTGTATCTTTTATATTATGTACCTTTTATATTATTTTTGTATCTTTTTATATGATGTATCTTTTTTATGATGCATTTTTATATGCTTATCTTTTATATAATGTATCTTTTCATATGATGTATCTTTTTATATTATGTATCTTTTTATATGATGTATCTTTTCATATGATGTATCTTTTCATATGATGTATCTTTTTATATAATGTATCTTTTCATATGATGTATCTTTTTATATTATGTATCCTTTTTATATTATGTATCTATTTATATTATGCATCTTTTTATATTATGCATCTATTTATTTGATGTATCTTTTTATATGATGCATCTTTTTATATAATGTATCTTTTCATATGATGTATCTTTTTTATATTATGTATCTTTTGATATTATGTATCTTTTTATATTATGCATCTTTTTATGTGATGTATCTTTTTATATGATGTATAATGATAATGTATCTTTTCATATGATGCATCTTTTTATATGTTGTACCTTATTATACGACGTATCTTCTAGATCAAAATTGGAAAACTTTTATTTAAAAGCATAAAATCAAAAGTAGATTTTCAGTTTATATAGAAGATAAACTTAGTTTTTAACATAATAATAACTTTTGCAATACTATGTGTCTATGAAGAGTACCTACTAAGAAATAAAAATCGAACTTCATTGTTCGTACAAACGATTGTTTTTTTTTGTTTTTTTTTTTTTTTTTATTTATATTTAGTTTACATTGAAATCAAAAGGCGCTCACTTAATTTTAATTCTGTATAAACAACTTCAATGGCTTCCTGCTGCTAATACAGACATCATCAGTGCAACATCAGCAACACGAATCAGGCAACAACAATACAGCAATTGATTTGAATTTATTTCACATTTATATGCATGCTTATTGCTTTTTATTCAATTTTAAGGTGCGCTCTTTAAAAATGTTTTCTATTTTTTTTTTTTTTTTTTTTGCATTTGTTTTGTTTTTTTAGAATACAATACAAAAACAATATTCAATTATTGGTTTATTAATTTGTTGCGTTCGATTTTTGTTAAGATAATGATGATTAGTAGTATACATTTTTATGGGAACTATTTTTATATATATTTGGGGAAGTTACAGAGGTGGGTAAATTAAGGTTAACATTTCAACTTCGAAGGAACTCCATTAATAAGACGCCAAAAATAATGCGACATTTTCTCATGAATGGAGACTATAGGAAGGCATTGGTGACCCTTCGTTAGGTTAGGCTCTAATGGCGGCAACGTCACCTACACCAGTTGAGACCCATTGTGATACCATATGACCTCTTATGTGTGCTGGGCCCTATTCAAACCGGTTTGATCATCTTACAAAAAATACTGTTGAAGCAATCAGACCGATAATTATTTTCCAAGGGCTGGACAGTGACAGAGAATGTGCTCCACAAAGACATCTGATACTAAACAAAGGCCAGTGTCTCGTGAGAACTCTTGCCAGAAGTATATCTGCTGTGGCGTATAGATTGAGCTGTTCGTTTTGAATTGTATTCTCGTGATTTAAGTTTTAAGATATTAGATTTGTGCTCCATCGAATGACTGTCAAATTGGGTATTTCTTGCTTCTTTCCTTCTTGGAGGAATATCGAAATTTGTATGAAGACTGGCCAACTTATCTGCTTCGCAATTACCAGCATGACTATCTGAGAATAAACACACATACTACTGTGATCAAAAAGTAGTAAGACAAATTGTTTTAAATTCGCCGGGCACTAGGAATTGGACCATTTTTTTACCCTATGCCCACATAGTGTGGAGGGTAACTTATCATCTATGTCAAAATTTTGAGACCATAGCGTCAGTACTTAATGAGGCACTCGTTCAATTGGTTCAAATTATTCAAAGAAGACAGAGAACGCTTTGAAGACGATGAGCGTCCACGTCTACCGATGAGAACCACATCAACCAGATCAAGGATTTAGTGCTCAAAAATCGTTCATTGACAATAAGAGACCTTTTTTAACATCACCAACGTATCATTTGGTTCAAATTCAATCGATTTTGAAAGACCAATTAGGTCTCAATCGCGTCTTATCTCGTCTGTGCAACCATGATTTCTGACTATCATAGCGCCATAAAACGCATTATTACTGGAGATGAGACATGGATAAGGACCCTGAAACTGTGAAATTTAAAACAATTTTTCAATTTGGAAAACGAAATTTTCAAACATTTTGATCATATGAATATGTTTCTAGCAATTCAATAATTTCGTAATAATAAACAAACTGAAACAATACAGGGGGCCCTTTGGTCTTATTGGTTATTTCTTAGATTTTTAGTGGAAACATTTGTTATGGATCAAGTAATTATGTTGGTAATAAATAAAATGTTTAAGATAAACTTGTACCATATAGCTTCGACTTACCGAGCCCAAGATGAGATATTAAATCTACAGAAAATCTGCTAAAAATAAAAATATTTAAAACCAGAAAAATCTTTAAATTTTTCTACATTGCAATAACGTTTTAACTTTCCAATTTATCAAACTTTAATAGTTTCACTTCAACCAAATACATGTATTGCTCATATATGGGATTCTGAAATAAAAAAAAATACTTTTGACATAACTAATATTTATGTATATATATGCCGTACCTTTAAAATATCACTGGTAATGCCTGAATTAAATGTATAGATTACTAAGGGACGCGATTGTTGTTGCATTTGATGATGATTTCGCCTATTTTTTAAGTAGTCAATTGCGCTCAACACAAAACCATCTGTAATATCCCAACAACTGCGTATCTCAATTGTATGAAGTTGTTTGCATGTTTGTAAAAGACGCAAAAGACCCATATTCGAAATTAATTCACAATAATTTATGCTAAAAACTTGAAGATTTTGTAATTTATTAAATGAATTGAGATCAGCATCGCTGATATAATCATTATGCTGCCAGTGCAGTTCTTTCAAGGCTTTAAGCATGCCAATGGCCGTAGTATGTTCATTTGAAATATTTATTTGGCCTCTTAACTTTAGATACTCCAAATCGTTACTCTTACGCTCTGCTAATGCTTTTATAAAATTTAATTGTAATTCATCATTATATTTCCAAGCAATCATTGTAAGACGTTTTAGTTTTGGTAATTGCGCAAGCACTTCATAATTGGCATCCGAGCCCGAAAAAGTTAAATCCTCTAAATGTACACAATAATCGGTGATTTTCTGATAGAGCGATATATTCGTCTGATCAAATGTGCAATCAACCAATTCCAAAGTTCTAAGATTTCGTAACGATATAGCTAATTCTCCAGAACTCCAAAGTAAACAATCCTGCAGCACTAGACGCTGTACATTTGTTAAGGAGCTGAGTGTCTTACCTAAAATTCGTTTAGTAAAATTAAAAACTATACAAAAATTACGCATACATACATACCCGTATAGCAGCCATTGATCAAGGTGAATGATATTAAATTTTTTATTCAAACTTAAATCATACGAACTGGGCTCATCATCAGAATCATAGCAAATGAATGTTATATGTGTCAGTGTTGTAATCTTATATAGCAGCCCGTTGAAGACGGGATCGTTGAAGATATTTTTATATTCTAAATGTTCTACATTGCAACAGTATTCACCCACAAATTCGGTGATCAATGATTCCCTTTTCCGATGCCTCACAGTCAATTTTTAGCGATTTAACAAATTGTCCACCAAATTGAAAAAATTCTATAAGGTTTGGCAATTTCATATTCTCGACTTCATGTACATAAAGTTGTATTAATTTATTTTTTGACCACAATTGAAAAAGTGCACGAAGTCTTTTCGAACTGATACTAAAAAATATTTGCGATGTGAACGAAGTAGCAAGGTAATCGAATATTAACAAAATTAGATCATCGCTTAGATTGAGTATTGTTGTTGTTGTTTTTGCTTTTGTATCTATTGCTATTGTAGCGCTGCATTGCGGTTTTTCGTCCACTAGTTCCATTTTATTGAGTAATACCATATATTGGTTTTGTGGTGTTTCAGACATCTTTCCGTTTGGTTTAGTTTGACATGGAAGTTAAAAAAAAAGATTTTTTTTATTAAAATTAGTTAGATTAACATTGCTAAATTTTGACAGATCTATTTTTGCTTTTATGACTTACTTGAATTGTAAATATTTTAGTTTAAATCATTTTAAAATTATAAACTTAATCTGAATGAAGCTATATAAACAAATCTATAACTTATATCGGGTGATTTTTTAAGAGCTTAAGAACTTTTAAAAAAAAAAACGCCATAAAATTTGCAAAAATCTCATCGGTTCTTTATTTGAAACGTTAGATTGGTCCATGACATTTACTTTTTGAAGATAATTTCATTTAAATGTTGACCGCGGCTGCGTCTTAGGTGGTCCATTCGGAAAGTCCAATTTTGGGCAACTTTTTGGAGCATTTCGGCCGGAATAGCCCGAATTTCTTCGGAAATGTTGTCTTCCAAAGCTGGAATAGTTGCTGGCTTGACGTAGCCCCACAAAAAATAGTCTAAAGGCGTCAAATCGCATGATCTTGGTGGCCAACTTACCGGTCCATTTCTTGAGATGAATTGTTCTCCGAAGTTTTCCCTCAAAATGGCCATAGAATCGCGAGCTGTGTGGCATGTAGCGCCATCTTGTTGAAACCACATGTCAACCAAGTTCAGTTCTTCTATTTTTGCAACAAAAAGTTTGTTAGCATCGAACGATAGCGATCGCCATTCACCGTAACGTTGCGTCCAACAGCATCTTTGAAAAAATACGGTCCAATGATTCCACCAGCGTACAAACCACACCAAACAGTGCATTTTTCGGGATGCATGGGCAGTTCTTGAACGGCTTCTGGTTGCTCTTCACTCCAAATGCGGCAATTTTGCTTATTTACGAAACCATTCAATTTGTCGATTTTCGCATTTCGAACCGAACACTGATTTTGGTAATAAAATTCAATGATTTGCAAGCGTTGCTCGTTAGTAAGTCTATTCATGATGAAATGTCAAAGTATACTGAGCATCTTTCTCTTTGACACCTTGTCTGAATCCCGCGTGATCTGTCAAATACTAATGCATGAAATTCCTAACCTCAAAAAAATCACCCGTTATAATTATAAAAAACTTTTGAAGTATTTTTACCCATAAATACACACGGATATGGCTAGATCGAATTGTTCGCGTTACAAACTTTCTAAAATAATTTAAAAAAATTAAATGGTGAAAAATTTGTATAGGGGCTATAAACATGATGGAATATTTTTGATTTGGACTATAGTAAACAAAGAATTCCTACATTATATAACACAAATATTCGTAAAAAAAAAATATTAGTTTTTTAAAGGAACCTTCCCTTAAAATGGAGCATGAGAAACTCCGTTTGTTTATGACGACTTCAGGAGAGTCTCTTATAGTCTCCGAGATAATCGTTTTCATACGGCAGTCAGTCGGAGACAGACATAGCTACGACGTGTGTCCTTTCAAACATTATCGCGAATTTTGAATTTTCGCGGGTTACGTACCCTATTCGAATTTCGATTAATTTTTGTGGCGTTACGATTGGTACTCACTGTCTCTCACTTATGCCGACAAGCTCGGCCATTTTGAATGTTCACTTAATTGTTGACAGCTGCTTTGGATCGTCTTTGATTTTTATAAGACTGCCAATTACCAAAAAAAATGGATCAAAGAACCTGTATCAAATTTTTTTTTTTCGAATGAAATAAATAGAATAAAAATGTTGAAGACGGCTTATGGGGACCGAGCTCTACCAAAATCAACAACATTTGATTGGTATAACTTGTTGAAAGAAGGTTGCGAACGTGTTGAAGACGAAGAGCTCCCTGATCAACCATCGACCTCAACGGACGATGCTCACATCCAAAAAGTAAAAGAATTAGAGCTTGAACACCGTCGATTAACTATGAGATACATTGCTGATGAAATTGGCGTATCGAAAGGATCAATTAATACAATTTTGAAGGATGTTTTGGGCCTCAAACGTGTCAAGTCTCGGTTGGTACCAAAAATGATGGTATTTTTTTAAAAACTGTACTGATTTTTCGTGACTTTTTTGCCAAAAACCCAACCAATATCGTTCCGCAACCACCGTATTCGCTTGATTTGGCACCGTGTGACTTCTGGCTATTCCCAAAACTCAAGAGACCACTCCGGAGAACGCGTTTCGATTCGAATGAGGAGATAAAAGCTAAATCGAAGAAGGTGCTGATGGCTATACTCGAAAGGGACTATTTGGCATGTTTCGAGGATTGGAAAAACGTTGGCATAAGTGTATTTTATCGGGAGGGGATTACTTTAAAGGGGACAAAATAGATTTCCATGAATAAATAAATAATTTAAAAAAAACACAAAATATGCGATACTTTTTGAACACACCTCGTAGGCGGTGGCCCTCTTCACAAAAATTGTGAAGTACACATCTTTGTAGATTTAAGGGAGTCATCGACTTTTGTTAAGTATAAGAACTGCCACATTACCAGTAGCCAGAGTTTTAAAATACATCCATAATCATACTCACTTTTAAACAAATATTTTTGAAAGTTTTATTGGACTGTACCAGTTAATGTATAAATTCTAATTAGAAAACCAAGATAGTTTAAAATTTTTCGAATTTCATTTAATCGTCTATAACTTTATTTTTAATGTATAAACTAAGTGGATCATAAACATTTCTGTTACCTAATTGAATGAAAATGTTAATAATCTACATAAATATATTTCCGCTTTTTAGAAACAATTGAAAATTTTAATAAATATTGTCACATTGTTCACATATATGGATATACGATTATATGCATTTCAATTTCATGTCAATCAGTTAGTTTTAGCTAAACCAATAAATGAGTTGTATTAAAAACTTCCTATAAAAAAAAAAAGACAAATCATCAAATCAAAACCAGATGTGACTAACTTCACAAGTTTTACGAGTTCAAAACTGAAGCCCAATTGATTCTCAATGAGCCAGAATACACAGAATATATACCACATAAATCAATTGAATCTAAACAATTATCTAAACGTTTCGTTTGTTTACGACAATTAATTGCATAATTATAGGAATTGCATTGCATTAAGTTTTAGCTACTTGATGCGGATATGTATAAACGAGATAGTTTTTTATTTTGTTTTTATTTTTAACTTATTCTATAATATCTATTGTTATTTGATTAAGCATTTTTTGTCTGTCTGCATAGTTTTGATCTATTTATATATGTTATAAATATTTATGTAGGTATAGAAATATTTATTATATTATTTTATTTTATTTTTTTTTATTATTATTATTTTTGTATATTTTTTGTTGTTGTTGCTTTAGATCCAATGCGTTAGCTGCATGGTGCCATCGTGCGAACGTTGTGTATCCATGACGCTCATTTGGCGTACCAAACGTTTCATTGATGCACGTTTCGCTGGTGGACGTGTGGCATCCAGTGGAGTTCTCTCATTGATTATAGACTTCTGACGCAATCGACGACTGCCAGTAGTAGTACTACCGGCGGCAGCTTTCATCTCTAACTCAACATCGGATGCGGTATTCGAGGCTAAGACATCAAGATTTTCATATGATGTTGGTGGTGAGGAGGCAACATCACCGCTTTAAAATGACGAAATAGAAATGGAGTTAAATTTATTTTGTATTTTTTTTTTTTAATTTTCTGAAAACATATTTTAAGCTATAGCCTGGCAAAAAAATAAAACGTATGGTAACTTTAGCAAGAAAACAAAAAATAAAGAACCTCAGCAAGGCCCATTCAAAAAATGCTAGTTTTTAGTACCTCGATTTTTAAATCTTTAATGAAAAAGTTATTTTTGATGGCCCAATAATCCATGCAAAATTTTAAAGATGAACATAAGACAGGCTTAGGAAATATCTGAGGTCAAAGTAGACTAATGCCCGTAGAAAATTCGGGAGGACGGACGGATGGACATTTTTGGAATCCTAATAAAAAAAAAAAAAAAATTTATTTTTTTTATCTTATTTTAAAATTTTTTATTGATTTTTAGGCCATCATAATTTAATTTTTGGTATACTAATGGTTTTAAAAATCAAAGTCCTGAAAACCGTCACTTTTATCGATGCTCTTTGAAAACTAAATACACTTGCAAAAACTCCATCTTTTAAAAGGTCTTTATAAGTAAAAATCTTTACGAACATTTGGAAAGTAGTAAACAATTATCATTATTTCGGTTTGTTTTAAGCTGAATCAGATGAATCAAATCTTAGTATCGTGAATTAAGTTCAAGCCTAAGTAGTAGTAGTATTGTAGAAACAGGAGAGACTGAATATTTGGTTCCGATCCTGAACACAACGATATAAAAGCTTTTGTCCTGATGCCGCCCACCAACGTTTTTTTTTTTTACTATTCCATGGGTCCGACCTTTTTCCAACCTATTACTAATATACTACGTATACAAATTTTTTAATACCATTTTACTAAGCCTAGCAACACCAAATTCGGTTTGGATTTTATCTAAGAAAACACAGTGCAACATTTTCACGCTCATTCAATGTGCACCATTTTGAGTTCAGTTCCTGAAAGTGCTTATCGAAACAAACCAAATTGGGGGTTTCTGGCTTAGTTACGTATACGCATTTTATCGTGTCATATATATTTTAAATAAAACTTTAAAATTTTTATCTATAACTCGCGAACCGATGAAAATTTAATTCAAGAAAACAAATGTGGAACAAACTGATATAAAAAATGCAAAAATGCCTCAAAATCACAAAAATATAGGAAAATCACCATGATTGATGAGGACATGAAGTGGACCCCATTTTGAGTTCAGCTCCTGAAAGTGCTTATTGAAACAAGCCAAGCCCAAATTAGTATCATTCCTGCAAAATTGAGAGCTAGAAATTTTATCAAAATGTTGGGGTACATTTGTATGAGGAGTACCCCTTAAAATGGGGCTAGAGAAACCCCGTTTGCTAGTGCTCATTTGACGGCTTAGGAGAGTCAAAGTTTCAAATATGGTTGCTCTTTCCCTTATAGTCTCCGAGATAATCGTATTTTCAGACGGCAGACAGACGGGCGGAAATACGGACATAGCTAATTTGTCTCCCGTTTCAAAGCTCACTAAGAATATATACTTTATAGGGTCTATCTGTCTGTTACACACATTCGCACAAACTTAATATACCCTTTGGTTACAGGGTATAAAAATGAATCTGGTAAAAGAAATACTTATATATTAACGTCAAATTTAGTACTGAGGAATACATTTCGATTACCATAAGCGAATTAGTCAAAACGACGGACCATATTTGGTAGATGAAATTCATCAGATTCTCCTAAAACTTATTACTCGCATTTTTGGATCGCTGAAAACGAATCTGAGGTCAAAATTTTTAAATTCAAAATATAATGTCTGAGATCTAAGATCGTAGTCTGTAACCCCAAAAAGACTTATGTAATTATTTTAAAGACAAATCATTAATATTTCACAAAATTATGCGAAAAAGTTAATCTGACCTTCTAAAGGTAGGTAAGTAGGAAGATATACTTACGGTTCAGGACGACAATGCAAGCAATCGTTAAGTGTCCAATTCTTGCCGAATTCTTCGCCTTCTTCAATAGTTTGGGGCAAACGATGATGTAAAGTTTCGGGTAAACGTAAACCGGTCAAGCCGCCCAACATTGAAACAAAACCCATTATGACCAAGGGAAGTTTTAAATTTTCTTTACCCTGAGATATATTGCTCTGAAATTAATTGCTTATAGATTTTATTTTTTTCAATAACTTACCAAATATGTAACAAAGGGTATAACTATTAAGCCAAGACCACCAATATAACTTGAAGCTCCAATGCCAATGCCACGTACTTGTGTTGGATAAAGTTCACCAGCAAATGGATAGATAATTAAAAATGATGCCGATAGTAAAGCTTTAGAGACAAGATACAGTATGAGCGTTTCATCGACAGCATCGTCAGGCAACATAACCGTAATGACACAAAATACACCGCTTTAAAAAATTTGGAAATTGTAACAAATTAAATAATTATAAACCAAACTCTTACCCCAAAATCATTGATAAACTCAATGGCCAACGTCTGCCCCAAGTATCCATAAGATACCAACAGCATAAATAGCTCGGAATTTCCACTACGGCCGAAAGAAAAAAACTGACATATTGATTCGTACCCAATGATGGACCATAATAGCTTAGGCCCAAATAAACCGTTTCATTAGCAAACCAACTTAACGTAATCAAAATTGTTTTCAAACGCATATTTGGCGTGCGACAGAGATCGAGTAAGCCAACATTTATAACTTTCTTCTTGTGATGTAGTTTATCACGCATGATTTGCGCTTCAAGTTTACTGTGTACCGCTTCCGGAAATTGACGCCCATTGACACGCGCCATTTTCTCGAGAATCTTAAGCGCCTCCTCTAAACGACCACGCATCAATAACCAACGTGGTGACTCAGGCATAACAAACATATAAAGAAAATAGGCATAAAATGGTAAAGATGTGTAGTACGATAGGCGCACCCAATCACGTTCCAAATAGGTGACTAACGAGAGTAACATAATGCCGGACGTATAAAAGGTGCAAGTCATTACAGTAACAAAGGAGCGATAATTTTCACCGACAAGTTCAAGTGCTAAAATTATATTAAAAAGAAAAACGTTAACTTCGGTGGATCCAAAGCTTAAATACCCGTCACACGAATCTTGGAATAGTTTATTTATTATTATCAGTGGCTAAGGTAAAATTTAATGAAGGGGTGGGTGGGAGTCAAAAGTCCGATATAATCAAAGTTAATGATATGGTCGAATTTTAAGCTAAAGACAGATAAACAAACATTTTCTTTAAAAAAAATCAGAAAATTGGAAGTAAGTTAATAAGGGGGATATATGTTATAGTGGGCCGATCCTTATAATATAGGTGGTGTGCAAATATGATGATATAAGATATGTTTTTACCCAATTTGGTGTGAATAAACTCATATATATAACCTATTTTCATAAAAAAAATCGAAAATGGGCGGTAAGTTTTTATAGGGGCTACACCTTAAAATGGGCGTGGCACCTTTTTTATCGTTGGATGACATAAGAAGTGTTTTCACCCATTTTGAAGTAAAAAAATTTTTTTTTAAAAAAAAAAGGGGGGGTGGGGGGGGGGGGTTTTTAAAAAATTGGGGCACCTTTTTTTTGACATTGGATAAAAATGTTTTTACTCGATTTCAAATGAAAATATATATTTTTTAAAAAAAAATTTTTGTTGTATAGGGGCTACACCTAAAAATGAGCATGGCACCTTCATTCTCGAACTTAACCTAGTCGCTGCCGAGAAAAGCTTAAGTTTCAAATTTCAGCCTTTTTTTTATTAAACATAATATTACAGTACAGACGGGCAGACATACAGACGGACATGGCTAGATCGATTCGTCTCATCAAGCTGATCAAGAATATATATACTTTATGGGGTCTACGATGTCTCCTTCAATGCGTTACAAACTTTCAGACAAACTGAATATACCCTTCACACTATGTGTAACGGGTATAAAAAATAATAATCAAATTGATTAAAATAAACTTTTCATTTTTTATTCCACTTACATATTATAAATGGTATCTGATAGACAGCTGGTATAGTAAGACCAACGATAACACGACTACCTGCCCACGTCCAGAAATCCGTACTGAGCGATGTTATTAAACTGCCCACAAGTAATGTTGCCAAACAAGTGAAATATGAAGTACGTCGTCCAGCACGATCATTGAGCACACCAAAGAGATAAACACCAACAGGACCGCCGACATTGAGTGCTGCCAATCCAATCGTCGGATATATATCCTGATCACAAACTAAATCAAACTAAAGCAATATTTAATAAGTTTTTTTTTATAGATTAAAATATTTGAAAATTATTATAATGTGAGGTTATGTTATAATATATATGAAAAGCAATTATCTCAAATACAATACATACTACATACAACATCGATTATTTCTTTAGCTTTTTTTAGTACAGCTGCATGAACTTTGATGCACTATGAATTTGTTTTTCTTTTCATTTTTTCAAATTTTTTAACACACATCGATCACAATGGAAGACCACACCGTTGTCGTATTATACTCCCAGCCTTGTTGGCATTTCTCAATTGGCCAACTTATGTTGGGCTCCAAAGCATCAATATCCGTTATATCGGGTAACATATCCGTCCAATTGACTGCATAGCGATAACATTTGCTATAAACCATTTCGTCATCTTCCTGCAAAAACACATAAATTGTTTATTTAATAAAAAGTTTATTTTTCTCAAATGTTATGAGAGGAATAAGAAAATATAAAAAAATTTATATCGGCAAACGTATAAATTTAAGGATTGAAAACACCCTTTGAGAGTGTGGGGAAGGGTCAAAAACATTTTCAAAACTTCTATATTTGCTTGTAATTTATTACTTGGTCACTGGATTCAAATTTCATGCCAGAATTTTCAAATTGGCGTATGCAATATGGCGACCAAGAAATATAAAATCTGGTCAGATTTACTTTCACCTAGATACCAGGAGGTGAGATATACATACTTCGGCTGTAGTAACTCTTAGTCTAAACGACCCAATGGTGGGAGTTGCGGTGAGTCGAGTCGTGGAACCTTATTGTGAAAAATAATATTCTTTATTTTAGAATAATACGATTCTTCATTATTCCAAATTTAATTGCCTGTTTTGGTGTCTAAGGTGCCTTAATCATTTTATAAGAATTATATCGAGCTATTTGGAGAGATATGTTATAGGTAGGGGTTTATAACCGTGTAAACGGGTACGTTCACAACTAACTCAAGTATGACAAGAAAAACCTAAATCTAAAATATAAGCTAAAAATGCATTTAAAACAATCGTTTTCTTAAAAAAATGAAAGGTGAGTTTGTATGGGATCTGTAAGTTATTGAGGCCCGATTCTTTCATATCAGCAACATATTCATAGGATGACAGTATAAGTGATTTTACTCAGATTGAAGTGAATATATTCATAAATAAAAATTATTTTCATACAAAAACTCAAAAAGGGAGCTATGTTTGTATGGGAGCTATGGGCGTGGCACCATGGTTCTGACATACAAACTGCATAGGATCAAAAAAAGCTTAAGATTAAAATTTCAGGTCAATATCTTTTAAATTTTCCGAATCGATTCGTCTCGTCGAGCTGATCAATATTGTATTATATATACTTTATGGGGTCTCCAATGTCTTCTTTAATGCGTTACAAACTTTCCATAAAACTTATAATACTGATAGTAGTGGTTGTAGCTCTGATCGAGTAAAAAAAACTTTATACTTGGAAAGCTCTTACTTTTTTCTTTCCAAAACAGGTTAAAAAATAAAATTAGTTTCGTAATTGATTGAGTTATAGTCCCATAAATGAAACAAGAGAAAAAAAAACACTTTTTTGACCATAAATACAGATTTTGGAGATATCCCGAAAATTCCAAGCATACAATTTTGTTTTACTCTATTAGACCAAAACCTCTACTATAAGACTTGAGAGTCGTACAGTGTTATAGATCTGCAAGAGACGATGCATTTTAGAGTCTTTAGTCAGCATACACTAAGAAACGGTCACCCAGCGAGTTTTTCTGCTTGTTTCCGTCTAATGATCCATAACCTACCGCATCGATGTTATTATTTTTTTTTTTTTTTTTGTTACTCAGCTGTGTTTACACAACTGTTTACCACGTTTACAATAAGAATAGAGCAGTGCCAATAAGAACTCAATTTTCCCCTCTTAAAGAGCTCTCTGCTACAGTGTAATGTCTTTCTCCATATTAATTGCTTTTGTATGGCTTCTTATACGTACATAGGCAAAGCAATAAAATAACCTTCATTTATTCATTCTTACCAAATCTTGTGGTATTGCCAAAAATTTTCGCTGTTCCAATGATAAATTTGATAGTTCCGGTATATTGCACCAATAATCCTCCGGTGTATCGGCCATAAAGAGCTGATTGAAAGCACAGAAACCGCATGGTATGCATGCAGGTAAACAAATGCCAAAGACAAGCAATTTTTGATATTTTCCAAATTCGCCAATTGTTGGCAGTAGATCATCCAAATCAAAGGCTTCCTGTTAATGTTTTATGCATGTTTATTTTCTCAACATTTTTTATTTTTGATAACTTACATCCTCATCGGCACTCTTACGCAGTTCACAAGTCTCATCAAATTCATCAGATTCATTATTGTCCTCTGGCATTACAACGCGTAAAAATTGCTACTAAATAGCAACTATTTGCGTTGAAAATTTATCGAAAACTGAAAAGTTGGAAGACCTAAAAGTGTTTGCTGCAGCAAGCCTTTAATATTAAATGTATTTGCTGAAGGGGTGCAACTAGTTTAAAATACGTAAGCCACAATGTAAGAATGGCAAAGCTATACTACATGCTTCATAAGTTGACATTTAAAATAGTTCTCGAGCCTTAGATGGCGCCTATTTACTAAGAAAAATATATCAACATTTCATTTTTATTTATAATTTATTTAAATTTTCTTTAAACTAAATTTAAATTGTTTGTCCACATGAATGTTAGATAATTCTTTACAATTGGCAAATGCTCAACCGTAAAAGTAGAGCAGTTTTTGCTTTTGGGTTCACAAATTAGATAATACAATTAAATATCAAAATTATTAAAGTTTTGCTTTTTGTTTAACTAAAGTCATACATCATTACTGAACATTATCGTAATATACATATGTATAATATTAGTACGATAGTCTAATGCTACTTTTTTGGGCGTAGTTTACTGTTGTAGTTGTTTTATAGAAGAAAAATAGAACTGAATTATCTCGTAATACATGAATGCTGATTTACATTTTTTTTAGCTTGAAAAGAAATTACTTACATACATTCATACATATTTATATTTATATATATATTAAAGATTAAGAACTATACAGTTTAAAAACTATAGATTATTGCGCGCATACTATTAACAGAAAACCGGCACGGCTAACGATGCGTCCAAATAAATTTCATCTTCATAATGAATCATATTAGAGTTACTATTGTATATAGTTCATTAGAACACTACTCTCCGCACGGAAATCACATACACACATACATTAGACTTAAGTATTAATTGTCACGTTTCTACGAATCGACGCTAAACCGTTAAACCGTCGTAGTAGTCTTCGATACAGCAGCTATATTTTGTGACTACTTAATCCACTTTGACAACGCTATAAATTTTGCGTATAAACCAGAAGCACGCAAAGAAACCAATTGTACCAGTTAGCAGGAAAAATAGGAACACCATTATAGCAGTGTAACCAAAATAGAGGAACGTCGATGCGCTATCCTTAATTGAAAGTTTCGTTACAAAATAGTGGCAACAATAGATGAAAAGATATACAGCTGTAAAGCCTGATGTCAGAAAAGAACGCCACCACCAGTGATAGTCCTCCGCACATAGATGGAAATAGCATAGTAGTATTGTCGTTTCCGAGCAAGTAATAATCAAAATGAGAAAAACGAGGAATAGAAAACCGAACATGTAATACATTTGATTTGACCAAATCGAACTCAATATGAAGAAGAGTTGTATAAAGATGCAACCGAAGGGCAACACACCACCCATAATTATGCCAGGAATTGGTTGTGTATAGATCGATTGATCAGGTATTTGACGTGGTATTTGATTGGTACGCACAGGATGTTCGAGTGCCTGAAATTACAAATTTAAACGTTAATATGAAGCATATGAATAAATAGTTTTCAATTTACTTACGCGCTTACGGAAACCAAAGTATGCACCAACAAAAGTCAAGGGCACAGAAACGCCAAACCATAGTGCAAGTAGCGCAATAAGCGTACTAAATGGCACTGCTCCTGAGCTACCCTCACCCCAGAGTACTAGATTCATGACGAAGAAAAGTGAGAATACAATTCTAAAAAAAAATATAAATTCAAATATTAAATTCATTCTTTACAATTTACAATACTACATTAAACTTACCCTGGACAAACAATTGATGTAAGTATGACATTGCTTTTCCATTTAATGCCACCAAAACTTTTATAGATGCGCGCCGAAACATAACCCGCTGGTGTACCAAGTGACACGAACAACACCATTGAACATGTCATCAAGGCACCACGATTTGCAGGCGACAGAAAACCCAAACAAGCAAAAGCCAGCGTAATAAGTGACATGCATGTTACCTGAACACCTGAACCAAGAAAAACCGAAAGCAGCATACCCTTACGTGGCGGTCTGAAAACATCACCATGTACCAATTTCCAACCGAATTCCTCTTGTGCATCTTCTCCGCTATCCATTTGATTATAACGTGCAATATCCTTATGCAGTGTGCGTAACATAATCATTGCAACCATACCCGATAAAAAGAGTACAATAACCAGTGAATTTAATATGGAAAACCATTGTATGTTTGTATGTGGCATCGATTCCAATATGTAATCCCAACGTGAAGACCATTTAACATCATTATTCTGTATAAATTTGATGCTATAAGTGTAAACAACGCTTAAACGTTCGCCGCTTTTAAGCGAGCTTTCTTTATGGCCAAAGGTTCTGTATTGACGCAATCAGGTTTGTTAATATCTGCATGATTTATGGAACGTGGTGACACTTTAACCGAAATTATGCGTCCACTGATGCCTGGAAAACCAACACCCCATTCTTCACGTGCACCGCTGTGGTAAGTTATCTCCAAATCGACATGATTGAAAGGATAGTAATGGCCACGTTTATTATATATGGAATTGATTGGACAGCCCTCTTCACTGTCTTGCCGTACTAAGCAACCCATGGGAAAACCAGTGCTGCAGTATTGTTTGCCATTCTCAAGTGCATAACACCAAGTAACGGGCATATTGTCAACAATCCAATGATGTTGATAATTAAGACTAATACCCTTTTTAAGTACCATCATTTTGCGATCGCTATTTGAATCGCCACCGGTGTAATTTTTAACGCATGCCTGTGAAATATTCATAATGAGAGGAGCCAGCAATTTTATTTGTTATATTAGTGATACAACATACCACTTTACAGTTGACATCCTCCAAGAATTGTATTTTATAAGGACCAGGACGTATACGTTCACCAAATACAACTTGTCCCAAGTTTTCAACTGGCGAATTTTCCTCATTGCCAACACAAAAATCAAAATGGTGATATTCATAGGGAATAACGGACTCTTCTGTATTTAAACGATTGACATAGAGCACAACATCCGACTAAAAAAAAAAAAAAATTGCGATAAGTTTTACGTTTGAATTTGTTTAAATAATAGGCACGACGAATAGTTCTTGTTTTAGATAAAAACGAAAACGTGAATATGTTCTATATCGCTGCTGCTGCTGCGATAGACGTCTGTGCGTGCTTATTGCTGTTGCCGACGTCAACAAAGAAATTCAAGTATGTAAGCACTTCGCAGCTGCTGCCTACTAGGGCGACGCGGCAGCTTATCGTACTTTTCTCATACAGCAGTCATGCAGCAATCATGTTTTTTTAATTAGACAAAACTAATTTGCAACATAAAAAAAAAAAAAATTACCTTGCATGTGGACGATACTTCGCTTTTCTTGCAGAAGTTCACCGGTGCCAGACCGGGCAAATAAAACTGTTCGCTCAGTCCCACAGTATGCAACAGTATTAGCAGAAAACCAATTGATACACTAAAGGATGGTGGTCGCCAATGTGGTAATTGCTTTGTATGAAAGGCCATAGTGTTTTTTTTTCTTTTTTTATTTAATTATCAAATATTTGCAAGATAAATGCTGACGCAGTTCTGGTCAGTTGACTTTAGTTCTTATTCGCCTTGCAAAGTGCGGCGGAATATTTGCGTGTTATAATATTAATTACTCGCACACTGCACTGATGCAGTAGCTTCGTTGAAGTTGTGCTACTATTATTTTCGTTTGCTTTTTTTTATTAATTTACAAAATATAATTTCTTAATTTTCTTCGACTTCGACGACAAATAACTCGTTTTAGCTCTGTACATGACAGAAACGTCACCAGCGTATAATGTACTAAAAATGACCAAATGATAATTCAAGTGAATGTCAAATGTGCAAGAGGAAGCGCGTTATTCAAAAAAAAAAATCCAATAAACTTATAAATATGACATATAATTATGAATAAACTTGAAACATAAAGTTAAATTAGTTAATGAATGAATAACTTAAACAAATACTTTGACAATAAAAACTAAAATAATATTTAGTTAACATGACAACACTGTCATTTTCTATTTTGTTTTGATCGCTTTCCAATCATGTTGATTTTTTTTATGACCCGACACAAACGTGAAAATGAAATTGATTAGCGCAATCGAGTGGAACAAAGTACAAAGTTGTACAAATAGGAACATTAACAATTTAAGAAATGCCATTGAAAGGCATAAAAGTTTTAGAGCTTGTAGGTCTTGCGCCTGGGCCACTATGTGGTAAAATATTAGCAGATTTTGGTGCCACAGTGATACGCATTGATAAGGTAACTTTTATAAGTAAATTTTTATTCCGTACAACTAAACTTTTAAAACATTGCACTCCGTCCGGGTTAAAAAGTGGTCGTCATTGATGGCGTTTTTTATGCTTAAAATCGTTTTTTTTTTGTAGTACTCGACCATTCAAGTCATTTCCTCGCAATGCATGACCCTTTCCTTTGCATTGAAGTTCTTGCTCATCGCATCATTTGTCATCATAAGCAATTTCAGAGCCATTAGCATTCGATTCTCATTAATTCATGTCTATAAAAGCCTAGCTAGCAACATTTTGGTCATAATCTGTACTCTCACCATCTTAACCTTGACTTTACCATGCTACGCCAGTGCCTCTTACACGCATTAATTTTTACAATTGACAGAGTATTTTTCTAATCATACTTATAACAATTATAATAATATAAAACAACGTTACTGGCTAGATTACTGAATGTATCTAATCTTTTCATAACCTGCTCTGTGGAGAGTGTGTATCCTCCTAACAATGACATGTTTCTGTTTCTGGCTGCAGCTTCACATTCTGATAGAATCTGGATAGGTGATTCCTCCATACTGCTACAGAATCTACACTCAGGAGAGCATTACATGTAGGTGGTTCTAAGTCTGCAATGACCCGTTAGGAGCCCTATCATTATCCTTAGCTGGGTTCTGTTCAGCTTAACCAATGCTTTGGTAACCTTAGAGTTGAATCCCAGCCTGGCTCATTTTCTATCATAACGTATTGTCTGATTAAGTGAGTGGCTCCCAATAAGACAACAGGGTTCCGGGCCGAAGGGGTTGCGGCCCCCTTTCTGGCTAGTGCATCTGCTTACTCGTTACCTGGGATGTTTGAACGCCCTGGCACCCACAACAGTTGTACCCTATTGTTTTGTCCTAGGACATTCAGGGTTTGCTATCAGCCCCTTGTACGAGTTTAGATTTAACTATATGAGACTGTAGCTCCTTGAGAGCTTCTTGGCTGTCTGATAGTATTGCTATATCGCAGTTATTGTAGTTCCTGAAATGAATTGAAACCTTACTCGATTAAAAATGTAAAATTCAAAAGTCTATTGGAGTATATTCGGGGTCACCCCTTATAAAAATGTCACACCTTCGGTAAGAGTTGCTCGCGCCTGGCACTTTCTTCCCCGGGTTATGAGGTACTTGTCACTGTTCAAATGTTAAATTCAGAAATTTTACTTTATCTGTGAACGATATTATGAATTTAAATGAATCTCTAACGGACGGTGGTCGTGGTCGCTTATAAAAAAAATGTATGAATAGTAAAAGTTGTGAAAAAATTTGTTTAAATTAAAATTGTTATTTTCTTTATTGCTTTTTAGATAATCGACAATCCCTTTGATGTGTTGCAACATGGCAAGCGTACATTGAGCATAAATTTAAAAGCATCGGAGGGACAAAATCTTGTGCGCCAATTGGCTGCCAAATGTGACGTTTTTATTGAACCCTATCGACCGGGTGTACTAGAAAAACTAAATCTTGGACCTGAACAGCTATGTGTCGATAATCCACGTTTAATTTATGCACGTTTAACAGGTTTCGGACAGCACGGACGCTTGGCACAACGTGCTGGTCATGATCTAAATTATATTGCCATTTCCGGTGTACTCTCGATGCTTGGACGCAAACACGAGAAGCCAAATGCGCCAATTAATTTGCTAGCCGACTTCGCAGGTGGTGGTCTCATGTGTGCTTTTGGCATTTGTATTGCACTTTTAGAACGTTATCGTTCTGGACGCGGTCAAGTGGTTGATGCGGCAATGATTGACGGCGCTGCATATGTAGCCAGTTGGCTTTTTTATGTCTAGAGGCTTATATATTTGGGCTCAAAAACGTGGCGAAAGTATGCTCGATGGTGGCGCTTTCTTTTATGATACGTATGAAACTAAAGACGGACGTTATATGTCCGTTGCAGCAATAGAACCACAATTTTTTGAGTTAATAAAATTACGGTTACAACTGCCAGAAGACTTAACACAATATGACCCTAAAGATCAGGAACGCGGCCGAGAACTTTTAGAAAAGGCATTTCTTGAAAAAACACAAGATGAATGGGCGCAAATATTTGAAGATATTGATGCGTGTGTTTATCCGGTAATCGAGTGGCAGAAAGTAATGCAGCATGATCATAATGTAACACGTAATGCATTCCAAAAAGATGAAGAGCAAGATGTGCTAGTGCCGAAACCTGCACCACGCTTAAGTCGTACGCCAGGAGAGGTGCGTATAATGAGTAGAAATGATGCAGCAGCAGAGGCGCGTAAAATATTACAACAGGAAGTTGGTTTAACAAATGATGAATTGCAAAAGTTTATTGACTCCGGCGTAGTGCTTATGCCAAGAGAACAAGCGAAACTTTGACAATTTATTTAAAATAAAATGTTGTTCCTGTACATATTTCAATGTTTTTAGTCTAACAACTGAAAAACTTACAAATAAAATAAAATTTTATGAAACCAAAAACATTGGTATTGCATTTTTGTTTTTGGTTATTGCGGAAAGTTTGATAGTTTTGTTTCTCGTTTAAGCAAAGTTTTTGTTTGTTAATCTTGATGACCGTCGAGAACCCGTTTCCACATAGCCATGTATGTCCAGTCCATCCAGCATCGAAAATTTTAGAATATTAACTAATCAAAAATGGAATTTGAATTCTCCAGAACTCTCGTGAGATTAAATATATAGAATTATTGAATATGCACTCCATTTGACTCATTTCCTGAAAGTGCTTGTCGGATACGCACTTGTTAACTTTAAAGTTATGAAATAAAATACATGTTTTTTTTTTTTTTTTTTTTTGTTTCACTCAAAGATTCTTTATTTTCACACACATTTTTCACGTACAAACTAATCAGTCATACAATTTAAATAGATTTTTCTTGGTATAATTCTGTGTTTACAATTTTAAGTTTATAATTTCTGATTTTAGTTTTTCTGAATTTTACATAAATTTTCTAGTACTTTTTTTTTCATACATTTGAAAACATAATAATAACATTTTTTCATAAAGAGAGCATTTACAAACAAACTTAACTAAATAACTAAAAATTAACTTCAAATTTTGTGTCACACACACACACACTTTCAGATCAGATCACACTATATAATCTTACACACTATTTTTTGTTTTGTTTTATAAAAGAAGAAAAATCACTGCACTTTTAGATCAAATATTTATATATATTATATTATATATTCATTATAAATTTACTAGTTTAGTCCTTGTGTTCTTTTGTTTGTTGTTGTTGTAAAGTTACTTGATTCTTTATTTAGTTTATATAATTAATAAATAGTCCTTAAGTTACGCGTAGTACAAAATATAGTCTCAGTTCTAAAAAATAAAAAATCAGTTCTTTTACGTTTCGTTAGCATCGCACACATTCTCATCATGGTCAGTTTAGTTTAGTCGTTGTTGTTTATTGACCCTTGCAGTGATTTTTCTTTTGGCCCAAGTCGGGCAGCATACAATTAATTCTTATATAGAGTATTTTAATTTCATTTACACACGGTGTTTTTGTTTTTTTTGTTTCTTTTTTAAAAAATAATTATTGTACAATCACAGACAGGCGGACTGACTTTACATATTTAAGCTGACATACAAATGTTTTTTTTTTTTAAATTTTATTTCATAACTCATGCATACAAAACTGCTAATAATGTTCAATTGTAATTAATAATATTTTTTTTACCTAACATATGTATATACTTTTTTTTTTTTTTCTTTTAAATTCGTACAATCTCAGCATCATTTAAACTTGCTTGGAATGAATATCAAACAAAACATTCTTAAAACACACGCAGCATTTTTTTTTTGTTTCTCAAACAACACACGCTTAAATATGATAAAAAATGAGTTATGATAATATTTCAGAATTTGTTAATTGAGCAGAAAGTATAGAGATAATATTTAAATAGATAAGATTTAAACATAAATTTTCACGTACTTCAACATCAAAATCTCATACAAGCATCCACTTTTTTTTTATCATCACATCCATCAACTATAACTATATTTGCTTGTTTTTTTTTTCTTTCATTTTATCATACAACACAGGCACACCTGTAAAATGCAAAAATATTAAGAATTATAGATTGAAAAAAAAAATATATATATATAATTTTTATACAAATATTTTGGTAATAGTTTTTTTTTTATGGTTTGAAACTTACATTAGAAGACACACAGCCATTGCTTCTTGCTTTACATCGCAGACTCGTCTCTCAAGTTCCATATTTTCATCCATTAGTAGCATCATCATCATCAACAAATCATCCTTAACATTCCAGTACAGTTCAGCGTCGGTTTTCTAGTAATTTCGGTTTTTCTTTGTCTCTCTCGCGTCGTATGCGTACAAACACACACATCAAACATTCGTACAACTATTAACTAAGCTGATTTTGGCAATAGAATTTATTTTTTATTAATTTAATATTAAATATTAATTTTAATTTATTTAAAGATTTATAGAGAAAAAAAAAGTAAAGGCTACAAAGTTTGGTTTTTTTTTTTTTTATATTTTGCGAACATCCAATAAAAAAATGTTTAATTCAAGTTTAAAGTCTTAGTGATATGTATTGGGTGTATCGACGTTTTGTGCGTATTTTTTGGCTGTAAAGAATTTTTTTTCTGAAACCGACTACTAAAAATTTGAGAAAAGTTGAAAAAGTAAGTCATACTATAGTTCTTCACAGAAAAATATTATTTTGAATGGTATAAAAACTTAGATACTTTGCAGCATATTATATAGTCGGTTGATTCAGGTTGTTCATTGAAGACAAACTTTGTAGCATTTACTTGAAAATACTTATATGTATGTAAGCTTGAACAATAATTTAAGAAAGAAATTGGATATTAAAGTACTCTTTCTATAGTACGGGAGACAACCCTTTTAACTCTTTACTTGTAATATCATAACTGCAAACAGTATTAAGCCTACGGTTTTCCCGAAGTCAACATTTTCATTTGTTCAAGCTTACATTAAGCAGCAATTTAAAACAAGCAACATTGTTCTCAATTTCAATTCCACAATTAAAATTTTCTCAATTTTATTTTCGATTATATCTTGCGAAAGTGAATTTGAGAACAAAGCTGTTTTAAAGAATTTTTTGATTTTTGTTCTACATTTGTTTTTGATGTACTATGCTAATTTTTGTTTAATTCATATGAAAAGATCTTAAACGGTTTAGCGCAATCGATTGCTTTTAATTTATTTTATTTATTTATATTTTTTTTTTTTTTTTAATTTTTTATAGTAGTAGTCACGTCTTTTGTATGTTGCTCATGTAGGTAGTAGTTGATTGAGTTTGTTGCATTATTTTTGCTTTATTGTGTATTTTTCTATTAAATAATATAATTTTTTTTTACTTTTACTGTTTTTAGAGTATTGCTTTAAATTTTGTTTTAATTCAAATTGGCAAATTTTTTTTTGTTTCGTTTAAAAAAAAAATTGTATCTTTTTTCATTTGTTCAAATGTTTCTAATGTTATAAAAATGTATCTAATTATTGTTGCTTATTAATCATTTCCTATCGTCATTTTTTTTTTTTTTTCAATTTTCTGAAGGTAGTTTGTTGGTTGTCTTAAATATTGCTTTGTGGATTTTCGTTTTTTTTTGTTTCCGTATTTCTTTTAACATATTTAAAAAAAAAATATAAGCGTCATTTCTTTTTGGAATTTGTTAAATAATTATGTAAATATTAAACAAAGAAAAAGAAAAAAATAAACAACAATTTTATATAATGCTTAAGTTTAAAAATTCATTGTATAGTGTAAAAAATTGTCCTTAAGTCTCTAATGTTACTAAAAAAAAATGGTACATATATGTATCTTGGAATAGATTTGCAATTTGCCACACACGGCATATATTTTATTTTTACTAAAAATTTGCTGGTTTAAACTGGAGTTTTACTTCATTCTTAGCTGCAAACGCTGGCAAACTGCGAATCTATTATTTAGTAATTTATCGTGCATTATTATGTAGTTTTTTTTTTTGTTTTGCTGTTGAAGCTTTAGTGAATTTTTTTTTTTGAAAGTAAATAAGGCAACTTTCCATTATATCCTTTACACAAAAGATATTTGTATGATACAATTTGTATCTGCTTGTTTTTAGTATCTTAAAGATACTTTTTCTGTCAGACCAGGTTGTCACAAATAAAGTTTGAAACGCATAAAGGGAGAAACCTTAGACCCCATAAAGTATATATAGCCCGTCAATCCGGGCTTGGCAATGGTTTGGGTCGGCTCGCCGCGCTTCAACCACGACCTTTTTCGCTGGACGTTATCTTAAGTGATCCACTTTTCATCTCCAGTCACCATCCGCTTTAAAAATGGGTCGAGTTCCTTCCGATTCAGCAGCGTATCACAAGCGTTTATGCGATCCAAAAGATTTTTTTGCGTAAATTCTGAGTTTTTGCAAATAGGGAGGGGGGGTTTTATAAGGGGGCATAATGAAGTTGCCTTCTAACACTTTAGGGTGGTGGTAGGGTGTGTCCACTATAGCATATAGCCCCCATACAAATCTAGTGCCAATTTTTGTGTTTTTATATTAAAATTAACCGTTATTTATGAAGTGATTTGAGTCAATACTTAGAAAAGGACCCATTTTAGAGGTGGAACAATATAACATATAACCCTTAAAGAAATTTTCCTCTAATTTTTGAGTATTTGTATGAAAAAATGGGTTATTTATTAAGCGATTTATTTCAAATATATACTCAAATTAATTATTGAAGCAGCCAATAGAACACTTTATTAAAGTAGGATCATCATATGTAGAATTTGTATAATACATAAACCTTTTACAAACCGAACGCACATATTCATTCAAGAAAAGATAGTCTAATCATTGTGTGACGGGTATTTAAGCTTCTATTATCTATCTAGTATCTTTTTAAATGGCATATCTATGTTGCTTTATATAATAAAATCATTTGACCCATCTTTCCCATTTCAGTATGCCAATACTACTTTAAAGACCGGACGTCAACTTCTTGCTTTAAGAGCATCTTACAAAGAAGAAGAGAGTATAACAGTGAAAGACGAAGCCCTATTAAACAGCACTATTAAAAAGTTATGTTTTTGTTCAAATTTTTTAAAAAAAATTTTCAAGTTCCCAATTAGTATGCCAACACTTTTTATTGTATCGAATATTTTGTGTAAAGAATATTAAGGCTCTGGTTCTACCAAAGTTTATTATAATTTTTTTTTAATATTAAAACATTGCTTTGAAATTTGTAAGTTTTTTTCACTTATTTTAATAGCTTCAACAACAATGCACGCGTTTTTTGTTTATAAGTATTAATTTGTACGTCCAACCTAAGTCATTTGTGTTTGTTTTTATGTTTTTTTTTTATATGTAAAGTCATGTGCATTGTTCCTAAGTGTTTAAACTATTCGTCATTGACGCGTATTTTTAATAGGTCGTTTTTTGTTTCGTTTTAAAATTTTCATTAATTTTGTTTTTGTTTTTTTTTTTTTAGTCATATAAATTCCGTTTAAAATCCTTTGTTTTCTTGTAAATTTTAACTATATACTAAATTTATCAATTTACTTCTTTTTCACGCTTATAAACTAAATGTCGTTTTTTTTTTAATGCTCTAAGGAGAACTTACATTTTAATATCACACAAGCACGCACTCGCGCACATATATTTCGTTTAAGTCTTCAATCACAAAAGCAGATTTACAGAAAAAGATATATTTATATATTTCCAATTTCATACATTTCATCAACATCATCAGTAGCATTTATAACGCACACAACAAATTATTTTTTTTTTTTTTTATCATTCTTGAATTTCAAATCATTCTAAATATCAATCAATAAAATTTTATTATTATCTCATTCACAATTTTTTTTTTTTAATTAAAATTGAAAAAAAAAAAACTAAAAGATACATAACTCTTAAAAACTTTATCTAATTATTTTTTTTTTTTTATTTATTATTTATTTTTTTTTTGTTGTCTTACAATGCAAACACACAAAAAATAGCGTTCTTTATCAAATCAAATTAAATATATTGTTTTTTTTACAATCACACATTTTTTATTTTTATTAAAATTCATACATGCTCAAAACAGACACACAGCCATGCACATAAAATGGGAGCAACTATTCTTAATTTATTATAAAATCTAAATATTTCAAGAGGTTTCTCGAATTTGTTTTAAAAAAAAAAAGTTTATCTTGAAATCAGTTAAAATATTTCCAATTTTTTCCAATCTCTCCAAACTTGAAATTATTTAGATATTTTTCAGTTATTCGGCACATTGCAAAAATCATTTTTAAAATGTTTTTTTTTTTTTTGTTTTTATAATTTCCATTCACACTAATTTTCAATTCACGCTTTGCTTATTGATATATGTTATCTTAAAAATAAGAAATTAAAAGTTTTATGCTAAGAATTTTTGTATGCTCTATGAAATAATTTTTAAAGAAAATATAACTTTAAACTTATAAAAATAATTCGGAATTTATGGTATGAAGCAAGATTTATTTAATTATCGATTTTCACAAAAAAAGTTTAAAGTTTTTTTTTTCTATTTTTTATTTCCAATCAAATTTTTTCATAGAGCTTTGTTTTTTTGTGTTTGAAGCAGAGCTCGCAAATGTCTTGACAGATATTTGCAACCTCTACTTTGTATATGCCTTATATGAAACATATATGGGCTTCTTTTCATAAGGAATACATAAAATTGTGTTTTAAAATGTGTTTTCTTTTTTTAATTTACTCAAATCTTATCTTATAGCTTAAAATTTTGTTTTAAATCTTATAAATAAATTGTTTTATAGTTTTACATGATGTTTTTTTTTTTTTAGCACAATATTTTAAACTTTGAATGTAATTCTTAAGAATTTTGAAAAGATTTATAAAAAAAAAAATAATAAATGAAAATAAAAAAAAAATGTTTAAATAGATCAAAACTTAAATGAAAATTTATTACTAATTTCTGTATATGGTTTTAAATTTTAAAGTACTAAAAAATATTTATATATGTATATGTATGTATAATGGGTGGTTCAAGAAATAAATCCATTTTTGTTGCAGTTTCCATATGATAAGAATTGTAACAAAAATTATTTAATTAAATATTAAATTTAAATTATTTATAAACGAATCGAATCTTTTACTCATGATGCATTACTTTGGGACACAATGTTAGAGGTTTTTGGATTTAATTTACAATTATATTATATAACAAAAAATATGGTCAAAAAAACAAACAAATTTCTAATGGTCATTTATATACTTTTTTTTTTTATAAATTAAAACAAAATCGGACAAACTTTTTTTTAGAAAAAAGGACTGTAAAAAAAAAATAAAATAATAATAAAAAAAAAATAATTTATGTGTTAGGTGTTTTGTAAAGCTACTTAAATTATGCAACAAAAAAAATTGTTTTTTCAACTTACCATTTTTTTTTTAGCTTTTTTATATTTTTGGTAATCACGCGCTCATCATTCAGTTCAGATTCAATTCAGCACAACAATCCGGACACATTTCCAACTGAGACAGTGCTACCTAGTGCACTATAGGTTGACTATCACGCATTTTCTTGATCTCTTTTTGTTGCCCAGGTGCAAAGTGTCTTTGTGCGTTGCGCCTTTGAACGTTTTCCTTCGGCCAGGAATTGAGTAAGTGCAACATCGTCAAGCAATGCAAATAGACGTGGTCCAAATGCAATGCATAAATCGCCAATACAACCGGCAGCACTAGCCATCATTGAATCAGAGCATTTGCCTTCCTGTGCAACACGTTTAATGAAGTCGACAATGTGCACCAAATGGGGTTCCAAATGCATAACATCTGGATTTGGCTGTTGCTCGACACCTTTAAGACCTTGTATAATGCCAGTATATGCTTCGAGTACACTTTCACGTAATTCATTTATGTAATCGATCATATCATAGGATGTAGCATCGACCTGTAACGTATTAATACTTCGAGTTAGTTGTGTGATAAAAGACGATTTAATCATTTTACTTGCCTGTAACTGTGATGCGGCACGCAACATATCCAGTACAACATTTAGATATTTAACAAAATCGGTGCCAATACTGAGCGCTATATCGCCAAAAGCCGATAATATTTGTGGTTTCAAAGTACGATGCAACGTTGGCTCAGAGAGATTACTAAGCATTATATTCATAATCTCATCACAATATGGCACTGCTGAAGATTTTAAAGCACGACATATATCGCCAGTAACACCAACAGCTGCACCACAAGTCTGATATTCGGTACTATTTTTGAGACCCGCAAACAAAACATCCTTGAACGCTTCCATATATTTGGTAAAATGTTGTCCAAGCAATTCAACGAGCGTAGAAACTGCCAAGAAAGCATCTTCTTGTACGCCACCAGATTTGCCTGCACTCGAGGCAAACATATGTAACAATGCTGTCATAATTGCATCGGAAATCTGTGGTGCATCCTCTTCACGCACTTTACGCAAAACACTTTGTAGTGTGGCACATAGCAACGATTGTATATCATTGAACTGATGGCGATCGCCATGGCTGGTGATACAACGTTCCATTTGCAGCACTTGGTTAAGACGCTCTAGTATAACAACTGTAGTACGTTGCACCACCAAATAACAATCGAGTGGTGAATTCTTAATCATGTCCATTAGCGCTTCATATGCAGCGGCACGCAGGTTTGCCTGTGCACTATCAGGACGATCAGTGGTCTCGAGCAGTTGATTGATTATGTATTCAAAGTATGGTGACAACGCGTAAGTCTGTGGTGTATCGTTATCGTTAATCATTGCAGCTTCATAAGCTGCATCAGACAAACCAATGAAAGCCCAACAAACATTAGCTGCGACACGAGGTTCCGATTTGAGTGCTTTAACAAAACATTCCAACAGAGTATTCAAATAGGTTTCGTTAATAGCAGCTTCGGGAATAATCTATAAAAAAAGACAAAAAATTAATAAATAAATAAAACAATATTAAAAATATATAATACATTGTGTTCTTGTTTAAAATTACTTACATCGCAAATACGTCCAAAGGTCCATGCCGTTGTATCGCGTACAATAACACTCGAATCGTACATCAAACGTATAAGCGTTGGCATAGCTTGCTCGACGAGTGGTTTAAGCGTATTATTCTCCAAGCCATTAAGCACCGATCCAAACGTCATAACTGCAGCATCACGGAAACGCCAATTGGGTGACTCAATATTTTCTTTGATGAATGGCAAGACATACGGAACAATCTCATCCTCACAACATGTGGCCAGCAACATTAAACAAACCGAAGCTGCCTTCGATGGACTCCATGTATCTTCATCATCGCATTCATCTTGTTTCGTAAGTTTTTCGACCAAAACTGGTGTTAAAAATTGCAATGCACCACGTGCATAATGTTTCGAAACACGTGCAGGTGCACGTCCAGCATCAGTTGCTTCTTGATTTTCAATTGCCAAATCGATTTCCTCATCACTAACATTGGACCAGAATTCAATTCCTTGCAATGCAACCGCATCATTGTCCGATTTCATGGCCTCTAATGTTATAGGAAATAGCGCCTGACCCATATACGGTTCCATATACTGATAGTACAGCGTCAAAATCTTTACCAAACATTGCAACGCTGCAACGCAAACCTGCGAATCGGTCGATTGTGTAGCTTCACATACAACTTCCATGATAAAGTTACGCTCTAGATCCTTCTCAAAGTTGGCCTTTGTAAATTCAAGTGAATTGTGTAATGCAGTCGTTGCAGCTAAACGCACATGATTGCTCGGCTCCAGCTTACGCATGCCATGTATGATTGCAGTTAAAATTTGATTTGACTGATTTTCAAGCACACCATAACGTATATCCTGACAAATGTAACCGATTGCTTCCAAAGCGGCTTCACGGTTCATTTCGTTTGATGCTTCGTTAACTACCTTTGAGACAAGCGTTTGTATGAGCATACCCCAGCGATTGATAGGTAACTCAATGACAGCAACGGCCGAAACACATTGTGCAGCACAAGATGGACGTGCACTTTCTGTTCCAAGTGCAATTAATATCTGCAAAAATAATTAATATGTATATAATTGAAAGTTAACTGTTTGGTATATTATTACTTACATTATTCTTGATTAGTTCACGCGTTTCCTCGGGAAATTGATGCCAACGCTGTTGATATCTTTGATAGACGGCTTCATCTTTGCTCAACAGTTGATTCTTGAGCTGCAGTCCAGCTGCCATACGCGCTACAGTGCTGTTGCTGGTGTTCGCAAGTATTTCGGAAAGTGCTTTAAGTAATTCTGGTAAATTACTTTCGGCTGCTCCCTCCAAAAAGTTCTTTGCCGATTCAAGCTCATTTTTATCTAAATATAAATAAAATATTATAGGTTATGTTTATAAAACAAAAAAATTAAAGGCAAATGATTCAAAAAAGGTGCAGCTGGTTTTGCATAGAGAAGGCATAGAGGATCAATTGCCGCAAAACGCGTTTACATTTTGCTTCCCTTGGCAACTAACATATGTGCCTGCCTGCTACAATGTACATGCATATGTTTGTATGTATATATGGTATGAACATATGTTTGTATGTATGCGTATACAAAAATTGCAACCCTGTGTTACGCGCACCCGCGAAAAAAGCGCCACAACCAAAATGGCACTGAACGAACATATATGTATGTATGTGTGAGTATGTTTGGATATTCTCTATCCAAATAAATTTTAATGGAAAAAATGCATTTATTATTATTAGTTATTTTTTCTACTAACCTGGTGAAATAGTCTTCTCCAATATTTGGACTAGTTGCATTGCAATTGTAGCCATGTTTGTAGTAGCACGTATTCTTTATCCAATGACAATAAGACTGGTTTGTTACACAGCAACGGTTGAAGACGGCGCGCGGGGTGTAGTTTTTTTTTTCGTAATCGTATGAAAAGTATTCAATTCGTTTTTGGTGATTATGACGCGACGAGACGCTCAGCAACAGACGCGTACTAGTTATCGTTAAAAGTTTAAAAATGCATATGCTTTTTAGATAAGAACTTCTTTTTTTTTTTTTTTTTATAAAAAATACTTACGTATTGTTAGTTTTCCTGTTTTTTTACGTTTGTAGTTTAGCTCGTCGTAAGACAATTGATTTTTTTTCTTCGCACTTTTCTCTGCCTCACCTTTCGCTTTGTACAAGGTTTCGTTTCTGTTTTACTACTAGTTTTAGTTAAATTTAATATTTATGTTGATGTAATGCGCCAAGCACAACGTTATTTTTCTATGATATTATTTTTTTTAATGATTTTTTTTTGGTTTAATTTCAAACGTACGCTTGGCCGGTTACGAGTTCACATCCGCGTGGATGGAGTTTTGCGAGAATTGCGATAGTGACGCCTTCACGTTAAGTGTTCAAAGCCAAGTAATGCAACGCCGTTTTCAAATAAAACAGCTTCGGACTCGAAAATGTTTCCGTTAGTTTTAAATCTCAATTTATTAATCTATCAATAAATATATTTCCGTTTGGCAAATTTGATATAAAATTATCATTTAAAGAAATTTAAACTTCTTCGATATGTAAAAACAAAAATATTACCGATCTGCGTAACAAAGTTACATTTTACCTAAGCCCGTATGACACTTGAAAAAAAAGTTGAAGTTCGTTGCCGAAAATTGTTATCGAAAACGAAAATTTTATTAAAAATCTTAAGTTTTGTGTAATTTAAATTTATATGAATTTTATTTTTTGAACTTTCGATCAAGTCTTCGGAAATGGAAATTTAGATGAAAGTAAAATAAAGATTATTTTGTACGTCACAAACATTTTTTTCAAATAGAAATTATGAAAATATTATTGTAATTTAGACCAACAAGGTCCCAATGGGAAAGCCTATGCCATTATAAAAACAACGTATAAAATTACCTCCCAGTACCGCATATCTCTTATTTATTATAGTTGCCCGGTTCCGGTATTCCTTCAGGGAGGAGTTCGACAGGGTTGAAAGAGGAAATAATCAGACTGGCCTAGAGATTAGGTGGACCATCAAACTCCCATAACTGCAGATTTCTCGAGCTTAAATGACTGGCCCGAATAAAACACCAAGCGAAGCAGTCCAACTTAGGCGCCACAATAGACACATTATATATCTTGATGATAGCAGGCTGCCTCAAAAGCAATGACACATGCCTGGTTAGAAGACATGCCGTCCGACAAGGGGTAGCATCAAATGATTTCCGTAGGAGCTATGGAAACGAGGAAGAGGAGGAGATAATATAACATTTTCTCTGTCACTATGCATCCCTTAGGGAGAATAGGCCGTACTTGGTAGGCCATTTCTCAATAGTCTCTCGGAAATTACATCAGTAAAGATTAGTGCAGTAGTCGCCTTTATAAGGAAATCGAGCTGGTTCGAGTAGGGAGAAGTAAATAAGAAATCATATGGGCCTTATCTGACCTAGGTGACGGCACGAAGATTCGCGTTTTAACCTAATTCATACGAACAATTCACGAATAAGTTTCATTTATAAAACAACGATTTAACATAATTATTTGAGACGATATTTTTAATAAATTTATTTTTTTTATTTATTATTGTATTTAACACACTATATCATATACGTTTCTTTTAAAATGGAATACATTATTTAGGCCACTACACTAGTCTCTCCGCTGAGCTCATACTGCAAACATAGTTTATCGAATTCTGTTGATTTTTTGTCTAGTTCAGTGATAAACTCGCTCTTTGGATAAAATTGACGTAATTGCTCCGTATAACGTGTAATTGTCTCACTTGGCTTACCGGTTAAATGTGCCAAAACCATCATGTTGATAAGCGTATCGTAATCATTGTGCTTCTTGGTTAGCGATTCGCGTAACGCTGACTCTGCTTCTTCATAACGTTCTAAACCCAAGTGAACCACAGCCTGACCGTTTAGCAGTGCCGGCGTTGGCTTAAATTTTTCACAAAACTCCTGATAGATATGATAAGCATCCTGCATTTGTTCGGTGCCCTGTGCTAGTGCAACCCATGCTTGTGCAAGTTGTGTTAGTGTAGCATCATCGGAGATTACTTGCATTTTGGCAACTAACTGTTTGGCCAAATCGATGCGATTCAAACGCAACAGACACTGCACAGAAAGTGCCATTGACTCAAGATTATTTGAGCCGTGTAAAATTTTCAAAGCATTTTCGAATTGTCCATCATAACAGTATACAATGGCGGTGGCAATGTGCCATAGGTTTGTTTCATCCTCATCCGCAGCAACTTTGTCGGTGAGCTTATTAAGTATTTCCTCAATACGGGTTGGCTGTTCGAATGCCTCATTGATATAACGTAATGCAAGCAGTGGCGTTGTGTCATTTTCCTTTATGTCACTGGCAATAAGACGTCCAGAGTCTATGGCCAGATAGGAAAGATACCTAGAGAAATAAAAATAATTAAATAATAGGTTTACTGCCTTGTCTATTAAATTGCACTTACATGTATGAGAGTAGCTCCGATCCGGCAGTTCCCTGCTCGGGCAGTACAAAATTAATGGAACCCATAAAATTTCCAATGTAGTATTCATTACGCGCATCAAAGAGCGTTGAGTTAGTGTTGTCAAGACTCATTTTGTATTGTTTTACTATGTAAAATTTAAAGAAATTGTTTTATTTTCGAGGTGCACAACAAATGACGTGTAAGCGATGTTTAGAGATACAATATCGGCAGATTTTTTTATAAGAATATCAAACCAAAGAGTTTTATGCTTATTAAGATAAAATTTGGGAGTTATAGAAGTTCTGGTTTATGAATCTGCAAAGATGACGTTTTCCCCAATCTCCTTTATCAACTTAATTGGCTGTAATTTTGAGACAACGTTTCAATTTTTAGGTATGACGAATGAGATCTCTTTAATTGGCATAACCGATTCGAAGAAGTTTCTGATCTCACGGCAGAAACATCCTGAAAATGTTTTCCTTCCATTGATATTCTTAACTACTTCCCTATAATTTTAACTCCCTTAGTTCGTAGTTTGCTATGGGTGAATTGCTTACTGCGAGACCAAGACGTTTAACGTCCAAAATTCGTTCAGAGTATCGCACATACTATCTGGCATTATTGTTATTGCTAAATAAAAATGGCACGAGCGTAAACATAACGAGAGGTACAGTCGAACGGCACGAGACAGTGGGATATTCTTTTTCCTATGTTCCTCTGTTGTTTAATCTGTGGATTTATATACATATATGTACATACATATACATATGTACATACTTCCAGATGGCGCTGGCGCTTCGCGCTCTTCCGCTTCCCTTGTAAGTTGACACAAGCACTTAGAGTTGTGCCTATTGTTATATTCATATTTATAATTGTCCGATCTTAATCAGTTTAGTGTACGGCGAGGTCAAAGACTGTTTTAAAAATCGAGTTTAAAATATATATAATTGGTTTGCGTGGGCGGTGGGCGTAGCACCCGAACATTTGAAACAAACTTGTAAAGTGTAAACTTGTAAACACGTAAAGTGTTCAGGAATCTTCCTGCCAAATTCGGTATCTCTAGCTTTTGTAATGGCCGAGATCAAAAACTTGAAAAATTTTTGAAACCCCAAAATAATGGGTGGTCATGATCGGGTAGTGTGATATATGTTTATATATGTTTTTTTGACCTTCCAAATCCGAATCTGAAGTCAAATCGTGCCTATCACGTATAAATTTCATCCTAACCGAAATGTTGAAATATATTCTTAGAATTGTTAAGAAATGTTAATGTTTGGTATTTTCTTTATTTCTTTAATTGGAAAATATAGTGCTGACTCTGCACAATCCTTTTTTTTA